>CM062293.1:455468283-455983348 GCA_031216915.1 Pictodentalium vernedei | reverse complement strand
GTATTAACCCTGTTTACAGTAAATTCAGAGCTTTGCACTACTCGGTTTTTGCGCATGTGTACCTGGTGGTGGTGGTGGTGGGGGGGGGGGGGGGGGGGGTTTAGGGGGACTTTTGGCAAGTTTAATATTTTGTGTTTTGAAAAGTTGTTTCAAACATTTCCCATTTGTATGCTTCACAAATATCGAAGTTGAAAATTTATGTGTTTAGTTCCTTGTATCTTGTCTAGCTTTGTCACACAAGACAGAAATTCAAATCTTGCATTATCATAAGGAAAGCAGAAAATTAGCCTCAACCAAACATGACCAGGAGACACTTGCAAATTAAATTCATTAAAATCTTACATTGTCACAAGGAATATTGTATTTATTTATTGGTATTTAAGGTCACTTTCAGTATCTTTGTCTATCTTATGACCGCAACTTATAGTACAGTCACCGTGGACTAGTTATATTCCAGGCATGGGCAGTGATATCCATGCATGCATTTACCAGATCACCAGGTAATACAAATGATCATCAGCAAAGTTTTAATTAACGAAGGACCGGGTTGCAACCAGTGCTTCATTAATTAAATTTTTGATGATTATTCCTATAATTAGTATTTGGAATCTAATATTATTGCATCCGTGGAAATATTGCCCACCCGTGGAAAATGACCAGTCCACGGCAGCCAGACTGTACAGTTAAAACTAGAAGCCCTGTCACGAAATGCGTGCTTATCTAGGCTTAATTGCGCATAGGAATTGCGCACAATTGCCATATCAAATGGCATACAAAGCATGGCAGGTTCTCCTGGTTACTCATAGCAAACACAGGCAATGTTTCAGCCAATGGACCTCCGGGTTATCCGGAGGTCCATTGGCTGAAACATTGCTTGTGCACAGGCGATATGTACATAATTTGATAGCCTTACTATGATCATAACGTGTAGATTAACGCACAGATCAGCGTGCTATTTTCATGACAGGAGTTCTAGTTTTAACTGTAGCTATGAAGTGAGGTTTAGCCAATTGTTAAAACCTACATGTATGTTGCACACTTTAGAGGGCTTCCGCCCAAGGCATTAGTTACCTTTCTTTCATGTATTTTACCAGTAGAGCAGAAGTTTTTTTTACCACAGTTAACATGCACTACACCACTTCCAGGGGTTCCCATAGGGGAGTAAAATACTTACCAAGTAGAAAATTAACCCTGTACCCAATGTAACAGTAACAAGCCAAGACCAATACCTGGTCTGGACCTGCGTCGCTGCATGCAATTGAATCGGCAAACAGGAAGTGGCTGCACGGCAGATCTGAAAATTGGATACACGATACAACTGATCATTATCAGGCTCCAGATGAAATATAAAATCAATCCCTTGCATAGAAGCCGAGAAAAGTTTGACGAAAAACTTCAATGTTCAGTGGGTACAGTAAAATTTCAAAGTATCGGCAAACAGGAAGTGGCTGCACGGCAGATCTGAAAATTGCTTACACGATACAACTCATCATTATGAAGCAGCAGACCAAATATAAAATCAAACCCTTGCATAGAAGCCGAGAAAGCCTTGACGGAAAATTTCAATGTTCAGTGGGTACAGTAAAATTTCAAAGTATCGGCAAACAGTAAGTGGCTGCATGGCAGATCTGAAAATTGCTTACACGATACAACCAGACATGTTAACCTTCCAAAATTTTTTTCAGGGAGATTGAAGAAAATTTTCAGGGAGATGACATGATTTTCAGGGAGATTTTTTTTTGCGCGTAGAAGCCACGTGTGGATCTATTTTAAATACAAATTAATACCAAATAACCCCCCACCCCCACATACACAGACATAACAGGAAACAGTCCAACAACAATACATCAAAGGAACATACGCCAACGTTCTACTAACCGGTGGTGAGTGACCCAGACCTGTTAACCTCTCGAGGTGACTGTCAGTGAGATTTTGATGAGCTCCCAGTGAGACTCGGATGCTTGTCAGTGAGATTTTTGCACCTGGGCAGCACATCAATAATTTCCATGTTACCCCCCCCCCCCCCCCCCCCCCCCCCCCCCCCCCCCCACACACACATACATTAAACATTCCACCCTAATGTGTTTTATTTGAACAATTTGTCCTTTCAAAAGCCAAAACATAGAAATATAGAGAAAAACAGAAATCAAAAATATGGATGTGGTCATGTGCCAATATATCGGAGTTGTTCCAATGTTCCAATGACATCCATATTATTTCAATGGTTTTATGTACAAAATGTTTGGAGATATTTTCGACCTTTTCAGCACTATATCAGTTTTGACGCTGTGTTGAAAGTTTTGGATCTATTTGGGAAATTATGGGTACTTGCGGCGACCTGCGGCGATCTGTGGTGTATAGGCACACCCCGAGCCCGGTTGTTGTGGTAATTCGATCTGCCAAAGCCCAGCGCCCCACCTAACCACACCGGGTACTCACTGGAAGTAGTTGGTCATTTACGAAGGGGATTTGGAATGGGGTGATCATTTTTCAGTGAAACGTGAACATTATGCCACAGCCAGCCCAGGACGAAACATCTCTGGGATATTTAATTTATTTTGTTGTCCATTTATCACAACGAATGAAAAAACGTCCAAGTGCCGTAAATTAGCAACTTTTTAGAGATTTTTTTCACCAAAACCATAATTTTTTTCACAACCTGCTTAAGAAAATTGCGAATCGGAAATTTTTCCCAATATATTGAAAATTAAGGCAACTCACATGTTTGAGCCGTTTGTCTGCAAAATTGGCTATAATTATCTGAAGTGAAAGTGAAATCCAAAATGCACAATAATAAATTTGTGCGTATTTTTGCACATGTTCGATTGGACAAAATTTATGCGTATGGAACTTATTTTTCGATTTGACTGCTACCTGTATACAAGCAAAGGTGTGCCTTTAATATATAATCAATTTCAGCAATTATGCTGCATCTCAAATTCATTTAATCCGCCTTTCAAACGTGTTGCAAATAATCACAACACGGCCATTGACAGAAATGAGATTGGTCACCAGTTCTTACATAAGTGGTGACGTTTCACACAAACTTAATGACCTTGCCATTGAGAGTAGAGCACATGCTTTTGTATTTGTAAACAAAAGCTGGTGGATTCAGTTTTTGTCTGGTATGTCGACTTTCCGGGAGATTTTGGCCCAAATTGACTCCCGGGCGGGAGGGCGGGAGGGGATAGCTAATTCCGGGAGAATCCCGGGCATTCCGGGAGAGTTAACATGTCTGGATACAACTCATCATTATGAAGCAGCAGACCAAATATAAAATCATTCCCTTTCATAGAAGCCAAGAAAACTTTCACGGAAAAAGTGTTTCAGACGGACTGACGGACGGACGGACTGACAGACGGACTGACTGACGAACGGACGGAGTCGAGCGGTTACTAGACCTGCTCTGCCGCTGGCGACCCAGGTAAAAACTAGGTCAGGGCAATTCACAAAGATCACCATTCATATTTTTCATTTTCTGCCTCAAAAACATAGCATACAGCACCTTATTGAAAAGATCTCATACACTGAAAGATCATGCGTTTTGTTTTTGAGACAAAAAAATTGACATTTCTAATTGTTCAAGAATTTTATTGCAGCTGTCGTCCAGTATTCTGGTTAGGTGAAAGGGTAAACTCCTTGTAACTTCTTTTTATACCAGTAAACAGGACAAACCATTCTGGTCACTCACAAATGAAAGATCAAACCAAATTACACAATACTTTTTATTATTCAATATTTATACCAGATAATAAAATAAGCTAATAAATAACAGTTCAGAAATATAATACAACTGAAAATACTAATTTTGGTTACATTTCTCATTCAAACAAAGGAATATTAATTTACCTAGCCTAGTGCTGAATTGATTTTCATACATAATCTGTTTATAACTTAATTTTCTTTAACCCTTTACCCAATGAATCGCCCACATCCGCCCGCATAATATGCAAATACAGCTGCTGAAAAAATATTATTTCTCGAAAAATTTCAACAAAACCATATCATGTGACCCCTCTTTGGAACGAGCTTGTTCCAAAGAGGGGTAACATGATATGGTTTTGTTGAAATTTTTTAAAAAAATTTTAAAAAATGATATTCAAAATAATGAATTTTGAAATCGGCTGCGTAGGGTAAAGGGTTATTATTGGATTTGCTAAAATATGATTGGTCGAGGTGAGTTTTTCATAGCTCAAATAATTTTCCTATCATATGAATGTTTTTGTATAAACAGTAATTGTCCAGGGCTGCAAATAAACAGTAACTGCAGCAGGTGGGCTGTTAGTTGAAACTCACGATGGTTGTTCACACTGGTTTTTCTCATCAATGTTCCAGACTGTGTGTATTAGCCAATGTTAAAAATAAAAAAAACCCTGTCTGCACAAAAGTGCAATGATATAAACTTCAGCCACGTAAGGGTACATTATAATACAGTGCAGTCAACGTGGACTGGTCGTAATCCATGTGTGGGCAGTGATGTCCACACATGCTTTTACCAGGTAATAAAAATCATAGGCAAAATTTTAATTAATGAAGCACTGGGTTGTATCCAGTGCTTCATTAATTAAATTTTTGATGATTATTCCTATATTTAGTGTTTGGAATCAAATCATTGTATTTGTGGAAATATCGTCCACCCGCGGAAAGTAACCAGTCCATGGTGGCTGAACTGTACAAAATAACAGCTTTCCATGCAGTCAATGGATATTTTCCAAAAATCCTTGACCGACAGAGAAAATAAAATGTCAATAAGCAAAACCAAAAAGTAGGCAAAAGACTTATTTCCAGTGCATATCTGGAAAACTGATAATGACTGAATTTCTGAGGGAGATTTGGGAGAAACCAGGTATCAAAATTCTGAAGTTGAGAATCAAGTAGCTTTGAGGTAAAATAAAGTAATATTTTGTTTTTTACGATAAACTAGTGGGCCCACCTGTACCAGGACAGGAAGCCCCACACACACACGATGGCAAATTTACAGCTGGACAGAATGATGGAATCACAGACTTTCCATTTATATTATAGTTAAAATTTCAATGGTGCAGCAGGGGTTCGAACCCACGCCGAGAGAGTTTCCTTCGGCATGAACTGCCTAGCGTAACTATACTGAACGATACACACCACTCAGCCACCGACAGACACGATCTGTTGGTGGCCGAGTGGTGTGTGTCGTTCAGTGTAGTTTTGCTAGGCAGTTGGTTCCGAAGGAAACTCTCTCGGCATGGGTTCGAACCCCCGCTGTGCCATTGTGAACAAAACCAGCGTTCTTGATTCTACGGCACAGGAAAATTTGATAGAGAAGTTCTCACTGATTTCCTTGCAGTGCAGTATGTAGAATTGATGCAGTTACTTGATGAATAAGTTAAAATTTCATTTTAGATTACTTTTGACTACAAGAATGCTGGTTATTTTCCATCCAAGGGGTGAGACCTTTAAATTTTATCAAACTCACGGTGGTAATCAATGTCCCCAAATTATGGGAATGTTCCAAAATTAGAGGTCATGATGGAGAGTTTTGATTGTTTTTCATGCATTTTTATCCAATTTTTCATAAGTCATTTAATCCTAAATTTCATTTTTGTTAACTGGTTTTAAGATTTTACTGCATGATCTCAGAAACTACAGTGAAACTTCTTTGGTAATATTCAATCTCAACTGAAATCTTGAATTATAAATCAAGGTCACAAACACCACTTGTAAAGAATACAGGTCCAATTAAAATTACCACAGCAAGCTTTTTTTATGATAATAAATCATTAAGAAACAGACATACCATTGAATCAACAAAAATCATTTAAACAAATAAACAATAAAAATATAAAATTCTATATTGAAAAATCTGGTAAATACTTTCACAAATTTATTCATTTTCACAATATGGGAAGAAAATTCTAAATAGTTGAGCTTCATATCTTTTGATAAACCCTAATACACAGAACGAATGGGTCAATTGATATGGCACATGTGCTGGCGTGGAAGGATAGAACAAGAGGCCGCAGGCCTAGAGTTTTATCCTTCTGCGATGGCTGAAGTGCCATAATGATTAACCCATTCACACATTTTGTGTTTATTACATGCCTTCATGTCACTAAAAACAATTATTGGAAGGACAGTGCGCAGTTCATTTCACAACTATCAACAAAAAGAACACATTATATAACCTACCAAATTTGCGAGGGGAATCTGTGTTACTATTTCGTCCCCTGAGTTCCAATGTGTTCTATGAGCCTACTGGCACATAGAACACATAGGAACTCAGATGACGATTTTCAGCTATCGCTGGCGACTCAAACTGTAATTGCAGTGCATGATTTGCAGAAAATTCCAGTGAAATTTTGCTTCCATTTAGAAATAGTCTGTCAACGATTTCTGTTCCAGACATATGTGTGGTTTTTCAAAAACTATTTTTAGGATACCCATGATTGGAATCTCTTTCCAAAGAGAGGGTCATAACCAAGTGACGAGAAAAAGTCATAAAAAACAGTCAAAATGTTTAATTTGTGTTTGATAAAGGAACAAATGGTGGTATCGTTTTCTGAATGCTGTACTGGGTAATGAGTCTTTCAATGTCCTATCATAGCATAGTCATAAATCACAAATAATCTCCATGATCACTTCATTCACAACAATTTATCAGTGTTGTTGAGGATAACATATGGTATTACAATTTTGCTTTACCGGCCTTTGGCTGGATTTCTTTCAATTTCATTGCAAGGCCCATATTTCCACTCAACTTCAATTTTCCTTGAAAGAATGCCTGAAAAATAATTACAAATGCATATCATAATGAGCCCTCTGAAAAAGTTTTAAGTTTTCTTTACATGAAGACTGTCGATAAAGCATCTGAACACCTCTATTTTCAAACCATGTATATGCCTAACCCTTTATCACCTTCTTAATCTCGAGACCGGCGATGCCTAGAACCAGTAAATTTTTATCAGGGATCGTAGTGCTAGTGGCGGAGGGCCCAATCAGACTATTGAAAATTTTGACTGACCCTGACCATAGCAAAATGTGCTCTTTTATCTGAAACTGTTATTGCTACTCCTCCAGAAAGGCTTGGCATATCGAGTTTGGAGTTTTTTCATTAGTGCACTGTATGTCTTGTGTATTCTATGCAAAAATGGTAGGGGTTTGACTTCCGGTTCACTCTTTATCAATGGTTCTTGTTATCACTCTTCCTCCAGAATAGCTTGAGGTAAGGAGTTCGACAGGGGTTTGACTTTCAGTTTGGGAGATCGGTAGGGGTCGAAAATTTGATAATGACCTTTATGGAAAATTCTTATCACCAATGCTCTAAAACCATATGAGGTATCGAGTTAGGACCTTTTGCAACATGTTCGCCTATACATAGGTAAGATACTGTCCAAAAATGGTGAGTGTCAGACTTCCAGTTCGAGAGATACTATGGGTTGAAAAATTTGACATTAGCATATAACGCTCTGTACATGAAGTATTTATTATTGCTACTCCTCCGGAATGGCTTGGCCTATTGATTTCAGAGATTTTTTGTTATGTGCACCTTTATGTCTAGTATACTCAATCCAAAAATGGAAGGGGTATGACTTCCAGTTTGGGAGATCGGTAAGGTCAAAGAAAGGTCGACGCTCTTCATAGAAAATTCTTGTTATCACTACTCCTGCAGAACGGTTCAAAGTATCGAGTTCGGAGTTTTTGCATTGTGTGCACCTATATGTGACAATCCAGTCTGGTCAGCAGTCTGGTCCTTTCGTTTGCTTCACTACACATGGAAATACTGAAATTGCCATGCAATTTCAAAATTCTAGTTTTAATTATATTTTTCATAACATTTCATCAATCAATATCATGTGCACCAATCATTAGAATGAGTACAATGCTATGAGCTTGTTCCAATGAGGGGTCACATGATATGGATTTGTTGAAATATTTTTGGAAAATGATTTTTCATTTGTAAATTATGTGGGCGGATGAGAACAATTTGTCAGGTAAATGGTTAACAGTGGTGTGTGCTGTTGAACTATTACTTCTGATTAAACATAAACAGCATTGTTATCAACAAGGTAATGAGAGAACATACTGCTACATGTAAAGAAGACCACAAAAAACCCATCCAGGAAAGAAGATACACTTTGGATGAAATCATGAGGCACAATGAAATGTACACTAGTACAGTTCTACAGGATCATTACAAGAGCAAAACTTAACTGAGGTAAAGTCCTCAGTAGAAAACTAACTGCAGCTAATAGATCCATCAAATAACCACCCTTACTCCTAAACTTGAGTGCCTAGAATTTTAACACTGTAACTAATGAATAATCATCTGACTGGAATTTAACTCGATTTGTCGATACTCACGACAAAGCCAAAAACCAGAAACCAGCCACTTATCTGAATGTATTGTAAATTCCAGAAAGTTAAAAAATTTATAGTAATTTATATATTTTTTATACTTACCAATGACCCAGACTTAGCTGGTGCTAACTCCAACAAAAACCAGGGCCAAACACAAATTTTGCCCCCCAATCCCCAAAATTTGCATCCAAAACAAGAAGAAATCATGTCCTAAAGGACCTCCATAGTACGTCTCTACTGCGCATGCGCAGTGACGCAGTCGTCCCGAAATTGGCGCCAAATATCATTCTTACTGGCAGTGCCTGGTCAGCGCTATGTACTCAGCGGGGAGGCAAGAGTTCCCAACTCAGGGAGGGCCATCCCCGTCTGGGTCATTGGTAAGTATAAAAAATATATAAATTACTATAAATTTTTTAACATTTTTATACTGTACCAATGACCCAGACTTAGCTGAATAGTAAACAGGCTGGAGGGCCTAGGACATAGAGGAAAATCCAATAAGCTCAATTATATAATAAAGAGGTAACCCCTTAAGGAGAAAAGGAGTATTAGGCTTTACATGTATCTTTCTTATTTAATATTAAATTAGAAAGATACACTACCCTTAATAATTGAGCACAATAACATTCATGTTCTCTATTAACATCCAGTATAACCCTTATACTAATTATTTTTAAAGCAAGCCAATAAATAAAGTAGTCCAGAGAATTGAGACTCTTTATAAACATTTAAAAGTGTCCGAGTATTGTATATTAAAGCCCGTTTGACACTTGACATATACAAATGCTTCACACCGAGCTACACTTTAAAAATAAGACATGAATGAAATTAAACATTAATATTACACTTTAAAACCATCCCGGAAGCGACTCAGAAATACTGTCTTGGAGGAGGCATTCCCTTGCTTTTCACTATAAAGCAGGTGACCTAAGGGAACACCCGCCCCCCCCCCCCCCCCCCTTCCCCTTGCCCTGGGTCAAATAGCCCAGAGCGAAGAGGGCAGCCGGACGGAGTCACTGCCGGAACAGAAAGCCTGCATAACTATAGTTGCAACTGTTTAGTGGACGACATTCTGAGCAACAGATAACGGACCTAAACAATGCAGGTCTCCAGAAATGGACTCAATATTTCTGAGATAAAAATTAGTAAATGTGGATGGCTGAGACCAATAAGCAGCCTTCATTAAATCTGTAATAGCAACACTATTAGCATAAGCCCAGGAAGTAGAAAGAGCTCTTACTTCATGAGCAGAAATCTTAAGCACAGACTGCTGAGAAGAAGATAAATCTTCAATACGCAGTACGGATAGTTAACTGAATCCATCTAGCAATAGAATGGACTGAAATGTCCTTTCTATTAGGCATCAAAGACAGAAAGAAACGTTTCCGTCCCTTTCTGATGAACTGAGATCTCTGTTTATAGATACGTAGAGCTCTAACAGGACAGAGCAAAGGCCTACGCCCGTCTGAAGACGGAAGAGCCTTAATAACAATAGGTTCCGGATATTTATTAGGAGCCTGATTCTTAGCTAAAAAACCCACATTAGTAGTGAAGGTGATAGTGTTCCCAACACTACGATAATGAGAATCATCCACCGATAGTGCATGAAGCTCACTGACTCTTCTGGCAGAAGAGAAAGCTAAGAGAAAAGCTGTCTTATAAGATAAGAATTTGAAATCTACTGTCCCAAGAGGTTCAAATGGCTTTTCCTTCAATTTAAGGAGAACCCAAGCTAAATTCCACTTAGGAATTAATCTAAGAGTTCTGGGTCTATTTATCGAAAAGTTTCTAACCAATTTCGATAAAGAGACATTAGATCCAATTTGTAAACTATCATGATGTGCATAGGTATCAGATAACATAGATCTATAACCCTTTATAGTAACAGGCTGCAGTTTGATTTCGTCAAACAAGTATACTAGAAAGTTTGCAATGTCTGGTATAGAGGGATCAAATATATCTACAGAATGATCCCTACACCAACGACGGAAAACCTTCCACTTAGCCGCATAGTTTAGCGAAGAGGAGGTCCTCCTACAGTTAGAAATCGCGTCCACTGCTCGTCCTGTAAAGTGCTTGCCATGCAAGAAGGACCGCACAACGGAAAAACGTGGAGGAAGCTTCCGCGGTAGGTCCCACAACAGACACCTGAGTAGATTTATCCACGGTCTCTGTGGCGACAGAGATGCTACCAACAGAATCTTGCATTGAGATTGTTTTATCTTTAGCAATACTTGTTGAATTAACGGCGCTGGAGGATACGCATATCCTATCATTCCGTCCCAAGGGATCGACAGAGCCTCTACTGCAAATGCTCTTGGATCCGGACACGGGGACACATACGTCTGCAACTGATTGTTGAGATGTGTCGCAAATAAGTCTATCATTGGCCGTTCCCATTGGTAGCAAATCTGATTGAATACTTGTTTGTTGAGAGTCCACTCCGACGGCAACAAGCGACCCTTTTGTGAAAGGGAGTCTGCTAGCACATTCAGACGACCCGGTATGTGACGGACCGAAAGAAGAACGTGATGTTCCAACACAAACAGAAGGATTCTTTCCGTTAGATTGAACAACGGAACTGAATGAGTGCCTCCCTGATTCCGTATATACGCCACTACTGTCGTATTGTCGGATAGGATTTGGACATGAGCATCGTGAATAATGTCCATCCAGTGACGTAACGCAAGCCAAATTGACATCATTTCCTTGATGTTTATGTGCTTGCCCAGGAATTGCGGATCCCAAAGACCCTGGCATCTCGAATCCGTTGGGATTAATGATGCACCCCAACCTGTTTGACTGGCATCCGTCATAATGGTAAAACTCGGATCCGGCAACTGCAGCGGAACTCCTTGAGTTAACCACTGAATGTTTGCCCAAGTCTGAATCTCTTGTTTCACTTGATCTGACAAGAGAACGTCTACATCGAGCGAATGAATTTTCACACTCCAATTCTGAGTCAGGAAAATTTGAAGAGGACGTGTGCGTAGCCGTCCCATCGGAATGAGATCCGCGGCGGCTCCGCACAGACCTATCAGTCTCATAAATTCTCTCGCCGTGACTTTGTCTGCATTCAGACAATAGCGAGCGTAACAACTGACTAATTTCGCTCTGGTTAACGGCAGACGAACGAGATTGTTGTGCGTCTCGAAGCTCATTCCCAGATGAGTGAATGACTTGGACGGCACCAGATCCGACTTCTCCTCGTTTACTATAAAACCGAGACGTCGGAGCAATAGAAGAAGATTCTGAACATCGTTCTGAAGCGTTAACTCGTTGCCGTACCTCTGAAGAATGTCGTCCAGGTAGGCCGACGTTACCGCAGACGAATGAGCTCGGAAGTAGATCATTACCGAGTTCATTACCCGAGTGAAAGCCCAGGGTGCTAGATTCAATCCGAAGCACATGGCCCGGAACTGATACACCACTCCTAGGACTGCGAAGCGTAGATACTTTCGGAATGTCGGATGTACCATGACGTGAAAGTACGCATCTTTGAGATCTATGCTCGTTGCATAATCGTTCACCCGAATACTCGCTCTGACCGATCGAATCGTCTCCATATAAAACTTCAGAGCGACGATCAGCTTGTTTATCCAGCTCAAATCTATGACTGGACGGAACGAGCCGTCTGGTTTCGGAACCAGAAACAGATGGCTGTAGAATCCCAGCGATTCCTGGTTTTCTACGACCTCTACCGCGTTCTTCATTAAAAGAGACTGCACCTCTGATAACAGAGCGTCTCTTTTCTGAGGATTTGACGGAAGATGAGTCCACTTTGGACTTCGAGTTAATGGAGGCTTTCGTTTGAAGGATATCTTTAGACCTTCCGAAGTCACTCCTCTCACCCACGGGTCGTCCGTAATCGACGCCCACTCTTGTGAAAAACTCGACAACCTTCCGCCAACCGGAACGCGATAGAGGTTTAAGCAATCACCTCCTGGATCTGCGAGGCCTGCGGTAGGAGAAACCACGTCTTCCACGACCCGCACCTCGCCTCGTCGACCTCGGGGCGTCCGACCGATTGTCCCGGCCTCGTCCCGAACGAGAGTCGCTATCCTGACGGTCTCTCGAATAAGAGCCAGAGGACGCACCGGAACCTCTATAGGAACCTCTCTTGGGCGCATTAGACCCAGAAGTGCCCGCCTTATTCGTGTCTGCTGTATCCGACCTTTTAGGAGCGGATCTGAACAACAGAGAATCACTAGCTTTCTTTTTAATATTATCATAAATAGCGGAAAGCTTGCCGTCAAAGAGAAGTTCTCCTGAGACCGAAGCGACTCTAAGAGAGTTCTTCACCTTAGAATCCACTAGTGTGGATGTAGCCAGGGCTGCGTCACGTCTAACCAACTCCAGATTTGCCACTGAAAGGGCAGAGTTACACGTGGAATAAGCTACTGCCCTTGAAAGAAGTCTTAAAGAGGATTGTATATCCTGAAACTCTTCCCCTTGAAGGCGCAGTGATAACGCCTTAGTAAGGTGATCTGCGTAAGATAAGGCATCTAAATTGGCTCTGTTAGACGCAATAGCTGTTTCCAACACTGCGGTTGGAATAGAAGCTGACGACGGTAATGATAGCTCTAAGTCTTCCGCCTCGTCGTCCATACGCAGAGGAACTCTCGGTATACCCTGTCCTGCCGTGTCGAATTTATTCCTTGCATTAATGAAAGGCAGGTTGAGAGTATTTGCAGACAAGAAACCTGCTTTCCCCGTCCTGGAAGCAAGTTTAAAAATAGCGTCGTTCAATAATTCAAATGTTCTTGCAACATTATTGGACTGCGACGGAAACTCGGGAGCGATGTCCCTGAACCGCTCAAAAAATTCAGAGTCCAATGACGCTATAATTCTCTTGTCCGGAAGCGCAGCAGACTGGCCCGACGGAACAACTTGAGGAAGAAAGTGCCGGATGAAGTCCACGGCAGCTTTATGTTGTTCCGAAAGGGATAGCTCCAATTCATCCGTATCCCTTTCACCATCCGGTCGGACCTCCCGATGTTCCCGGTCGTCCGCCCCCGATGCTTCGGCGGAGCGTACCGACCCAGCGCCGTCGGATAATTCTCGATCCGACACCGTTTCTGTCGGCTGCTGGGATGCTGCGATAAGCTGTGCTATCTGCACTAGAATGTCCGACGTCGAGACCTGCGGAGGCGCGGTCTTTCGCTGCTTCGCCGAGGGCAGCTCCGCATCAGATGGCTCCCGCATACTTTTCCTATGCGAACGTCCGGAGTCCATCGGTCTCGAATCCCTGGCTGCCGGATGGTGTGACCTGGTCGCCGAAGAATCCTTCATCGGCGAAGCTGGCAAAATATCGGAGGTCACGCAGCCAAGGTGCGGTCGTGTGCGCCGACGAGAAGAGGAAGCCTTAACAGTCTCTGCGGACTGCTTATACAACGGAGCGTCCCGAGCGACGGACGTATGCTCCGCTAAAGACACATTTTGTACCACAACATCTGGTCCCAGATGTTGTTGTACGAGAGAGGGGCATCTCTCGCTCGCGGCCCGGCTGGACCTGGACGAGCTAGGAACCGGACTAAAAGGCTTCCTCCGTTCTCGTTTACTATCCGCCGTCACTGGGTGTGCATCTATTATGTTTATAGTGCTCGCATCACCCTAAATTTTCTCTTGGACCGCATCGGACGAACCCGGCTGCCGAACCATTCGGTGAATGGACGCTACACCGGGCGAGCTAGCGGACGACATTTGTCTAATCTCCATGAGCACTTTTGCCGCTAGCTCTGAATTCATTTGTGACGACGGACGCACACTTGAAGAAGATAACATGGAAACATCACCCTGTTCTGGTTCCTCTGAAATAGAAACTGAGAGAGTAGAGTGACCTTGTGGAGAAAGAGCCGGCATCGCTCTTTCTCCAGAAACAACATATCGTGACACACGTTTCCAATGTTTCTCATCCCAATGTTCACATATAGGACAGGGATTAATGCGAGAACACTGACTACAATTAATACAATGATCATGAAAGTCAGAGGAAGATTTCTTCCTATTACAATTTGAACAATGTCCCTTCATTGTGAAAGAACAACAATAAGTCCTAGTTACTGACACAAAGATACATAATAACATGATCCATTAATAAATGAAAAAACAATTGCAAAACAAAATAATTTTGAAAAAATATTTTTTCAGAGAAGCCCAAGTTGCTGAAAAGTAACGTTGAGCCCCGATGGATCCGATGGCAAAGTGTGGTCAAAAATTTTAAATTTATATAAAATAATTAATGAGACACTTTCGGATAATATAAATGTATCTTATAATGAGATAAACTACCACAAAGGCAAACAGCCCCCCTCAAAAAAGGCTGTTGCCAATGAAAACAAACAGTGTAAACACAGTAGAAAACATGACTCCAGGCACTGAAAAAACTGGCCCGGAATCAGTCATCAATTACACTCTATCTGATGCAAAACAGAGACTCCCAGGGGAGAATCTGCAGAACATCAGATGGAAGATGCAGAACACAAATGTTATACACCCATGGGTGAAAACGTAACTATGGGGAAAATAACAGAAAACATTCTGTAACCAAGCAACTCTCCCAGGAAATTTTAGAAATGAAACTTCTCAAAAATATGCCAAAAGCATGGGAGAATTGCAAGGGGGGACTTTAGAAGGCTAGGGGAGAGGAAACACTGAATAAGCAGTGCAACAATTAGCAAGAATGACAACAAGAGGCCCATGCCTCGAAAATAGGCAACTTAACATAATTTCAACAAAAAATTTTAAGTACAGCCCTGATTATTTTTTGCCACTTCTTTTTTCCTCTCCTCCTTCTATCCTCCTTAGAATCACATTTTCTCCAAAAATTACGTGTCTGGCATCCTTTAAACTGAGATTTACAAGCACAAAGATCAGTGAGATGTTGACTGATGAAGGGCCAAACAGAGAATGATATTTGGCGCCAATTTCGGGACGACTGCGTCACTGCGCATGCGCAGTAGAGACGTACTATGGAGGTCCTTTAGGACATGATTTCTTTTTGTTTTGGATGCAAATTTTGGGGATTGGGGGGCAAAATTTGTGTTTGGCCCTGGTTTTTGTTGGAGTTAGCACCAGCTAAGTCTGGGTCATTGGTACAGTATAAAAATACTGGTATTTCAGAATGAAAGTTAAAGGGCAATAACCCCACAAAAAATCATCCCAGTGGGATAAAACTCAAACTCAATTTGAAGGTACCAATGACAAAGCTGCATACCACAAATCAGCCAATTACAGTATAATCCTCTTAATTGAATATTCATTTTGCCAGTGAAAATATTCAATTAACAGGAGTATACAATTAACAGGGATTTGGTCAGTTTCCTGTGTTCTGGAGGTAAACTGAGCATTTATTCTATTATATCTTGTTTGACAGAGCTCATAGAGCTCTGTCAAACAAGATATAATAGAATAAATGCCTATATTGGATGTAGTGAGGCCAAAAAGGTTGATAAATAAGGGGAATTTGGTGCGTGTCACAGTAATTTTTTCGACATATTACAAAATTTTATATACAATTAACAGGAGTTTACTCTACAACCCATATGCAATTAACATATCAAATTTGTACTGAAGGTATGGTAAATGGTTTTGTGTTTGAAAATTATATTCAATTAACAGGGATATACAATTAAGAGATATCCAATTAAGTGGGCTCCACTGTATCTTGATGTATTGTGCAAAAAGCCCTGAAAACTGTTATTTAGGAATGATGGACAGACAAGGGTAGCACTATATGCCCCTGGCCATTTTATGGTGGGACATAAAAAAGGGGAAAAGATAGTTAAAATAATATTTAATATTGTGTGCATTGGGTAAAGGATAAATTACATTGTCCCTATATCCCGATAAATTCTATCTTTTGATTGGTCAGAATGCCCAAATATTGACAGAGAAACTTTTTTTAAACAAACCTGAATACTCACCAAATAAGGAAATGGCATACCAAATTTCAAAGCATTGTGACTGGTGGTTTACAAGAATAAGATTTTTCAAGAATTTCAGGCACTTTGGGCACTACCCTCAGTCCATCAGGCTTAGCAATTTCGAAAAAACTTTTGTTTGGGGTTGGTCCAGTGGTTCTGAAGAAGACTGATATGCAAAGCTAATGGACGATGTACGAAAGATGCAAGATGCAAAATGATGGCAATAACTCACAATGACCTTCATTTAGGTGAGTAAAAATAAACACATCTGGGTCAGTGTTTTGTGAGAAAAATATTTTCAAATGTTTCTCTAATCACCGCCTGTGTTAAAATGTAGGGACCCCGGGGCCCCATAACACCCCTGATTGATTTGAAAACATCTGTAAATCATCCTAAAATTTGACCCCCATGGATTTGATTTGATCAAACTTGTGAATCAAGCTTACAAGTCAAGGATGTTATAAACCTAATATTGAAGCATTTGGGCAATTGTTTTGGAGAAGATGATTATTGAATGTTTACCCTTCATTACCTTGTGTTATTTATTTATTTATTGGCGTTTAAGGTCACATATTTTTGCACAATTGCTAATCATGACCAAAAAATGAGTATCAACTCAAGATCAGGGGTAAGAGTTAATAAGCCATGTTGCCCATTTTACAGAGGGTTTGCACCTCCCAAGCATTGGTGACTGGGTCCTATTTTACCAGTAAAACAGAGCCTGTTTACCACAGTGAACAGGCACTGCTTCACTTCCAGGGGGGATACCCTGTGTTTAAATGGTGGACCTCCATACTGGGCCCTTGATAAAATCAGTCAGGAATTTTCTGATCATTCCGATTTTGCTCCTCAAGTATTTTTGATAACAAAATTCAATCACCTCTGTTGTGTAGTTTTAGAAACCAGAGGTTCCTATCAGAGATGCTAGGATCAAGTTGTGATGGCTAAAAAAGAATGTGTGCTAGTACCTGAAACTACTGAAGCTTGGAAATAATGAAACAATCCAAGAAGCATGACAAATTTGGTAAAAACTGGATAATGTATGTTCAATTTATCTTGCTGACACCTCCCCTGAGACGGAAATACAAACAAGAAAGCAAATCTAAGGGGCATAACTTCTAAAAAAAAAAAAAAAAAATTGCACAGGACGTGTTTTCGAATTCATCCAAGACATTTTTGAGTAGAATGCACAGACCAATTTTGGTAAAAATTGGTTAACATTTGTTCAAGTTATTGTGCTGATACTGCCCGCAAGTTTAAAATTCAATCCATGGAGCATAAATCCAGAAAATAAAGTTGGGAAGGACTGGTCTTCAAACTCATCCATGACATTCTTTGGTAGAACCAACATACCATATCTGGTAAAAATCTAGTGTTTATTCAAATTATTGTACTGACACAGCCCACAAATTGGAAATTCAAACTAAGGAGCAAAACTCCTGAAAAACAAGTTTTTCACTAATGCCCCCGCTAACATGTTTTCTAAGTCGGAAAAGTGCCATAACTCTGCCAAAAAATATCAGACCAAGCCCACTATCAATTCCAACCTGTATTATGTGGTTATAAACCTATGTATAAAATTTTGTTTCGGATGGATGGACAGACAGACAGATGGACAGGGTGGCAACTATATGCTCTTCCCGAAATTTTTTCGGGGAGCATAAACATATCAGACCAAGCCCACTATCAATCGTAACCTGTATTATGTGGTTATAAACCTATGGATGAAATTTTGTTTCATTTTGTTCAGTCAAATCGAAGTTATCGTCTGGAAACCAATATCAACATGTCTTTTAAGTCAGGAAAGGGCCATAATTCTGCCAAAAAATATCGGACCAAGCCCACTATAAATCCCAACCTGTATTATGCGGTTATAAACCTATATATGAAATTTTGTTTCATTTTGTTCAGTCAAACTAAAGTTATTGTCGGAAACCATTTGTTTCAGACGGTCGGACGGACGGATGGACGAACAGGATGGCAACTAAATGCTCGCCCGGAATATTTTCAGGGAGCATAAAAATTTGGGCAGGACTGGCTTTCAAACTCATCCAAGACATTCATGAGCAGAACTCACAGATCAAATTTCACAAATACCGAGATACCGTTTGTTCAAGTTATTGTGCAGTGATGCTGACGAACAGATAGATTGATGGATGGATGGGTGGACGGCACGACAGACAGATGGATGCCCACTGACTGTCATCAAATTATAATCCAACTGTTGACACAACCTGACCAAAAAATTAAGTTTGAAATTTTATTCCATTTTCAGCATGCAAGGTTTCCCACAGCAAACCTGGTTAATTGTTTTGATGAAACTAAAGTACATATCACCCACCTATGATGGGTTCCCAGTCTCATTGAAATTGGCTCAGGAGTTTAGAAAACTGAAAATCTGGGCAGGCCAAAATATCCCAAACAAATGAAATTATTGTTCCAAAAATACTTCCCTTCAACAAACTGTAGTGTATAAACAAGCTGAAATACCACTTAACATCCAGTTTCATCCATTGGATCTTGAGATTTTGTAAAAAATTTGGTGAGGGGAATTCTACTCCACCGTTTCTTATAGAAAGCAGCACATTAATATGAACAATATCGAAATATAACGTCATAACATAATTCATTCAAATTTCACTGAGAGCAGTCAAGAAGTTTGGGAACGTGAATACAATGTTCATGGACAATGGACAGAAAGATAATTGTCAGATGAAGAGTCAATTTCTTAACTGGAAGACTGCTGGAATCCTGCTGTTCTGAAGTGCAAGTACCACAAAGTCAAGGTTTCATGATTTACATATGTACTCTATATTATCTTTGAAATGAAACTATTTAGTCTATATGGATTTGCCTCGTTACAATTTATGGGAGAGTGCCTACGGGCTCTCTCCCATAAATTGTAACAAGTAAAAAAGACATGTGAACAAATTCTGATGACCAAAAATAATTTAGCACACTACCAATTAACAAAATATCATCTTCGGCAGACTGTTTACATTCTTGCTTGACACTGTTTTGTGTGGAAGCATTTCATTTACTTCATAATGTCATTCTGATACATAATGACCACCCACATGTGTTCTTACTTGATGTCCTTGCATGTCAGGGGGTCCACACACCCAGACTGGGAAAGGGTCCAGGTCCATTCCAATTGGGAATTTAGGAGTTGTGAGGACCAAAATTAGGAAGTTTTATTAAGTACTTTTATGAAGACTTTTCTGGAAGAAAATATCTATCCTCATATAATAGTTAACTGGTAGAGTACTGGGAGCCCATATTTGGGCTTTACTCTGAAGTGCAGGTACCGTATTGTAAAGGCTTCATATTCTGTTGATGTGTTTCATATTATCTTTGAACTGAAATTATTTAGTTTGTCTGGATATGTCTCGTTACAATTTCATGGGGCAGTGCCAAAAGACACTCTCCCATAAATTTCAACAAGGCAAAGACATGTGAACAAAGTTTGATGATCAAAAATAATTTAGTTCGCTACCAGTTAACCCTTTACCCAATGAATCGCCCGCATCTGCCCGCGTAATATGCAAATTGAGCAGTTGAAAAAATTTAATTTTTCAAAATATTTCAACAAAACCATATCATGTGACCCCTCATTGGAACGAGCTCATTGAGCTTGTTCCAATGAGGGGTCACATGATATGGTTTTGTTGAAATATTTTGAAAAATTTTAAAAACTTATATTTAAAATAATAAATTTTGATATCGTCTGCGTTGGGTAAAGGGTTAACCCTTTACCTAACATGAAAAACAGACGACACTTGCAACAAAATTCTTGAATAACTATTTTTTTTTCATTTTTTGTCTAAAAAACATAGGTTATGACCCCTCTTTGGAATGTGCTCGACAAGCTCATTCCAAAGAGGGGTCATAACCTATGTTTTTGAGACAAAAAATGAAAAAAATAATGAAAATGAATTGGGGATTCTTGTGAATAGTGCTGGCCGGTTTTGGCCGTTACGTTGGGTAAAGGGTTAACATAAATAAATGGTTTGAAGTCTGATCAGCATACCCTAGGAGGATACGACACCAGTTAGATTTCTATGGGAAGTCAAGAAATACTTTGTAATCTACAATATTTATCCAATGATTTCACATTAATAAGCTTCAGTTCCACATAACCTTGTCAGATTGACTCTTTTCAGCCTGGTCAAGGCTTTGCAGTGGAAGACTAAAAATTGCATTTTCCCTTTTTGCGATATGTTTAGGGAAAAGCATTTGTTCTAGAATGCTGATATTCAAAGAGAATGGACACGTGAAATGTAGTTTTGTTTATATATTCCCATTTTACATAAAAATTGTGGGTACTAATGAATTGACTGAATCCAAACGCATAATCTACAAATTGAGAAAATGAAAAAAAAAGGTTTTCTAATAATATCAAGGTTAACCCCTTGCCCAATGAATCGCCCGCATCTGCCCGCATAATGCAAATTCAGCAACTGAAAAAATATTATTTTTCGAAAAATTTCAACAAAACAATATCATGTGACCCCTCTTTGGAATGAGCTCATTGAGGTTGTTCCAAAGAGGGGTCACATGATATGGTTTTGTTGAAATATTTTGAAAAAATTTAAAAAATGATATTTCAAATAATAACTTTTGAAATTGTCTACGTTTGCTAAAGTGTTAAGGACATACACGTTCAACCAACTTCTCCAAACACCAATTTGCACTGGAAAAAAAAATTGTTATAAAATTTAGAACATAAAATTGTTTACATCTTCCTATCTAGCCTAATTTTTTCTAGCATGTGACAGGAAACCCTCCATTTAGGAAGGGCTGACTTAAATGCATCACAACTGTTAAGTTTTATAAATATTACCTGCTGGGGATTCAGTTTGCCTGTCATAAGGCTGAGTAAATCTGCATCACTCATAGAAATTGTAACATCACCTTTCTCTACAAAAAATAAAAAAACAAAAAATCATTCAGGAATTAATATAGTGGTACCCTGTTAATTGAACTACCACTTTGCCAAATTAAAACTTTTTATTTAACAAGCATATTCAATTAATAGGGCTTTGGTCACTTGCCTGTATTCTAATAGGTTCAAGCCTGGAAATAAGCAATCTGTCATTTTCAGAATGAGGGTGAATTTCCTGATGCTATCCTACCCTACAGTTGGTTAGAATCACCCAATTTATCATCTGGGTACCTCTTTCTGTTTAGGCCCGAGACCAAGATTCACACTGAGGTTCACAGAGGGTCAATTTAGTAATGCTACCCTGCCGTGCAGGGTAGCATCACCAAATTTACCCACTGGGGACCTCATTCAGCAGATGACAGATTGCTTATATCAATGCTTGATTGAATAGCTCATTTTTGAGTGAAACTGAGACAATACTACAAGTTTGTAGCATAACGCATCAAGAGGAGCACCAGAGTACTCTCTTGTATGAGATAATAGCAGGTGTGATAAATATAGAAATTACTTTCAATTTTCCATCTTTATCTACTATACCATTGACAAAAACATGCTGAACAAGATCGTCTAACAACTTCCATGGACTGCATAAAATGAACTTTTATGAACTGACACTATAATTTTGGACAGAATATAAAGGTTTTCATCTGATAACTTAATGTCTACACATAATGGAAAAGGTGCCAAATTTCAGCTCCAGATGCCAAACTTCAGCTTAGTATCTCTAAAAATGTGGGAGTGAATACCAGTGCTGCTCTGGTGGAAGGATTGATTAATGCAATGTTACATGTAAAAGTGCCCCATTGGTGTCAGTCTAGAAAAAAATATCCCTAGGAGCTAAATTGTGACTTGATATCTCAGAAAGCATAGGCATTAAGCAAATAATTAAAATAGACATTTAAAAGTATGAAGGGCCACAACTCAAAAAGGGCCATAACTCTGGAAAAAACAATGGAATAAGAAAATCCTTTCCACTTGCACATCTACACTTCATACTCGGACTTCAGACCAAATTTAAACAAATCTGACCAGAAATTTAGGAGGAGTTAAACATTTGTAACAGACATTTAATGATAAAAAGGGACATAACTCTGGAAACAGGGGCAATCATAAATTTCTTTCTACATGCACATTTATGCTTCATACTCATACTTCACATCAGCTTTCGTAAGAATCCAACAAACATTTGTGACAGACATTCAATGATAAATCACAACCTAAGTCTGGTTAAAACTGGGGAATAAAAACTTTCTTTCCACAAGCGTCTGTATACTTCATACTTCACATCAAATTTCGTAAAATTCTGACAAATATATGTAGGAGTTCAATGAACAAACATCACAATTAAAATATATTTTTATTCCGTGTATGCTGGGTAAAGGGTTAAGTGTGATTAAGGTGGGGGTAGTGCATAGATACAAGTCACAATAAAAGAATATACTTACTATTGGAGCCAAATTCAACAGAACCTTTGCCGGTTTTTGCATCAACTATCCATGTTCCAACATTTCCATCAGCACCTTTCACTTTAAACACAAAAATTCCTTTCATTTTTGAAACAATGTTGGCACCATCCTAAAAGCATAAGAAAACAAGAACTTTGAACAAACTGTAATATTTATTTATTTATAGTTGTTTAAGGTCACATACTTCTGCACAATGGCTAATCATGACCACGACATGGAGATAAAGTCAAGGTCAGTCAATCGTTTATACCCCATGTTGCCTATTTTAGAGGACTTGCACCCCAAGCATTAGTGACTGGGTCCTATTTTACCAGTGAAACAGAGCTTGTTTACCACCGTAAACAAGCACTGCCTCACTTCCTGGGGTTCCCACGGGGGGAACAAACTGTAATCTAGGAGTCATAGTAATGCTATATACCAAATATCAAAAGATTCTGCCTGGTCAATCTAAGAAGATCTTTGAAGAATATTCTTCACACTGTGTTAAGTTAAACTTTGGGCTTTAACTCTTAACCCGCTGAGTATTTTCAAGATATTTTACATCAAATCTAATCATGGCTGCTGTGAAGCAGGTGTTTACAACGTATCATAAATCATAATGTGATACTCAACAGTTTTGACATATACTGCCCCTTAAGTGGAAGAACGTGCCATTTGCACTGCTAAAGCATTTCAGATGGCAGCTTGTTCCACTCAAGGAACGATAAAAATATATATATAGAATATACCCATAGTAGCTTCGTGTACCAAATGTTCACCACGAGTGGTGAAGTGGTGATAACCACAAGCCTTCGGCGCACGGTTATCACCACTTCACCACGAGTGGTGAACATTTGGTACACGAAGCTACTTTGGGTATATTCTATTTATACCATGATCATCAGATTATTAAGAGTCGCTTTTATTTTTTCTCGATTTTACTGAACAGCAGACGTACATACGAGCAAATCTGTTTTTGTTGACACGAGCATCGGTGGGCGGTACTTCCGCTGTCAATTTTATCGCCGAAACAAAATGAAAAAGAAATTGAGCCTTTTTCATTTTAATAACATATTATTTCGAGTTATGTATGCTTTATTAACATGAATCAATGCATGTTTGTTAATTTTTGGCATCTTATGAGGTAAATCCATTTAAAAACGTAATAAATAATTGCCACTTCCATTTCACTCTTTGCGAGGCGACGTGCGATAAATTTAGACAAGTTTGCATTCAGGTCGACATCACCAAAGGTCAACGGGGATGTAGTTCTTCTGTAGGTGTACATTTTTACTACTGAAATCCCATTGCTGGCATGTTCATCACGGTTGGTGTGTGAAGCTAAAATTTATGTCATAGGCTTTTCATATATAGTAGAATAGGTAATCATGGTATAAAAAGCTTCAGAACACATCCAGCCAATTGTATAGCTTTTCTGTTTGGTGATTACTGACCAGCCTCCTTCATTATACTTGATATCACCCACATTGGACACATAAAAGAAGTTGAAAACGAATACTTGAGAGTTTCTGAGTTACAGTAGTTCTTGGAAAGTAAAGTCTTTTCCACCAGTGCACTTCTGCTAAAAATGGGCATGCACTGCCCCCCCCCTCCCCCCCCCCCCCCCCCCCCCCCACATCTCAGGGAAAGGAAGAGCAGCTTCTGCCCTGGCCCCTTGCACTCTTGGAACCTTCCTCTAGTCATCACTGATTCACAAATTCCTCTTGTCATTACTGATTCACAACTTCCTCTAGTCATCACTGATTCACAATTAAAAATGGGGAACATTGGGCAATTGGTTTTCAAGTTATAAGCGGAAGTGCTAAAATTATGTTATGTCAAAGATGGCTGCCATTCTGAACATGCCAGATAACTGATTATCAAAAGGACCCTTCCTCTTGTCATCACAATTCCACAATATAAATGAAAGTGTCAATGACACTGTAGCTCAACTTGTCAAGACAAAGACATGTACATGTATAGTATGTGACACAGCAAAGACAAACATCTAGGTAATGACCTGATAACAAAGGTACATATAAAGTATTGTAACGGTCTGTACATAAATACTGACCGTTGCCTGTAACAAATGTATAGGTAAAGTATTGTAAAGGTGGGTGACAGTCAGATGCTGAACTAGAAAAAATGCCGCTCAGGATCACCGATCCAATGTCGAGTTGTGACCTTGGCCTTTGACCTGGCGAGTCCAAGGTCAATAGGGTTCTTCCTCGCACCAAGGCCAACACACCTATGAAGTTTCATGACTCTAGGTTGAACCACTATCAAGTTCTCATCCGGAAACCAATTGTTGCGATATACTATGTTCAAGGTCACTGTGACCTTGACCTTTGACCAGGTGAGTCCAACATCAATAGGGTTCTTCCTCGCACCAAGGCCAACACGTCTGTAAAGTTTCATGACTCTAGGTTGAACCACTATCAAGTTATCATCCGGAAACCAATTGTTGTGATATACTATGTTAAAGGTCACTGTGACCTTGACCTTTGACATAGCATGTCCAAAATCAATAGGGTTCTTCCTCCCACCAAGACCAACCTATGTATGAAGTTTAATGAATGTGAGTTGAACCACTATCAAGTTATCATCCGGAAACCAATTGTTGCGATATACTATGTTCAAGGTCACTGTGACCTTGACCTTTGACCTGGTGAGTCCAAGATCAATAGGGTTCTTCCTCGCACCAAGGCCAACACACCTATAAAGTTTCATGACTCTAGGTTGAACCACTATCAAGTTATCATCCGGAAACCAATTGTTGCGATATACTATGTTCAAGGTCACTGTGACCTTGACCTTTGACCTGGTGAGTCCAAGATCAATAGGGTTCTTCCTCGCACCAAGGCCAACACACCTATAAAGTTTCATGACTCTAGGTTGAACCACTATCAAGTTATCATCCGGAAACCAATTGTTGCGATATACTATGTTCAAGGTCACTGTGACCTTGACCTTTGACTTGGTGAGTCCAAGATCAATAGGGTTCTTCCTCGCACCAAGGCCAACACACCTATAAAGTTTCATGACTCTAGGTTGAACCACTATCAAGTTATCATCCGGAAACCAATTGTTGCGATATACTATGTTCAAGGTCACTGTGACCTTGACCTTTGACTTGGTGAGTCCAAGATCAATAGGGTTCTTCCTCGCACCAAGGCCAACACACCTATGAAGTTTCATGACTCTAGGTTGAACCACTATCAAGTTATCATCCGGAAACCAATTGTTGCGATATACTATGTTAAAGGTCACTGTGACCTTGACCTTTGACGTAGCGAGTCCAAAATCAATAGGGTTCTTCCCCTCACCAAGGCCAATCTACCTATGAAGTTTCATGAATGTGAGTTGAACCATTATCAAGTTATCATCCGGAAACCAATTGTTTAAGATTTACTATGTTCAAGGTCACTGTGACCTTGACCTTCGACGTAGCATGTCCAAAATCAATAGGGTTCTTCCTCCCACCAAGACCAACCTATGTATGAAGTTTAATGAATGTGAGTTGAACCACTATCAAGTTATCATCCGGAAACCAATTGTTTACGCCCGCCCGCCCTCCCGCCCGCCTGCCCGCCTGCCCGCCATTCACCAAACTATAAGTCGAGTTTGACTTCGTCACAACTCGACTAAAAATCTTTGAGTCCCAGAGTGGGTCTGACTGAACCCCAAAATATTTGTCTCATAGCACAATGATAACAAAGGCACCCCAAAACACACTCGTTCCTGTCCCAAGGTGAAAACAAAGTTTTGTGAAGATCAGTTCATAAATACGAGCTGTATAGAACTTGGGACAAAAAACTGATTGGACCTAATTTCGGTACAAAATGGCCACTGGCAGCCATCTTGAATTTTGGACCGTACCCAGAAACACTCATTCTCATCCCAAGGAGATAACAAAGGTACCCAAGAAGTTTTGTGAAGATCGGTTCATAAATACAGCCTCTACCCTGAGCCGTATTGACATGTGTGCTTACATTGTGTAAGTAGCACTGAATAAATCAAAGTTCATCTAATTTGCATAATTTCTGCATGAAAAAAAACCCCTTACAATATGTGATGTATTCCATGTTACTAAACATTCATACAAAAATTTATTAAAATCAGAACTTTCATACAGAAGTTCTATACAAAAGACTGATTGCACTAATTTTGGTACAAAATGGCTGCTGGTGGCCATCTTGAATTTCGGACCACACCCAAAAACACTCGCTCTCATCCCACGGTGATAACAAAGGTACCCAAGAAGTTTCGTAAAGATTGGTTCATAAATATGGCCTCTAGTCTGAGCTGTATAGAAGTTGTGTACAAAAAACTGATTAGACCTAATTTCGGTACAAAATGGCCACTAGCAGCCATCTTGAATTTTAGACCGCACCCAGAAACACTCGTTCTCATCCCAAGGTGATAACAAAGGTACCCAAGACATTTCGTGAAGATCAGTTCATAAATACAGACTCTAGTCTGAGCCGTATTGACATGTGTACTTACTGTGTGTAAGTCGCACTGAAAAAATCAAAGTTCATCTAATTTGCATAATTTCTGCACGAGAAAAAAACCTGTATTATATGTGATGCATCTCATGGTACTAAACATTCACACACAAAAATTATTCAAATCAGGGCTTTCATATGGAAGTTCTGTGCAAAAATCTGATTGCACCTAATTTTGTACAAAATGGCTGCCATCGGCCATCTTGAATTTCGGACCGGACCCAAAAACACTCGTTCTCGTCCCACAGTGATACCAAAGGTACCCAAGAAGTTTCGTAAAGATCAGTTCATAAATACGGCCTCTAGCCCGAGCCGTATTGGCATTTGCACTTACAGTGCTGAAAGTAACCCCAAAAAACATCAAAATTAGTCTAATTTGCACAATTTACGTACGAGAAAAAAACCCGTATTATATGTGATGTATCCCATGGTACTAAACATTCATACAAAAAATTATTCAAATCAGAGCTTTCATATGGAAGTTCTGTACAAAAAACAGATTTCTGCATCGTCGGTACAAAATGGCAGCTGGCAGCCATCTTGAATTTCGGACCGCACCCAAAAACACTCGTTCTCGTCCCACGGTCATAACAAAGGTACCCAAGAAGTTTCGTAAAGATCGGTTCATAAATACGGCCTCTAGCCCGAGCCATAGCAGCTTGGCACTTACAGCTCTGAAAGTAACACTAAATAAATCAAAGTCAGTCTAATTTGCATAATTTACGCACGAGAAAAAAACCCGTATTATATGTGATGTATCCCATGGTACTAAACATTTATACAAAACTTTATTCAAATCAGAACTTTCATACAGAAGTTCTGTACAAAAAACTGATTTTTGCATCATCGGTACAAAATGGCCACTGGCAGCCATCTTGAATTTCGGACCACACCTAAAAACACTCGTTCCCGTCCCAGGGTCATAACAAAGGTACACAAGAAGTTTCGTAAAGATCGGTTCATAAATACGACCTCTAGCCCGAGCCATAGCCAATTGTTGACGTACGGACAGACGGCCAGACGGACAGATGGACGGACGGACAGACGCACGACGGGCCATGACAATAGCTCAAATTTGACTTCGTCAAAGTTGAGCTAAAAATGGGATCTGTTGGGACATACAGCTTCAAATTATTTTGTAGACAAGCAAAAGTTGATGAATAGAGAGACTGACATTCGGATGGACAGACATTACCACACCATAATACAGACCACTTCTCTGAGAAAAGATGAAATGACAAAGCTGTGGACAAAGTACGGATGAACCCCTGCATTAAAACAGCGAATGTGGTTCAGGGTTCATTGAGAGAATTTTTTTTTTGGCATTAAACTGATTTTTGAAAAAAATATGACCCACTGTGGGGTTCAGAAGGGTGAAATTTTGTTCACATAAAATTACTACTGTATCTGTCAAAACTCATTTTAAAGTGAAAACAAAATCACCCAATTGACCCCACCACACATTCTTTTGCATAAAATCTCTCAAATTTTACAAACCCATTTTGAAAGAAAAAAACCAAAAAAAACCAACACCACAGACAAATCCTCAAGCAATCTGGTGGGCCATATTTGAAGAAACATTAAACTTATCCACCTACATATATATCTGATTAAATTTGACAACAATCATCCCTGTCAGAATTAATTTAAACAAACAAATAGTAAATTCACAATTGGGTTGTATGTTAAATTTCAATTCCCTTTGGCACACCCCAAAAGCAAGACAATCAAAAGACCTTCGAAGAATATTCCTCATATTGCACCCATTTAGATTTAAGGATCTCATATGATAGGGCTGGGCGGTTTATTGGTTTTTCGGTTTGGTTCGTTTTTTTTTTAAACTGAACCCGAACTGCCGCCTTAACAAAAAAACAAGACTTTCGGTTTCAACAAATTTTCCAGAATTGGTTAAGTTTATGACCACTCAATCACTTGCTTTCAGCACGCCAAAGGCTTAAATGTCGGGCAAAGGTAAATGCTGTGCCATTTATGCTTACTTCGAGAGGACTGACAACAAATCCCACCCTCCCCCCACAAATAATTGTAGCAAATTTCTTGTATCTTAAACAATATCTTCAGAACCACCAGCAGATGGAATATGAAAAATTCAAAAGTCTTACGTAAAAATCATCACATGCAATTCAAGAATCGTTAAGTAAATTTAATGAACCGGGCATATTTGACCAAAGAGGTATTGCAAGTTACCTGACAACGGCACATTGTAAATTAGATTGAAGGTAAACATAAAATTTATTGAGTTTTAAAACCTCAAAGTTCACATGGGAAAAATGACAAGTAAATTATGTTAATTAACCGACTACTGGCACGTTCTCTGAAGTCACTCAGAGATAACGCTGCGCATTCTTTTTTGACAACAACAAAATGGTTAAATTAAAATAGAACACATCCTATTAAATGGATGGCAGGTAACTATTGAAAGTTTTTTTTTAAACTTATTGGGAATTGTTTGTATACTGTTTGAACTTACTTTAAGGAATCGTGCAGTACTGCAGGTCTGTCAGGTACACACGCTGCATTCCCAATACGAAGATGTTATAATTAACACGTGTTTTCCCATGACCATGTGTATTTTGTAAACACAACAAGTCCCAAGATGCAATATTGCAAAATTTCTTTGAAATCCCATTATGCAGTAGTCTTCCTTCAAAAACATCAATCGCCTGTCTTGACTGAGATGAAATCAACGCAGGGATCGGCCAAGAGGACAAAGTAAAGTTGGTAATATCTTCACATTGGCTCCGCTCATTTTGTCCAATTTCTATGTTTGGGCAAAATGAAAGTAAAAAACGAACCTCTACAGTTGAAATTAGGAGAGATATTGTGAAAGCATTGAAGTGAGTTACCAATAAAAGTGATTTGTATATCATGACTTACTTCAATAATAGTTATCAAAATCAGAAGAAATATGATTTGTGTTCCTCTAATTCCACTGTCATTTGAAGCAGGAACATCAAGAAACACGGGGCACGTCTATTTTCAAGCGATGTGATAATTACCAAAATAAGTACAACAATTGCATATTATCCATCAAAACCAGGGCGAGTGCTTAGCGACTCCATAAAAAGCAAGGAAATGTTGATTTTGCTAAAATGTAGCTTTTCTTGTGAATTTCTGCATCTTGTCTTGACAAAGCCCCCAAATCTCACTGACAGAACAAGGCAGATCCCACCAGTGGTGGAGCCATGGTTTGAAGTCCTGTGGACCATGCTGGTGAAGAGTTTTTTTTTGGTGGTGGTGGGGGGGGGGGGATCTCAGGACTGAGGGTACTGTACTTGTACTGAGGGCAGGAAATCAAAAAGAATCTTTTCAAATTTGAGGATGGGAGAAGCAAGTGGGATTTTGAGTGGTGGGGAGCTGGTCTCCCTAGATACCTCATGGCTCCACCACTGTTGCCCACTACAGAGGCTCAAAACAATATGTCCATTAGCTGAGACGAGTGGTGAACACTAAGTAACCTGAATGACTCAACACGCTATATGAGCCTCTTGACTTTGATGACAAATTCAGACACATTTTATGTGTACAATACCCTTTAAAATGTGGATTTCTATAATATATTTTGAAAAACTGAAAACCGAACCGAAAACCAAGTTTTTGTACAAAACCGAAACCGAACCGAAATGCAAATTTCAAAACCGCCCAGCCCTATCATATGATGGTGCCTAAATATGACCTCAGGGACTTGATTTGATTTTGCCTGAATCTCAGGTGAGCTAATAAGATACATTAACAATCGTACCTCCTTTAAGCTTTGCTCAGGTGAGCTAATAAGATAGATTAACCCTTTACATAACACGAAATGCAGTCAGAACCTGCAAACAAAATTCTTGAATAACTAACTATTTTAAATTTTTTGTCTCAAAAATACAGCTTATGACCCATCATAGGAACAAGCTCATCGAGCTTGTTCCAATGAGGGGTCATAAGCTATGTTTTTGAGACAAATTGTTTTTAAAAATAATGAAAATTGAATGGTGATTTTTGTAAATAGCGCTGGCAGGTTTTGGCCGTTACATTGGGTAAAGGGTTAATTAACAATCATACCTCCTCTAAGCTTTGCTCAGTTGAGCTAATAAGATACATTAACAATCATACCTCCTCGAGAGCTTTTTTTATTTCCTTAAAAACTGCTGCTGATTTAAAGTCATTTTCATTTGAAGCACTTGCTGGTACGGTTTGAATTTGTCTACAACAGAACAAGATATAAAAGTTTTGATAACCTCAATAAAAACATATCTGATTCAGCACCTAAGGCCTAAAAAAATAAATCTGTTTCTCAGGCCCTACTGCAGTTGCATACTCTCTTTTTATAACCAATGCAAACTTCAAAATAAAAATGGTTTATGTCTGATATTTTACCCAACTTAATAAAATTGAAACATAAGACAAACCAAGAATATGAACTTTTAATGACAAAGAAATAATTTCAAAAATAAAATAAAAAAATGATGCCCACATTCAATTTTAAAAAATGAAAGTGTCAATGACACTTTAGCTCAACTTATGTAAGACATGTACATGTATAGTATGTGACACAGCAATGACACACATCTCGGTAATGACCTGATAACAAGGGTACATGTAAAGTATTGTAAAGTTCTGTACATAAATACTGACTGTAGCCTACATGTAACAAATGTACAGGTAAAGTAATTTGCATAATTTATGCACCAAAAAACCCCTGTATTATATGTGATGCATTCCATGTTACTAAACATTCAAACAAAAATTTATTCAAATCAGAACCTTCATATAGAAGTTCTGTACAAAAAAACTGATTGCCCTAATTTTGGTACAAATGGCTGCCGGTGGCCATCTTGAATTTTGGGCCGCACCCAAAACACTTGTTCTCGTCCCACAGTGATAACAAAGGTACCCAAGAAGTTTTGTAAATATCGGTACATAAATACGGCCTCTAGCCCGAGCCGTATTAATTGTTGACGGACGGACAGACTGACGACGGGCCATGACAAAACCTCAAACTTGACTATGTCAAAGTTGAGCTAAAAATGGCCTGAGAAACAGAAGATCTACTTTGCGAGGTCTAATCCAGTGAATTTTTTCAGAAGATCATGATTCCTGCACTGATTTTTACCACAATCCATGCATTGGTCCATTAGAAATTTTTCAATGTACAATAAAATTACATTCAGACAGCCACTGGCATATTAGTGACTTAAATTTGAGGATGCTCAGATTTTGCCTATCCAAAATCCTATTGTACTGTTTGAAGTTGAGTGTTTATTTAGAGTCTGCATGCAGATATGCTTAAACCCATTCTGAAGATTTACTGACTTCTTGTAATGGGGCTTACAGATGGTTTACTTGGAGATTTTATTCTTTTATGCTGCACTTTGACAGTCTACATTTCATGGTTTTGCAGTAGTTTCAACTCTAGGTGAGTCGTGGTTGCATATACAGACAACCGCGACCTGTCTGGAAATGACTGCCAAGGTACTTAGAATGTAGTTTCAAGTTTACCCACAGAATGCATGTTAGGGCACCTGTTTTGTTGCAATAGAGAGCGATCTCAAAGTTTGGCCTTTGAGGATAAGGATTAAATCTGGCATGTTCCCCTGTAATGTTTGAATGGAAACTTTAAACCCTGAAATATGTTTAGTGTTCCTAATTAGAGGTGCAGGGCAATATTTAAAAAAAAAAACAAACACCTGTTTCAATATTCTTGTACCTATTTGCATATCGATGCCAGTGTAATGATGAAGCAAAGGTGGGTGGACTGGGTAATCATACTGAACAAAGACGTGGTGCTTAAGAATACCACAGAAAGTTTGCATGTAAAGATAACCTCTACTGATACAAGAGAAAAATGTTTCCTTCAAGACTTCATAATTGTAGGTATTTCAACTGGTAGAATGCAAAATTTTGAAAGGTGATTTGTAATGCGAGTATTTTTTTTTCCAAGGGTATCATACTGCAACCAAAAGGAGCCCCAATGCAGTAAAATGTTGTTCATAAACAATTGTTTTGTTACAATTTATTGGAGAGTGCCTCTTAGAGCTCTCCAATAAATTGTAAGACAAGAAGCCCCAAGGGGCCTTAATTACTCACCTGCAAGTTGTTCAAAGTAGTATTTTGAATCACATTCTGCTAATCATGGCTCATCAACATTTCAGAGGAATAAAGTCATGAAATTATTATATGGGTCCTTTTTCTTTTAACATAAATTCACTCTTAATTCCTTCAAAATGCATTTTGTAGCAATTTTTTTCCTCCACTTAATTGACCCCTTGGGGTGGGGCGTGGGGTTGGTCATAGGGGTATATTTGGGGGGGGGGGGGGGTGCATAAAATCACTCTAAATCTTTCAAAATATATCTTGCGGCCAAACATTTTGTTACATCTAACTGCTCTCCCTGTTAACAGGGAGCCAAAATATTAATCCAGGAACTCGGTTTGAACAAACTTGAATCTGACCTCCCTAGAGATGTTGTATACCAAATGTGAAAAGATTCTGATCACTGCGTCTGAAGAAGATTTTTTTTTGTAGTTTATGGGTACTATCAGAGTTATGCCCCCCCCCCCCCCCACCCCCCGTGTACGTGGCAATTTTATTTGAACAAACTTGAAATGACATACGATAGGGAACATGCACACTACATTTTGTTCAATTTGGTCGAGTAAATTGTGAGAAGAAGTCGATAATGTGAAGTTAATGTCGGACGGACGACAGAGGGAAAGTGATTAGTAAAGTTCCCCTTGAGCTTTGCTCAGGTGAGCTAAAAACAATTTGCCTAATTTGTTTTTTTGTATTTCAAATGCTGAGCAAACGATGTGGCTTTTGGCACTTTTTCAGCAGAGCCCTGATAGTGGCTTCTAGCACTCAACCAGTTAAATTCTTCTTTATGACCTCAAGTTATTATCTCCAAAAGTTCCTTGTTTATAGTGGAATCCACAAAACAAGTTAAGATGACTTACATTGAATCAAGCCTCTGGTCTCTAAATGATTTCTGTAAACTAATCTAGATCAAGCTGTCCACAGGGAATGGAAACAATGTAGAGAGGAGAGTGAGAACTTTTTATTGATTTGCTAAGTCAGAGTAAAAATAAATTTCACAATGATAGAATTGTTTTTTTTATTTATTTAACAACACTTTCGACAGCCAGGATCACCTTGTGTAGGACAATTTTACAGGTGGAGGAAACCGGAGTATCAGGAGAAAACCACTGAGCAGTGACGAGCAACAGTTAGACTCCCTACATACTAACTCTGCACAAGCAGGGTTAGCATTGGTTGAAGATAAGCACAAGCAGGGTTAGCATTGGTTGAAGACAAGTGCACCATCAACACGCAGTACACCCTAGTACAAAATCCATCGTTCCCCCACGCGATTAATCAGGATTAAGTGCCTTGCCCAAGGGCACGCAGTTAGCCCAGTGGGGATTGAACCGTGGTCCTTTCGGTTTGAAGTCCAATGTCATATCCAATAACCACTGAGTTGCCATGCTCCCAAAATTATAGCACTGAGGCCTAAAAAGATACAAATTTCTTCCTCAGGCCCTCCTGCATGGTGATTTTGGCTGCTGCATGCTCTCTTTTTTTATTACCAATGCAAATAAAAATAAGAGACCCCAGGGTGCTTTAGGGTGCTCACCTGACATGGTAGTCTAAATATCAAACCAGGGACTTGACTTGAATAAGCTGCATACACCCCTCCTAAGAAAAGCATATACCAACTAGATGAAGCGATAGTGCCCACATAATACATAGGATTTTCCTTCTATTTTCAGTTCCTGCACTTTTACGTCCCAGAATTGAGATAAACACATAAAAAACAGATTTTTTTTTATTTTTGTTCGGAAATTTTCGAAGTCCCAAACAAAATATTTTCAGACTAAATTTTTTTTTTCTTCTTCTTAAAACTGACCAAAACGCATAAAAACCAAAAAACTAATTTCTGGATTTTGGTCCAAAATTTTCAAGTCCGGACCAGGATGCCAAATTTTCAGTGTAAAAAAAAAATAAATTTTTTTTGGTCTCAAACTTGACCAAAACGCATTAAAAAACAAACAAGAGGCCCCAAGGGGCCTTAATCGCTCCCTGGGCAAAGTGATTCAAACAAGTGGTTCAAAGAAGTATTTGGGGTCACATTCAGTTAGACATGGTTCATCAACACTTTGGAATGAAAGTCATGAGAGACAAATTTTATGGAACTAGGGACATGGCTTGAACAAACTTGAATCTTACCCCCCTAAGGATGCTGCATACCAAATATCAAAAACATTCATCTGCTGGATCTGAAGAAGATTTTTAAAGAAAATTCCTCATTTTGAACTAAGTTATCATTCGGGCTCCCACAGTGAGCCCAAATATGGACCTAGGGACATGGCTTGAACAAACTTGAATCTCACCCCCTAAAGATGCTGCATACCAAATATCAAAACATTCTGACTGCTGGATCTGAAGAAGAAGATTTTTAAAGAAAATTCCTCATTTTGAATTAAGTTATAATTCGGGCTACCACAGTGAGCCCAAATATGAACCCAGGGACTTGGCTTGAACAAACAATATCAAAAGATTCTGCCTGCTAGATCTTGAGAAGAAGATTTTCAAAGAAATTTGACTGAAATGCACGAAGTTCGAATTCGGGCTTCTATAGTGAGCCCAAATATGAATCCAGAGGGCCGATTTGAACAAACTTCAATCAGATCCATCCCACAATGTTGCATACCAAATATCAAAAGATTCTGCCTGCTGGATCTGGAGAAGAAGATTTTTTAAGACATTTGCCTGAAATGCACTAAGTTCGAATTCGGGCTTCTATACTGAGCCCAAATATGAATCGAGGGGGCCGATTTGAACAAACTTGAATCAGATCCACCCCACAATGTTGCATACCAAATATCAAAAGATTTTTTAAGAAATTTGCCTGAAATGCACTAAGTTCGAATTCGGGCTTCTATACTGAGCCCAAATGTGAATTCAGGGGTCCGATTTGAACAAACTTGAATCAGATCCACCCCACAATGTTGCATACCAAATATCAAAAGATTCTGCCTGCTGGATCTGGAGAAGAAGATTTTTTAAGAAATCTGCCTGAAATGCACTAGTTCGAATTTGGGCTTCTATAGTGAGCCCAAAAATGAATCCAGGGGGCCGATTTGAACAAACTTGAATCAGACCCATACCAAGATGCGGCATACCAAGTATCAAAAGACTCTGCCCACTGGTTCTGGAGAAGAAGATTTTTTAATAATTTTTCTATAATTCATACGGTGCTATCAGAGTTATGCCCCATACAGAACCCCCAAGGGACGTGGCCATTTCATTTGAACAAACATGAATTGCCATATAGTAATGAACATCCACATAAAGTTTCGTGAAAATCGGACCAGTGGTTTCAGAGAAGAAGTCGTTTGAAAAATGTTCACGACGACTGCCGGCCGGTGATAAGTTAAGCTCCCTTCGGTGAGCTAGAAACTAATTTCCAGATTTTGGTCCAAAATTTCTAAGTCCTGACCGGGACGCCAAATTTTCAGCCTAAATATGAATCCAGGGACTTGGCTTTAACAAACTTGAACCTCACCCCCTAAGGATACTGCACACCAAATATCAAAACATTCCGACTGCTGGATCTGAAGAAGATTTTTTAAGAAAATCCCTCATTTTGAACTAAGTTACAATTCGAGCTCCCACATGAGAGCCCAAATATGGACCTGGGGACATGGCTTGAACAACTTTGAATCTTACCCCCCTAAGGATGCTGCATACCAAATATCAAAAGCATTCTGACTGCTGGATCTGAAGAAGAAGATTTTTAAAGAAATTATCCTGAAATGCACTAAGTTCGAATTCGGGCTTCTATAGTGAGCCCAAATATGAATCCAGGGGGCCGATTTGAACAAACTTTGAATCAGATCCACCCCATAATGCTGTATACCAAATATCAAATGATTCTGCCCACTTGTGCTGGAGAAAAAGACTTTTTAGTAATTTCTCTAATATACACAGGGTGCTATCGGAGTTATGCCCCCTATGGAGCCCCAAGTGGGCATGTCCATTTCATTTGAACAAACTTGAATTGACATATGGTAATGAACACCCATACCAAGTTTCGAGCAAATCGACCTAGCGGTTTCAGAGGAGAGGTCATTTGAAAAATGTTCACGACGTTGGACGGACGACAGACGATGCCGGACAGCAAGTGATAAGTTTAGCTCCCTTCGGTGAGCTAAAAACCCACCTACTTGGTTTATGTCAGACAGATCACTGAAGTTCACTGGTTGAGTACTTGAAGCCTATATTTCGGCTCAATTCTGGAGTACAGGCAACACAAGTTAAAGGCTTCACTGTCTATGGATGTGCTTCATGTTATCTTTGGTATAAGGGTGTTTATTCTGTATGGATTTGCCTTGTTACAATTTATAGGATAGAGCCTACAGACACTCTCCCATAAATTGTAATAAGGCAAAGACACAATAATAAATTCTGATGATCCGAGAATATATACAACCAATGTTTATGGAAGTTCAGTTCAAAGGAATAGATTTAGTATTTTCCCCAACAGCTCATGAGCTTTGTTTTCAAGGCAAAAATTGGAAAATAATCCAATTTAGTTGGTGTGTTTTGTGAATAGTACTGGCCGTTTTTTCCCATTAAGTTAGGTAAGCTTCAGCTCAGTAACAGTTTACTAAACTAAGTTCATAATTTTCATATGAAATTGTGACTCCAAGATTCTCTAACCTACCGTGTTTCTGATGGAAAACCATGTTTATAAATAGAAACAACAGCAGCACCACCTAATCCGATATTGTGTTGTAAGGCATACTTCACTCCTGGTACCTGTCGTTTACCTGCCATATTTCTTAGCTGCCATGTTAACTCTGTACACTGAGCAAGACCTAAACAAATATAAAACAGAGTGGATTAGTTAAAAGAATAGCCCTATCTGTTGCAGAAAATTGTCAAATAGGAAACTAAATTTACCATACAGTTTGTGTATGTAAGGTATAGAGTGAATTGCTGATAATGACAAATAAAAGGGCACATGAAGCAATGACTGTTGAGAACATTTCATTAGGAAGAGACATTTAATCACTTATGAACAAACTAATCAATAAGTGCATATTCATAAACTGAGTATCCAACTAATGTTGATACTCTTAGACCCCACAAAGTAGATTGCCTGTTTCTCAGACCATTTTTTGTAAAATTGCTTGCCGGCGGGCAGTTTTTTATTTTATTTTTTATAGTTATTTATTTGCCACCAAAAGTTCATATTACTGGTTTGTTTTTAGGCCTCACAATTACCAGAATGGGTCGTGGTGTATTTCAAACCTTGAGTGCAAGAAGGCTTTGCAATGTTAAAGCATTGCAAAGCCTTTTAGCACTTAAGGGACAAATTTATCAATTTTATTAACTTGAGTAAAATACTTTTACTTTTTCAAGTTTGCATTGGTTATAAAAAGAGAGCATGCGGCAACCAAAAGGCCCTTGCAGGAGGGCCAGAGAAACAGATTTTTATTTTTTTTAGGCCTAATGCTGTTGTCGTTCAGGTTGATAATATTACACCTGGAATGTTTATTCACAAACACAAGCAAACTAACCACTTAATGAACAATTGAATGAACGAAGAATAGGGACACGGTCTCCATGTTTCTACTGAAAATCAGTGAATGTGTCAAAAGTCCTTCATGTCAAAGGAGTGCTTGGAGCATGTTATATTGTACACCTACATTTTTAAAATTCAAAGGCCTGATCAGAAACAAGTTATTGGCTTTCCATAATTATACACAGTTTCAACTTTATTCCTTCATGTAAAAAGTGTTTCTAAAAAAAGCTTAATGAGCTTATAGTTGAAGAAATAAACAACTTACCAGTTGCTCCAAGGGGATGTCCTTTGGAAATGAGGCCACCACTTGGATTAATCACATATTTTCCACCATATGTGTTATCACCTTTCTCCACCATTTTTCCACCCTGACCTGCATTGACGAATATTTTATGGAGTTTTAACATAGCAAAAAGCAAGATCACATTGTTATTTATTTTCTCAATACCAGAGGTTCTTTAAAATTGAAAAAAAAATTGAAGCACTGAATGATTAATTTTCAAGCACCCCAAAATGATTAAAATACTCATAATTTCTTATCATTATAAATCTTGGTGTACCCCAGAACTGACCTTCTATACACCGATGTCAAAATAACAAATTTCAAGCAGTAAATTTACCCTTACAGTAGTTCTTATTGTCATTCCGCCTCTTACAGAAGGTTGGCCAGTTTTCTAGAGTTCTACACTTGGGACAGTGCCTCTCATTCCTAGGAGTATCAGTTTTCAGATGCTGAGCCTGCAGTGTAAACCAAGGAACAGATTCGGGCAGCACTGTGAATTTGGTCTAGGCGCATGTTTTCAGATATCCCTTAGCTGATTGTTACAGGCTACTGCTAATTCATGGAGATCATCTAATTGCATGAGTGCATTGACAGAATTACAAAAATGCACTGCGAATGCTTCTCTGCCAATCAATTTGACTTTGCGAAGCAAACTTCAATGTATATGAGGGAAGGATGCTGCTTTCCAAAAATCGACCCTTTTTGTACTAAGATTCTACTTTTATTTTTTTGAATCATCTCCTCTTTTGTGACCTGCAGAAGGGTGGGACAGATCAATTTGAGAAAAATTCAACTGTTAGACTACAGGAAACATATATCTCAACTTGGTAAAATTTGGAAATAGGCAATCTGTCATTCGCAGAATGAGGTCCCCAAAGAGTGAATTTACTGATGCTATCCATTATATTGGGCTAGAATCCCTCAATTTATCCTCTGGGTACCTCTTTCAGTTTAACCCCAAAACCCTGATTCAGACTGAGGTTCAGAGGAGGGTAAATTTAGTAATGCTACCCTGCTGTGTAGGATAGTATAACCAAATTCACCCTCTAGGGACCTCATTCTGCAGATTACAGATGACCGACATATTTAGCCAGTTGCATGATGTGACATGATACAAGGTAACTGTGATCTGCATGATACAGGACTGAATCCTATATACTCACCCATCTGGAGTATAATTAACTCATTAAGGAACATAACCCTTTTAAGAAATATTGGAAGACTCATATACTGAATATCAACAATAAAAGTCATTGACATTTGTTCGAGTTAGAGTGCTATCGAGCTCAAAATTCATATAAACTAGAACTATCACTGAAGGTGATTAATACCCCCGCTTTGGGTTTTTAGAGGAATGCACTTCTGATCATGTAGGTGAAGGCCATAAGGAAATGTATACATAAAGATCATTTTTTGTTGTTGAAATTTGTATTTGCATGTGGCCTTCCACAGAACAGCACTGAATACTTAAAGAGCCCACACATATATGGTTTACATTTGGAAAAACACATTTACAATGTGCAACATGTATTCAAAATTGGTTCATTAATGTAGGAGGAGTTGCACACACAAGAATCCCATTTGAAAACCCATAATAAATCCAAGTTAAAGGGAGATAACCTGGTTAAAATTGTCGCAGATCAAAAATTTGGGAATATGCGTATGTTCACTTAGTTGTGATAATGTTTGAAAGGTTTCGTCAAAATTGATTGATAAATGTAGGAGGAGTTGCACGCACAAGAATTTCATGTAGAAACCCATAATAAATCTAAGTTAAAGGGAGATAACCTAGTTAAAATTGCCACAGCTCAAAAATTTTGGAATATGCGCATGTTTACTTAGTAGTGATGATGTCTGTAAACTTTTGTCCAAATTGATTGATAAATGTAGGAGGAGTTGCGCACACAAGAATTTCATGCCGAAACCCATATTAAATCAAAGTTCAAGAGAGATAACCTGGTTAAAATTGTCGCAGATCAAAAAGTTTGGAATATGCACATGTTCACTTAGTAGAGATGATGTTTGAAAGGTTTCATCAAAATCGGTTCATTAATGTAGGAGGAGTTGCGCACACAAGAATTTGTTCGAACGGAAAGACATAATAAATCTAAGTCAAAGGGAGATAACCTGGTTAAAATTGTCACAGATCAAAAATCTTGGAATATGCGCATGTTCACTTAGTAGTGATGATGTCTGAAAAGTTTTGTCCAAATTGATTGATAAATGTAGGAGGAGTTGCGCACACAAGAATTTCATGTAGAAACCCATATTAAATCAAAGTTCAAGAGAGATAACCTGGTTAAAATTGTCGCAGATTAAAAAGTTTGGAATATGCACATGTTCACTTAGTAGAGATGATGTTTGAAAGGTTTCATCAAAATCGGTTCATTAATGTAGGAGGAGTTGCGCACACAAGAATTTGTTCGGATGGAAAGACACAATAAATCTAAGTCAAAGGGAGAAAACCTGGTTAAAATTGTCGCAGATCAAAAATCTTGGAATATGCGCATGTTCACTTAGTAGTGATGATGTCTGAAAAGTTTTGTCCAAATTGATTGATAAATGTAGGAGGAGTTGCGCACACAAGTATTTCATGTCTGGAAAGACGTACGGACGGACGTACGGACGGACGTACAGGGCGATTCCTATATAGCCCCCACTTCTTCGAAGCGGGGGTATAATCAACCAATTAAGGGCCATAACTCTGCTAACAAAAGTCAGGAGGGGAGATGTTTCGTAGTGAGCAACCAGGTGAATCAAGTCACAACTTTCATGTCATGTCATGTTTATACTCCCCCCCCCCCCCCCCCCCCCCCACATCATACTAGCCTAGACTTGAAAATATATTGAATGAAATACTATCTGACAGTCTGGTTTAAAACGTTGCATAAAGTAATCGTGAGACACAACAGGAAGACAGCCAATCTGGCTATGTTGTCTCCCTGCGGTATACTACTAATACACTATGTTGAACATGAAGGTAGTACTGAAGCCGAATGTCATTCTTTCGTGGCAAAATTATTTTGATTAACATTACTGGTACTACTATTTGCATTTGTACTTGTATACTGCTAAATATCACAAGAGGGATGTTACATCCCAACGCTCACCTACATTCACCCTTGATAATGTCGTTCCAATGTAACATGCCTAATATTTAGTTAATATAAATCATTAACTAGGCATCACATGATTAATGTGGTTTATGTGATGGCTTTGGAAAGTCTATATTTCTGCATTTATTACATATCAATTCAACATAGAATCATTGGATATAAAAGCATTTTTTTCTTTTAGAGATGTTTATGATTAAGAATATGAATCGTGAGGCCAGATATTAAATCATAAATAAGAATTAGGAAAGGCTTTCATAAATTTATTTTTTACAAAATAAAAATACATCAGATCAAAAAAAAATAAAATAGGAGGTGCAAAATGGCATTATGTAACGAAGAATCACTGAAATTGTAATTGAAGTACATTCATTGGTTAAAGAGGAGTTGCAGAAAAACATTCGTTCAAGAAAGTGACTAAAGTCCCAACAAAAATACATCACATCAACAACTAAAATAAGCCTTAATGTTACTAGTAACAAGTATGAGAAAGTATTAAATAAAAAAAAAAAAAGTTAAAAAATTTTTTTTTAAAGAAAGTGAATATAAGTTCCCAAAATCCCCCTCAAATATGCATGTAATGAGGGTGCAACGTTACTGCAATGTAGTTTAGTAACCCATGTGTACAATATCAATTGCCTGGAAAGACACATAGAAACAGAACTCACCTTAACACAAACTTTTAGAACTTAAAATTGAGTAAGTCAGAGAAAAACGTGAACATTGTGACTGAAAAAAAAGAAGAAATCAGTTAAATTTCTGTATACAGTAGGGTTAATACCTAAAGTAGTTATTGAAATGAGAAAATAAACAGTAATGAGAGGTGAAGGCACCATAATCTGCACAAAAGCTGACTTTAACGCAAATTCTTACAACACCTAAACACTAATTCTTACAAGTTTTGGCAGAAAATCAGCCTCAAATTCCTCAAATATGCATGTAATGAGGGTTAAATATTACTGCAATGGAGTTCAGTAACCCAAGTGTAGAATATTAATTGCCTGGAAAGACACATAGAAACACAACTCACCTAAACACAAAGTTTACAAAGTTTTACAACTTGAAATTTACAAAGTCCGAGAAAAACATGAAAATTTTGACTGAAAAAAAAGAAAATTTCCGTTAAATTTCTGAATACAGTAGGGTTAATACCTACAGTTGTTATTGAAATATGAAAATCAACAGTAACGAGAAGTTAAAGCAGCACAATCTGCACAAAAGCTGACTTTAACGCAAATTCTTACAACACCTAAACGCAAATTCTTACAAGTTTTGGCAGAAAATTTTAGGTGAAATTTGAAAAAAGTCATAGTATCAGGGTTAAATACGGTTCTGATAGTCCCCTACAACCTACATATGCAATATCAAAGGCCTGAGCCCACTGATCTTTGAGAAATTAACCTTAACATTAAATCTTACAATATTGGACACGCCGGACGCCGACACCGACGTAGGTGAGCTAAAAATCAAACAATCAATCAGATCGCAGTTTTTCAAAAACAACCAAGTTATTGTTATCTGGTAGGGTGCTAATTTTTTTCTCAGCCTCAAGATTTGTTCACATATTTTTGTCTTGTTACAATTTATGAGAGAGTGCTCTCCCATAAATTGTAACAATGCAAATCGATGGAGATGAAGTAATTTTACTTCCATGATACTAGGAAAGACATCAAAGGAATATGAAAACTTTAATTTTACGTTCCTGCAGTTCAGAATAAAGCCCAAATATGGTCTTCTAGCACTCTAACAGTTATGAAAGACACATTCATCAATTATCAATCAGATTAGTTAATGTTTGTTCAATTTATTGTGTCAACAAGCTGAAAATGAATGACAGTTTTCTAATAAAGAGCCATAATTCCACAAAGAACCATTAGACCTCACTGATTTTCTAAATTGATTAAGATATTCATGTGAAAGACTCATATACCACATATCCATTGAATCAGTTGATGTTTGTTTGCATTATCACGATAAACAGCTCAAAATCAAAACTCCGCTAAGAAAAGTCTGACCACATTGGTTTCTGAGCTCGAGCAAGATATTGTTGTAAAAGACTTGTATACCAAAGACCAACAAGATCTATTGCTGAAGGCAATTATACTCCCACTGCAGTGCTGGACTGATGAAACATACACAAAGTAACAAGATGCACTGTCACAGAGCCGAAGCTGCGACGATTCGTGCAATGATGTTTTAAAACTCGGTGACAAAAAAACTTGTTGATGACAAAAAAAACTCGTTGCTGACAAGTCCTTAAATGCGACAGAAATTATCTGAATGACATGCACTATTGAGAGGGTGTAAACATCATGAAGATACACTTGCATACCAAGTATGGTATCATTCCATCACGTATTTTAGGAGTTATGGTGTTTTTTAAACATGTTGGTGACAGACCGACCGACCGACAGACAGACAGACATTGCCACATATAGAGCTGCTCATCGCAGCTAAAAAAAAGCAAGGACCATAAAATCATAAAAAATTTTTTGGCGAAAAATATGTGGCCAACTTTTTTATAACATGTGCAGGAGCAGTTTGTCACAAGGATCCCTTGTATCAAATTTCACTGAAATCCATCCACCCCCTGCTGAGAAATCACTAAGTTTTGGCGGATGCATACATGGACAGACAGATGGATGGATGGACAGCCAGCCAGCCGCATGGAATCCAGTATACCCACACACCCCTCCTTCTCTTCCAAGATTTGGGTATAATAAATAAAATTGGTTAATTTTTTGGGGGGGTTATTGTGCTAATGAGCTTGAAATTCAGAACAATCAACTAATTAAGAGCCATAAATCTAACAAAAGTGAGACTGCACTGGTCCTCAAACCAAATCAAGATATTGTTGTGAAACACTCGTACACAAAATATCAATCGATTCAGTTGATGTTGGCCTGAGTCATCACACTTACAAGCTCAAAATCTGTGAGAAAATCATATATACAAGGGCAATAACCCCACTACTAAAGCCAGGTTGCACTGGTTTTTGCACTCGATGAAGATACCATTCTGGGAGACTCACACACCAAATATCAATCAAACTTCTTGCCATTTGTTTGAGTTATCTTGCTTACAAGCTGAGAATTTTGAGAAAGGGCAATAACTTGACAGAAAGTGGGATAAGATCCGATTTCTTGTTTCCAGCTGATGGTCATGGATATCAACCTCATTTAAAAATTGTTGCAATGCATCAAAATAGTTCGAGTTATAGCTATTCATGGATGCCTGAATGCCAACCAACTTCATCAAATAAAAACTCAACTACAAAGAAACAGATCCATCATATGATCATCAATGTGCAATACTCACCAGGCTCACAAAGACCTAAGGCTTCATAGGTGAGCAATTCATTTGTAGCAAAGCAGTCATGCAGTTCCACAACAGCAATATCATTTCTACTTATGCCTAAAATAATAAAAAAAAATTATCATATGACTCGTCCGTTTTGTTCACTTTAAAACATTTGATATTTTATTTTCATATTAATCAGTGATAAATAAAGCCTTCCGTCAATTTCATTGGTCAGTTTCAAAACCAGACAATTTGATTGGCTGAACAAAATACAACTGGACCACATTTTCATAATTTGCATAATTAGAGTTGGGAGCTTTCATTGGTCAATTTCAAAACAGGACAATTTGATTGGCTAAACAAAATACAACTGGATCACATTTGCATAATTTCAGTAGGGAGAATTTACGCTACCTGTCCTATTTAGGGTGGGTTATATTGTATTAATCTTTTACCTACAAGAAAAACGCCATTCATTTTTTTTATATTTTCACTTTTTGCTTCCAAAACATAGGTTATGACCCCTCACTGGAACAAGTTCGTTCCAATGAGGGGTCATAACCTATGTTTTGGAAGCAAAAAATGAAAATTTTTAGTTATATGAGGATGTTTTTTCCAAGTGCCGTCTGCAACTCAAGTTAGGTGATGGCTTAAAAAGTCATACTAAGTGGCTAATTTGTGCGTGTGTGTGTGTCATATGATAAATAGAATATGAAATGAGAGTTTTTCTCATATAATTTTTTTGAAACTCGTCCGAATTTTCCGTTTGCGCTTGCCAGAGGCTCGCCAAAACAGAAAATTCTTAGACTCGTTTCATAAATATTATATGAGAAAAACACTCATTCCATATCCTCTATATATCTTGATCTTGTTTGTGCAACTAAATGCCATGCTGATACTTGATACCAAACATCATCCAATTTTTTTAGATATTTGAGTGATATCCAGACAAGAATTAAACATCATATCTAGGTGTTCATACAATATTTCTAAACATTGAGATTCGGTGTAATGAAGATTTATTGGAGTTTGAACTTTTTTCAGAATCTATGGCTATAGCATCACCGTTACACAATGCTTTTTGAGGGTTTTTCTTTTTTGGTAAGGTTAGACTTTGAGTTGAGTATGTTTAACCCTTGAAAGGCCTGGACAAGTGTCTTGAATACCCACCATTCCACAGTCTCTATAGGTCAAATGGCTTAGCAGTGGTTTTTAGTTAAGTCTTGGCTGCCTGTTAAGACAGCCAAGACTTGACTAAAAAACACTGCTTAGGTAATTTGTCTATTGTCAGCAGGACCTCCTCATGATGGCATGTTAAGGGTATCTGTTCTGAGGTCAGAAAAGTCAGAAATGGGCCTTTGAGGGTTAATTTTAGTCAAGTTGGGGGAAATTGTGAATTTATTGTAGTACTCAACATCTATGTTTATAACATAATCAAAAAGGCAATGCTTCTTGAGGTTATAGATAATTGTTTGATTACACGATATTGGTAATTTTCTTTGTTCATCAAAATTAGAGTACATGTAGATTCATTCGGCTTTACCTCTTAACCCGCTGAGAATTTTTAAAAATATTTTTCATCAGCCATGACTAGATTTGATGAAAAATTCAAGAAAATTTAACTGAGAAATCTTTCGTTGAAATGGTGATTCAATTTACAGCGGTGAGTGGTTTCATGTGCCCAAATTTTACTTATTTTAGTGGCGGGAGATTTCCTGTTTCTGGGAAGGAATATCTGTCAGCAGCATGCAAGAAGTTGAGGTCTCTTTCAAGTCTAGGGCTATATTGCAACTGCAACACAAAAAATTCCCAATTAAGGCTTCAGTTCTGATTTTGATCAAATTCTGCCATATGAAGTTGAGGGTTTCTTTGCTTTATAAAGTTTGGTGAAGTGCAGATTTAGGTACGAACAATGCTTACAGAGCAACTCATACAAGCAGGGTTAGCATTGGTTGAAGGCAAGAACACCACTGGTATTGGAGTGTGCCAATAGGCACTCTCCAATACATTACAACCAAACAGATTTAGATTAAAGAAGTTTCTACTGCTGCTCAGCAAACATCAAGGTAATGCATACAGTGTAAAGCCACTGAAGTGGCTTCCCGCACTTTCAATAGAGCCATGATAGTGGCTTCTAGCACTCAACCAGTTAAAAGACTCACTTACCTGGCACTTTGAATATTCTTTTTATGTAAAACACGAAACTGAAAACTGAGGTACACAGTCACTGAGAAAATCCCAACAGTATCAGACAAAATACACAACAAGAAATAACAAGAGCAATGCTAACGCGTGTGCTGATGCCCCTGAAGGTAGCAAAGTCGGACTTGCATATAAATAAATAACTTCTGACTGTTTGAAGAGAATTGGTTCATTCAAACAACCCTACAGGCTATGGTATGATTTACCTTAGTCAGAAACAGAGGCTAAAAACAAACAGGGGCCATAACTCTACCAAACATGAATGGATGAAACTCTAGGTATGAGAGCATCTGTTCCCCTAAGCTACCCTATCACCATACAAAAGAACATTAAAATCCAACATCTGATGCTCGAGTTATAATACAAAATGTTCGTACGGACGGGCGGACCGACAGATGGACATACAGATGTACGGAGGGAGGAACTTCTGAATGTTTGAAGAGAATTGGTTCATCCAAACAATCCTATAGGCAATGGTACAATTTATCTTAGTCAGAAACAGAGGCCAAAAACAAACAGGGGCCATAACTCTACAAAACATGAATGGACGAAACGCTAGGTATGAGGGCATCCGTTCCCCCAAACTGCCCTATCACCATACCAAAGAACACTGAAATCCGACAACTGATGCTCGAGTAAAAATACAAAGTGTTTGTATGGACGTACAGACGTACGTACGGACATACGGACGGACCCCGAGACCTCAACTATATACCCCCAAATTTTTCGTGGTCATAACAAAGCACTCAATAACTTTTGACTTTGCACGATGGTGCCCTTAAAATTTTGACCAGTTTTCCAGAAGTTTCAAGGACCGGCCCAGCAAAACATGTTTTTCCAGAACTTTCTAGGCCTGAAATTTAAAAATGCCAAATTCCAGGACTTTTAAGATTCCCAGACCTGCATTCACACCCTTTGTATTATGGTGCATTTTCGAGGTTTGGTTTTTGAACCTTAAATGCCTAATTCTGACTTTGATCACTTTTCATTATAAGAGAACAGGTGATCCAACATGCAGTCATTCTAAGTATCGTAGCAGTTGTTTCTAGGCTAGTATTGTCAGCCTATATAGGCAGTCAAGTCTTGCCAAGGAACAGCTGCAAAGATACAGGATGTATGCTGTCACAGTGTATTAAAATTCTCCACCAAATATCCAGGCCCATAAGTGAAACTTGCAATTAAAACATAATCAGACATGTTATAAAAAGAAATATCTACTATTTTTTGAGTAGAATTATCTCAAACCTGCCTTGATGTTTTAACAATCTGACTGACAGGAATACTACTCATGGGACCTCCTTCACATGCCTCACTTCACAAATATGCGAAAAGTAAAAGGACAATTGAGTTTCAGGTACTGTCCTCAATTACAATTTCCAAGGGATATGGGATAGCAAATAGTGCTTAAACAATCATGCAGTAATTTATTTTTAAAACGGCACTCATGAAAATCATTTTCAGATTTAAAAATAAACACATAACCCCGGAGGTTACCAAAAGATAATCCCAGGTTTGACATTTTTTTTTATCTCCTTTCTGTAACTGTAAAAAAGATTATTAAAAATAATACCTGCTTTCAAAAATGCTTTATCAGCTGCTGCTTTTGTCATATCATATCCAACCTGGAAAAAAAGGAAATATTAAGTAAACTGTATTTATCATACCTACCACTCGCCTAGAAATGCTGGCAGACTATTTGCCAGAATTCACGTCAAACGCTTAATTTTGATCCCCACCCCATACACATAACACACAAAATTAAGCTAAGGCCACACAAAGTAGATCTTCTGTTTCTCAGGCCATTATTTGTGAAATTGCATGCGGGCGAGCGGTTTTTTATTTTATTTTTTATTTCTGTAATTTCTTCTTTGCCATCAAAAGTTCATGTTCTTGGTTCAAGTTTTAGGCCTCATAATCTACAGAATAGCATGGGTGGTGGTGTATTTCATCCCTTGAGTGCAAGAAGGCTTTGCAATGCTAAAGCATTACAAAGCCTTCTTGCACTCAAGGGACAAATTCATCAATTTTTTTAACTTGGGTAAAATATCAGACATAAACCATTTAATTTTTATTTTTTTTAAGTTTAAATTGGTTATGAAAAAAGAACATGTGGCAGCCAAAAGGACAATGCGGGAGGGCCTGAGAAACAGATTTTTTGGATTTTTTTAGGCCTAAAGCAATGAAAGTGTCAATGACACTGTAGCTCAACTTGACAAACTTGAACTTGGTAAGTTATAAATGAAATGGCAAAATTGAAGATCATTGGTACCAATGTCATTTTTTTTGCCAGTGGCAACATTTTTTGACAGAAACCGAAGAAAATCGATAGCTCCTATCTAGAGGACTCCCCAAACAAGCATGCCGGGTTTCAAAGCAATCCGATCATAAATGTGCCCTGTAGGGTGTGCCAAAGGGAAATATTGAGGTCTGACTGAAGTTCAAAGGTTGTTGCCAGCTGCAACATTTTTTGACATAAATGGACAAAAATCGATAGCTCCCATCTAGAGGTCTCCCCAAACAAGCATACCAGGTTTAAAAGCAATCTGATCATAAATGGGGCCTGTAGGGTGTGCCAAAGGGAAATATTGAGATCTGACTAAACTAAGTTCTACAAACGTTGGCCGTGGCAACATTTTTTGCCGGAAATTGAAGAAAATCGATAGCTCCCATCTAGACGTCACCCTAAATAAGCATGCCAGGTTTCAAAGCAATCCGATCATAAATGTACCCTGTAGGGTGTGTCAAAGGAAAATATTGAGTCTTCTGACTAAACTAAGTTCTAAGAACGTTGGCCGCGGCAACATTTTTTGACGGAAATTCAAGGAAATCGATAGCTCCCATCTAGAGGTCACCCCAAACAAGCATACCAAGTTTCAAAGTAATCTGATCATAAATGCGACCTGTGAGGTGTGCCAAAGGAAATTGTGGACGTACGTACAAACGTACCAACGTACGTACGCCGACGGACGAGAAGTGATGGCAATAGCTCAGCTTGACTTTGTCAAGTTGAGCTAAAAAATTGATAGCTCCCATCTAGAGGTCACCGTAAATAAGCATACCAGGTTTCAAAGCAATCTAATCATAAATGTGCCCTGTAGGGTGAGCCAAAGGGAAATATTGTGGTCTGACTAAACTAAGTTCTAAGAATGTTGGCTGCAGCAACATTTTTTCATGGAAATTGAAGAAAATCGATAGCTCCCATCTGGAGGTCACCCCAAACAAGCATGAAAGGTTTCAAAGCAATCTGATCATAAATGTGCCCTGTAGGGTGTGCCAAAGGGAAATATTGAGTCTTCTGCCTAAACTAAGTTCTAAGAATGTTGGCCGCGGCAACACTTTTTGACGGAAATTGAAGAAAATCGATAGCTCCCATCTAGAGGTCTCCCCAAACAAGCATACCAGGTTTCAAAGCAATCAAATCTTAAATGTGCCCTGTAGGGTGTGCCAAACGGAAATATTGTGGTCTGACTAAACCGAGTTCTAAAAACGTTGGCCGCAGCAACATTTTTTGACGGAAATTGAAGAAAATCGATAGCTCCCATCTAGATGTCACCCCAAACAAGCATGCCGGGTTTCAAAGCAATCCGATCATAAATGTACCCTGTAGGGTGTGCCAAAGGGAAATATTGAGTCTTCTGACTAAACTAAGTTCTAAGAACGTTTGCCTCAGCAACATTTTTTGACAGAAATTGAAGAAAATCGATAGCACCCATCTAGAGGTCTCCCCAAACAAGCATACCAGGTTTCAAAGCAATATGATCATAAATGTGCCCTGTAGGGTGTGCCAAAGGGAAATATTGAGGTCTGACTAAACTAAGTTCTACGAACGTTGGCCGTGGCAACATTTTTTGCCGGAAATTGAAGAAAATCGATAGCTCCCATCTAGAGGTCACCCTAAATAAGCATACCAGGTTTCAAAGCAATCAAATCATAAATGTGCCCTGTAGGGTGTGCCAAAGGAAAATATTGTGGTTTGACTAAACTAAGTTCTAAGAACATTGGCCGCGGCAACATTTTTTGACGGAAATTGAAGAAAATCGATAGCTCCCATCTAGAGGTCACCCCAAACAAGCATGTCAAGTTTCAAAGTAATCTGATCATAAATGCGACCTGTGAGGTGTGCCAAAGGAAATTGTGGATGTACGTACTAACGTACGTACGCCGACGGACGAGAAGTGATGGCAATAGCTCAGCTTGACTTTGTCAAGTTGAGCTAATAAAAATAACTAGAGTCCTGTACAGTCCTCCATTATTTATTTGTTAGGGTTTAATGACACTTTTGACAGGCAAGATCACCTCGTGTCGGACAGTTTTACAGGTAGAGGAAGTCGGAGAGAACCACCAAGCAATGGCGAGTAACAGCCAGACTCCCAAAAGTTCTAACTCCACTCAAGCAGGGTTAGCATTGGTTGAAAACAAGTGTACTATTGACGTGCAGTACGCCTTCGTACACAACGCCACCATGCCCCCCCCACAAGCTAAGGTGAACTTTTGACCCATGTGTAAAATATTGGAAAGCTGGCCCACATGCACATGTGATTGTTATACTTGAAGAAATTGACTACAGCAGCAGGTGACAGAGACATCCTGTACATAAATGAGGCAGGTGCTTACACCTGCCTCTTATTTAATGTCTTGTGATTTCTTTCTTTGATTAACCTGAATTTGTCATGGCTCAAAGACTTCGATCTTAGAGTATACAACACTTCTAGATGATCAGATACAACACCCTTGTCACCTAGACACGGGCATTAATCCTAAAGACTAAGCGTTATGGTACAGGATGCTGTATACCTATATCAAAAGATTCTGATGGGTCTGAAGGAGATAATTTCCACCGGATGACAGACGATTAGTGATCACTTTCAGTCAGGTGAGCTAAAAATATTCATGCAAATCAATTTCTTTTTATCAACACTGGATGGTTTTAATACCAAACTCTTTCCCACACACAACCGCAAGTTGTACTCAGACTTAAGTGATATGACCTTGTATTCATCACTGCAACCTAAAACTCACCACAGTTTATTTCGAGATCACAGGATTAAATTAACATGATAAGGCCCAACAAAGTAGATTTTCTGTTTCTCAGGCAATTTTTTGTAAAATTGCATGCGGGCGTTTTTTTATTTTATTTTTTACATTTTTAATTATTTCTTTTAGTTAATGTTCTTGGTTTGTTTTAGGCCTCATAATCTACACAATAGCATGGGTGATGGTGTATTTTGTCCCTTGAGTGCAAGAAGGCTTTGCAATGCTAAAGCATTGCAAAGCTTTGTTGCACACAAGGGACAAATCTATCAATTTTATTAACTTGGGTAAAATATTAGACATAAAGCATTTATTTTTTATTTTTTTAAGTTTGTATTGGTTATAAAATGAGAGCATGTGGCAGCCAAAAGGATCATGTGGGAGGACTTGAGAAACAGATTTTTATTTTTTTTAGGCCTAACCTCACATACTCAATTACTCAATGCATCAAAAGTAACAGAATTCTTCTTCCAAAAATTCAGTATTCAACATCTTAACATTATTTGTGGAAACTTTCATTGTTACTGAACTGGAACTAGAATGCAAATGTCCATGGGACACATGTGCTCTCATCCACATTTGTGAGGAAACTCCAAAATAACAAAATTTAAGGACTATCGGAAGCATATCTTCCAGATTACTCGTGTGAAAAGCCTGAAAATCAAACTTGGACTTGCTTTGTAATCATGAGTGAAATGATAACAGTTCAAATCATTCTCAATCTCCCTTCCCAACCACTAAAAGCGAAAGTTTGAACTGTTAAATTACACACAAACAAAAATAGCATTTTGCAGAAGCGAAAGAAGGTTTTGCACATGAAGAGTTATGTGCACAAAATTCAGATCAATCTAAGCCTTCGTTTTGTGATAGGAAAACCTGTCAAATTCAACATAATTCTGACAAAGGAAAGTAAAGTAAGCAATGTTTTTGAGGCAAAAAATGAAAATATTTAATTATTCAGGGTTGTTTAGATCTATGACTGCCACAAAGTAGGTTGCTAAGGTCTAAAAAATCTGTTTCTCAGGCCCTCCTGCATGGTGCTTTTGGCTGCCGAATGCTCTCTTTTTATAACCAATGCAAACTTTAAAAAAAACAAGAAAAAAGTTACTAAGGTAACACATGCCCCCCCCCCCCCCCCCCCCCCCGTGACCTTCACCTAGCAGATGCGGTGGAAACTATTATACGAGACACACCTTCTGACTTTCCTTAACATTTGTAAAAAGTTTAACAATTGTACTATGATTCGTTTCTGAGTTATGGCTGAGACACGAATATTGACCGATTTTTAGTGTGACCTTGAAATATGACCTTGACCTTGAAGGTACGAACCCGGCTATGGTGTGTGACACATCCTCCCATGGTCCTTTATAATTGTGTGAAGTTTGATGACTGTGGCCCTAACAGTTTTCGAGTTATTGGCTCGGGCACACACACAGACACACGCACACTTCAATCACTATATGCCACCCGACTTAGGTGGGGGGGGGGGGGGGGGGGGGGGGGAGCATAAAAATTAAATGATTTGTCATATTTTAACCTAATTATTCAAATTCATAAATTTGTCCCTTGAGTGCAAGAAGATTTTGCAATGCTTTAGCATTGCAAAATCTTCTTGCATTCAAGGGACGAAATACACCACCACCCATGCTATTCTGCAGATTATGAGACTTAAAACATTAAAACAAACCAAAAACATGAACTTTTGATGGCAAGGAAATAATTACAATAATAAACAGGTACACTGCCAGGCGGTTGATCAATATACAGCTGTGGTGGCCATATTGGACATGCCAGAATGCTGGTTATCCAAAGGAACCATTCTCTAGTCATGACTAATCAACCATAAAGAAACAGTATCTGTTGGATGTATTATTTTCAAGTTATCGCATGGACAAACAAAAGTTAATGGATGGACAGACAGACGGACATTACCATACCATAATACAATAACGGCCCGCTCATATATATAAGCGGCCGTATAAAAACCACTCATCCACATGCAACTTTACAAAAAACGAAAAAAAACGGCCTGAGAAACAGATCTACTTTGCGGGGCCTAACTATTACTTTATATTCTCATCCTGAAATGATATATATTTTGCTACTCTTTGCCCAAATTTAAGACTTATAAAGGTGCAATAGAGCTTGAATGCTGTTCACTCCATGCTATGATAACTCAAGTATGAAATTGAGATAGTGACTGAGTGTGTGAGTTGCTGAAAGTTTGAGTAGATGATTGGTTTGAAGGGGGTAATGGAGGTCTGGGTGGAGCTGGATGAATGATTGAGCGATCAAGTGTGTTGGTGAATGTGTGAGTGGATGGCTGGTCAGCTTGGTGGCTTTGAATTGGGAGGGGGTTGGTGGCATCTAGGGCCGAAACGGTTGGCTTATTTTCACAACCTACTAACTGCGAGCTATAACCTGATAATATCCGGTTATCTGTAGCCATTATTTCACACAATCAAAACTTTAGGAATTGGAAAGCAGTATTCTCAGAAACTATTCGATAGTGTGTATACAAACGAACATTGTCAAGTACTCGACAACGTTCGTTTGTATAGACACTACAGAATAGTTTCTGCAATTACTCATTACTCATGGAGACTGCCGATCATTAACGAAGTTTTGAACGCCAAAGTCGATTATTTATCAATATATACAACATGGCTTCGGGGTGTAATCTATCGCAAAGAAGAAGCGGCAGATTTACTAACTTTTAACCATGGAATGACGATCACTATCAATATTTCGGTTAACCGGTTGAAGTTTTTTTCAAATTGGTTAGGTAGGTAACCGGTTTCAAACTAGCATCCGGTTAACAATTTCAGTTTTAGTGGCACCTGGATGAAACTGTGTCGATTGGAGGATGCAGTTGAATGTGCAGAACAGGAAGATCAAGAGAAAGAATGTGTAAGTTCGAAAGCAAATGCATAAGTTTTTCTGATCATACAAAATAATAACAATAACCATTTGTATGCAGCTTTTCTGAAATGCACTTGGGAAATCCGTCTTCATTTCCATTGCAAGTATTTCCACTGCCTGTTCTTCTAATCCATGCTTCTTCACAAAATCCTCGCTGGCCAAAACTGCTGCAGCAGAACCATCTGAAGTTGGACTGCAATGGAGAACAGAAAAAAAGATTTCCATTATTTACACCTTACAATATGCTTTCAACTCTGCTTGTATAGTGCATTGATTGGGTCAAAAATCAGACATTCATTTGGTTAATCTTCAGTTTGGTTACTTCGAAGCTTTTCTATGAACCCTTTTGCAAAGTTGGCCACCTAAAAGCCAGGGGGTTGATTTAATTTTTAAAAATTGAATAGCAGTTTACTAACTTGGATAAATTTTGATTAGCATTTCCCATTATTTATGTTTTTGTCATGTGAAATTGATCAGCGATAGTTCAAAATGGTAAATTTAAAGTAATTTGTATATTTTTTATACTTACCAATGGCCCAAACTTAGCTGGTGTAACCTCAATATTATTAAGGGCCAAACACAGTTTTTGAACCCCCCAATCACCAAAATTTGCATACAATACCAAAAATTAAAAGTCCTATCTGGCCCTCCATACTTTTAGTACCTGCTCATGCCTAGTACCTAGGAAGAGACCGGAATTGGCGCAAACATCATTCTTCCTAGTTGTGCCTACTAATGTTATAACTCAATGGGCCATCCCCAACTGGGCCATTGGTAAGTATAAAAAATATACAAATTACTTTAAATTTACCATATTTTTATACTAAAACCAATGGCCCAGACTTAGCTGAATTGTAAAAAGGCAGGGGGGGGGGGGGGGGGGGGGGCAAGGACTTTAAGGAATAGCAGATGAAAATTCAGCTCCTTAGCCTGCATTAGGACTCCCAAGGTTAAAAGGAGATTAAAATTTTATGGCATTACATATTTGTCTGTCAATACAACAATAGAGAAAACATACCACTGAAATAAGGAGCAATATCCCAGAAGTTCTCTATTAGCATAAATGATTACGCTAATTGGGTGTAACAAGACCCTAATTTTAAGACTAGTTCGGAATAAGACACTTAAAATTAGGAAAAGCATGTCAAAGAGTGACTAACGTCCACAAACACATGCCGCATATAATGTAACAAAGTGTACATAAGATCAGAATAATCTATAGACAATAACAGCTTCACTCATAGTTACACACTTAAAATATAAGGCCAGAAGAGGTAAAGAGAAATCACCCTCTCCCCCCACGCCCAAACTTTTTTTTGAAGGAATAATCTTCAAAACAAAGAGGGAAGCGGCCTGGAATCAGTGAAAAAGCAGTACTCAATAATATATTCGCCTCAAAGACACCCGGCTATTAATCATTAGTGATTGATTGGTGCTTAATGCCACTTATACGCTTCTGAGCCAACCAACAGGCGACTACTTTCAGGTGTACAATTAATTCCAATAATGAACCTCCAAATTGTAACTGAAGACAGATATCTGTGACACCTACGGTCTTGGAGAGCTCACTAAACAGAGACTTACGACATTAGTCGCAATGTATAAGAAAATACTGCAGTAAAATATATAAGGCTGCTATGCCGTTAGCCGTTAATGATATATGTAAACAGACCGCTCTCAATACACATAAGCCAAACTAAGGCGACAACAATAGGATTAATTGCCTGTGATGCCTAGGAATACCACACCGAGAAGGAACACGTAATCATTCCTTCTAACAGCCTTTTTCCAAAAAGATAGTGATCTCAGCGTAGCTAACATAGCCTAAAAGTCATATATCGGTGAAGACAGATATCCGTGTGTTACAGTGAGGCCTTAGACAGCTCACTAAATGGAGACTTATGGTGTTAGCCACTAACGTATAAGAAAAGACCGCTCTAACAGTACATAAGGCTACTATGGCATCAACAAGAGCACTAAATGTCTCGGACGCCTAGGAATACAACATCGAGAAGGAAAAGACGTACTTATTCCTTCTAATGGCTCTATTCCAAACAAGACAGCTGTCTCAGCCTAACTATGAGCTATCGATCTTGTATTCGTAAAGAATAGATCATTGCCTTTCTTATACTATTGCTAGGCCAAGGGAGGTGTCGTTAATCGGACCAAAGGCCTTCAACACCTGAGCAAAAAAGATCCGGTAGGGAAAGATCTTCGTCTTTCCTTTGCCCGGGACCTAAAGCTGTTTTCTGCCTAGCAAACGCAGACTTTTGTTCAGATGGAATAAGATTCGAAAGAACTTATGAATGAAAATTTGTAGTCTTAATGTGCCATTCCCTGAGGGAAGGAGAATCAACCTCCGTAGCCCTCTCATCATCCGAATGTTCCATCTGAAAAACATGGTCAACACCAACCGAATGTACAGATGACTGGACCAACCCAGTACCATCCGACAGCTCACTACCAGAGACTGTTGACGGCTGAACCTGGGACTACTGAGATGCTGCAATATGCTGCACAAACTGCAATGAACGAGGCTTGCAGAGCAGCGATTATCCGCATCTTCGCCCTATGCTGCACATAGTAACCTGAACACAAATATAAAGTAACTTGACAATCCAAGCAATATTTTTCAAGTTATCGAATGCCAAAGGAATTGGAGGAATTTTCAATTTGAAGGATAAAGGGTTAATATCTCGGGATCAAAAAAACATTTACACCAAAAACTATACAGCTCGGAACATAAGTAACATGAAGATGTATATAAAGTAACATGACAAATGGATTGATATTTTTTGAGTTATCTCATCCCGAAGGGATTGGAAGAATTCTCAATTTGAAGGATAAAGGGTTAATATCTCAGGATCAAATTATCAGATTGACACCAAAAACTATACAGCTCGGCACATCAGTAACCTAAAAACAAATATAAAGTAACTTGACAATCCAAGCAATATTTTTCAAGTTATCGAATGCCAAAGAAATGGATACAGATGCCAGACGGACAGACAAAGGATGGTCAAATGATGGATGGCCACCCCGGATGCCGGCATTATGTGTACCATACATAGTATGGGTACACATAAAAAGATGCCCAAAGCGTTCTGTTTCAGGGCTTATACTTCATCTAAATTTGGGAGAATCCATTTGGATTTTTGTGAAAATGGTTGCGAGAATCCAAAACTGTAATGAGTGTCTCAGGATCAAATTAGGCCAACATGGTTGAATCCCTGCTGTATACTGATAACACGTTAGCTCTGTACCCAACACAGCTTTTTAATTTTTAAAATATAAGCTGAACTTAATAATTTAAAAAAAAACAAAACAATATTTATCAATAAACCATACAAATATTGATGCCATTGGAACCGTTCACTGAGCCAGTTCCAATGACAATCATATTTGAACAATTTTATTGGCAAAGTGTCAGGATGTTTCAGGTCATATTGGCCTTGTATTGGTTAATTTATTGCTGCCCTGTAAGGTAAAGGGTTGAAATGACCCAACTCTTTTCACATGAATCATGGTAGAGGTCCAGCAAGAACCTACAGGGATTTTTGCTGACTTTGTTGCAGGAATCTTTATGTGAATGGATTCTCAGATTCTTGCCAAATATAAGCCCTGTATTTGAACTGGCTGATCTTGTCTCATTGAGATGGAATATAGATTACCCAGGATTGACTGCTGTCATAATTTGTTTTTTATATGACAAGAGGTATTTAAAAATTGAATGTCACATGAAATGTACACAAAAAGGAACAAGAGGCCTGCATCTCCAAGCGAAGATACCCCTCCCCCCCTTCCTCAGATTAGGGTGGGAGGGAGGGGGGAATAGGTGGGGGTTCCCCCCCCACCCCCCAACAAAAAATCACTCTAAATCCAGCCAAAAACACATCTTTCAAAGTGCATTTTGGAGCAAAGAAAAACAAGCATTACACAATATTATTTAACAAAGGGCAATTTTCAGGAGATATCAGTGGTCATCAAACTTGATGAGGACATTGTTGCTATGGAGACATGTACCAAAAAGAATTGAAATCTGTTAACTTTTGTTCAAGTTATGCCATACACAAAGGTTGGATGGGCGGACAGATGGATGGACAGAGGGCTTTGCTATATCCCTCCCTTGTGGCGGCGATAATTAGGGAACGTTTGTCCACAATGTTCAATGTAAGGACACTAGAATTTTCACTTTGAGTTGGAAAATGGTTGTCTTGGAAATATACACACATCACTGATGTATCATGAGCCTCATTTGAGACAGACAGGATACCAATTTGGATTGTTGAAACTCTTGATTGACAGCAAGCTACAACTGATGAGAAAAATAATTGTGGTACAGTGGAACCCTGTTAATTGAATAACCACTTTGCCAATGAAAATTATTACTTAACAGTAGTATTCAATTAACCCTTTACCTAACGAAACGCCCACATTTGCAATTTTGCAAATTGAGCCGCAGAAAATTGAGCTGTTGAAATAAAATTTTGAGCTGTTGAAAAAAATAAATTTTTCAAAATATTGAAACATTTAAAAAAATAGTAATTAAAATTATAAATTTTGATATTCTGTACGTTGGGTAAAGGGTTAACAGGGATTGTGTCACATTCTTGTGCTCTAGAGATAAACTTAGCATTTATTCTATTATATCGTGTTTGACAGAGTTTCATGGGCTTTGTAAAAAAAAAATACAATAGATTAAATGCCTGTATTGGATGTACTAAGGCCAAATAGGTCTAAAAACAAAGAAAAACTGTGGAGAGTCAGGGTAATTTCTCGACAAGTTACAAGATTTTTTATTCAAGTTTACTCTATAACCTACATTCAATTAACAGGTCAAATTTGTACTGGAAGTATGGTAGGTTGTGGTACATGTAATCATATCCATGAACGGCTGAAAGCTCTTTCGGCGTGATGAGCTTGGTCTGCAACCCAAGCATGCAACCTATCATTGGGTCTGATGGCCAAGAACATAGGGCTAAACACCCCAGAGGCAGCCCAACCAACCCTACATATTTCAGACCCATCCCATTAGAAGAAAGATACAAACCCATCTACAGAAGGACAAGGAATTTAAGTATCAAAGAATTGAAACTGTAACTCCAAACACTCTTCTTGGAGAAATGCATCTCACACAATCGCTCACCTTTGGGACTGTGACCTATCATACTCAAAGGAACAAAGGACCACATAAGCCTAACTGGATGACACAGAACTACATTTACTAGCTACAATGCAACAGTTAGGGTAAAAAATATCTCAGCAAAATTAATAGGCACTTCTTCAGTCCTGTCTGTTAACACACTGCTGACAAAAATGTGACACACCTGTAGCTATCCACTTTAACCAAGTAAATCTCAAGACTATCAGATCTCTATCGAATAATATGGGTCCTATACTCGAACCCGGAAATACCAGCACTGCATCTGTCAAATCAATGGATATTCAGCCTCAAGCTGCTACAACCATTCGGCCTGAGCAAAAAAGATTTCTAGAGCTTTTCAATAATCATATATTCGGCCTGTACAAATTAGAAATTAAGGTGACCTGAACAAAGGTTACCTTGTTTAAGGCAACCCTTTTTCTGTTCACCGTTTTTCTGATTTTTTATACATGTGAAATATGTAAAGTCAAGAGATTTTTACTTCTGCAGTGTATATTTTGAGATGAGAAACTTAGATTTCGACAGCTAATCTCACAAGTTTCTTTCATTAGATCATCATAATGTGTTATACCCTGTTGGAAAGGGATCAGAGAGCCCTTCCCAACAGAGTATTACACACCAGCATGTGAGTTTCAGTGACAGACACGTTAAGCTGATGAATTGTAAAAATAGTGAGATTCCTGAGCGAATAGAAAGAGATTTTAATTTTTATATGGCTCAAAGAGTAAAATTTATTGAATTGAATGGTGAGATCCTGTTAAAAATCCAAATTTTCAGGCAGATTTAACAAAAATTTATAGTGGAAAATAGTGAGTCTCCCTCCAAAATAGTGAGACTTAACATGTATGGTCAGTGTTGAAAGTGTGATCATAAATAAGATCCTGGTTCTGAAAAAGTTGACAAATCAGGGTTCTTGCTCTCAAGGATGAGCACAATTCAAGGCTATTCATGGCCGTTTTGTGGCATTTTTAACAGCTTTCAAGGCTCGGTGAGAATCAAATTCAAAGCTGTCAAGGCTGAAATTCAAAAATTCAATATTATGTTAAAAGATGTAGTTTTGAGTAGCTTTTATACTTACAGAAGTGAAAAAAAAATAAATTGAGAAGAAATTGCTGTCCTTGAAATCCAACTGTCAACATCTTGATGAAATTTCAAGTTGAATAGAAATCTTTCAACTGATTGAACATATGTACAGTCATTTATCAATCTATTTAAACTTAACAACTGAAATCTAGCTGGTTGAACGTATGTACAGTCATTCATCAAATTAATTAAACATCAGCAGCCACTTCCATGAGTTCAGACTCTAATTTTGTGATTTTTTTACTTCAATTCACTGCTAAGTTCCTGTTTTTCTTTCCCAGTGCCTCTCATTTTTGGAAAAATTTCCAAAAGCCACTTTAAATACTCACAGTCATGTTAGAACTTAGCTCTTTTATTTTTTTTGTATGTTTGTCAGACTTTATGTGCAAGTCCAAAGCACAGGTTGCATCTGGCTAAATAATTATCGCCAGGCACAGGAACCAGCCAGTGTTTTTATTCATTAATTTTAAACCAAGCTTCTTGGAATTTACAAATACCCATTCTTATTTTTCACTTACTTTGTGAACTTATAATAAACAAAAACAAACTCGTTTTATTTTGGTTAACCCTTTACCCAATGAATCGCCCACATCCGCCTGCGTAATATGCAAATTCAGCAGTTGAAAAAATAACTGTTTTTCCAAATATTTCAACAAAACCATATCATGTGACCCCTCGTTGGAATGAGCTCGTCGAGCTCATTCCAATGAGGGGCCACATGATATGGTTTTGTTGCAATTTTTTTAAAAGTTTAAAAAAATGATATTTAAAATAATAAATTTTGATATCGTCTGCATTGGGTGTTAAGAAGGATATTCGTCTGCACATGTCAACTCCACCAGATGTACGTATTGTAAGAATTCTTCTGTTTGGCGGAGATCATACAGTAACCAAACAATGCTAAATAGATATTCAATCAGAATGCCAGATATATTTCCGCTCTCAGTGATGTGTGAAGAGGAAGTTTTTCAGTGAAAGTGGTGCAGTAAATCGTGAAAAACTGGTATTATTAAATACACTGTGGTTGTCTTTCAGCAAAAGCAGTACAGTAAACCCTGAAAACTGATGCGTAATTAAATGTATTATGCTCGTTTGAAGTGGAATTCAAGGCTTTTCAAGGTCGCGTTGGGTGAATTCAAGGTTTTCCAGGCCTTGAACGCCCCCTCATCAAATTCAAGACCAATCCTTGAATCCAAGGCCCCGCAGGAACCCTGCAAATAAATACAAGAGAAATTCAAACAACTTTTTGTGCTATTTGTCTCAAGTCTACTAATCAAGGGCAATAAAAAGTCAGTTATTCTATTTCTTTTAAGGTGAGCAATAGGCAAATGTAACGATCATTTGCCCAATTTGTGCAGGCCTACATATAAGTTATTGAATGTTTGCCTTTTATGGTAATTATGCTCCAATGTGATATGCAAACCTTGTCTGCTTAGACGTTTACCTGACAAATCAATCACATCCGCCCAAATAATGTTCAAGAATCCTCACGGGAACGAATCCAGTGAGGGATCTACATGGTTTTGATGAAAATTCCTGAAAAATCTGAAGAAAAAATAATTAAAATAATAAATTTTGATATCATGTGAGTTGGGTAAAGTTGAAATACCCAGATATTCCTGGCTTGAAAATCTATTTATGCTGTCCTGACTCGTCAATAACCTAATGTCATATTTCTGTTCAAATCAAACAAAAGTGAATGCAACATATACTCACCAACACTGTAATTTTGTAAGAGGCTCATGAATCATTGGTGCCTGTTTTATCTGTTCCAAAGAGAATTCATGTTGGAATTGTGAATAACTGTAAAATAAATAAAATGAGAAATAATACAAACAAAATCATAAAGAAACCCTTAAAGTAATATCGAGCAGAAGGTTAAGTTTTGTTTTTACTGGCAGCCCAAGTACTAGTACTAAATATAGTCCACCTGCTGACCGTAAAACACAATCTCCTGCCCCAAGGAAATTTAGCCCTTTACCCAAAGTAATGGCCAAAACCGGCCAGAGCTATTCATAAAAAAGCCAATTAATTTTCATTATTTTTTTTCATTTTTTGTCTCAAAAACATAGGTTATAATCCCTCTTTGGAACAAGCTCATCAAGCTCATTCCAATGAGGGCCCATAACCGATGTTTTTGAAACAAAAAATTAAAAAGATTTAGTTATTCAAGAATTTTATTTGCAAGTGTCGTCTGCTTTTCATGTTAGGTGAAGGGTAAGAAGACTATGATTTCTTTGAAAATACTATTTGCCCCCTTAAGAATAAAGGTTGTCTGCATTCAAAGTTTTGGGGCATTCGTGAATAGTAAGCTCCTGAAAAGGTGAATCCAGTTATGCCACAAATTTTGTAGCCAGAAACAATATAACATGTGAGTACATAACAACCTTTGTTTGTTTTTTTGTGTCATTTGTAATTATTCAATGTATATCAACCACAGAGAAGCATTATTTTCACTAAATGACAAAACAGAACAGAGATATGCAAGTAGTATAGTATATACCTAATCATCCACAATTTGCTTGACTTTTGTACAAGTACAGTACAAACAGTCTTGCAGCTCATGGGTAGATCTTATCGGTTTCTAGAATGCTGTTGCCCCCCACCCCCACACACCCATAAAGCACTACACTTTGTATACTGCAACCTGTGCAGAGGGCAAGGACAAAAGAAGATGCCCTTACTCCGAGTGGTCCTCTCTACAAGCCACATTCTTTGTATAACTCTTGAAAACAAAGTGCTGGAGTTTTGGTGCCCTTCTGCAATCAAGGAACATATTTTATATAAATGGAAACCTGTGCAGTATGTTTTCGGTATGAGGCTTGCATGGTTTTAACCCTTAATCTAATTTGCATAACAGACAACACAAATTTTTTGAATAGTTCAATGTGTTAATTTTTTGCATCAAAACCATATCTTATGACCCCATCATTGGAATGTGCTCAACAAACTTTCCTCAATGAGAGTCATAATCTATGTTTAAGCTATGTTTTTAAGAGAGAAAACTTGAAATTTTGAACACTGATTTTGTGACTAGTCCTCTATGGTTTTGGCTGTTACATCAGGTAAAGGGTTAAATTCTCAGAGAGTTACTGGCAGATCAGAATTCATCTAATTGTATCAGATCTAATTTTCCATCAAATCGATGATGAATACTTGGTCCCAGATTATCAGACATTACCAATAATCGGCCCTTCACTAGTTACATACCAGAAAGTCAAATCATTTAATTACTTATGAAAACACAAAAGACAAATAACACTGAAAATGATCATGACATTCGCAAACAACAAAGTTCATAATGGATGATGTAACAACAATCAAGAATCAATAACTACAGCTCATCTTGTGTTTCAATAAGATGAGCTAAAATAAGAATTAAAAATACACTTTAGTAATACAGTAGAATCCTCTTAATTGAATATCCATTTTGCCAGTGAAAATTAATCAATTAACAGGAGTATACAATTAACAGGGATTTGGTCAGTTTCTTGTGTTCTGGAGGTAAACTGAGCATTTATTCTATTATATCTTGTTTGACAGAGCTCATAGAGCCCTGTCAAACAAGATATAATAGAATAAATGTCTGTATTGGATGTATGAGGTCAAAAAAGGTTGATAAATAAGGAGAATATGGTGCGTGTCACAGCAATTTTTTTCGACATATTACAAAAAAAAAATTTATATACAATTAACAGGAGTTTACTCTACAACTCATATGCACTTAACAGATCAAATTTGTACTGAAGGTGTGGTAAATCGAAAGAAATGGTTTCTCGCGCCAAAGGTGTGCAGGGGCGATTTGGGGAACAGGCCCCTTTCGACCCTCGGTGACAGTATGTGAGTTGGTGTTAGTCTGGACGTGGCAAAGGAGTAGAAGGAAGGAGGAGGTTTAGCCGCATTTGTTCTTTTTCCGGTGCTTCTTCCTTGGAGGTGGTTGTGATGGCGATGTTGCTTGTATTTTTTGGATTTCTTGGGCCGCTGTGGTGTGCTTCTCTTCAGGACAGTATTTTTCCAGTACTTCACGGGTTCTTCTGAGGACTTCTTCTACTGAGAAGTTTTCCGGAACTGTCAGGTCCTGGCGTTCTGGCAGTGAAGGAAGAGGAGAGTGAGGGGTGGGAGGTGGTGAAAAATCAACTTCCAGTTCCTCCTCAGTCTCCACTGGACGTTCCTCATCCAACTTTACCAGCTCAGGAGCCGGCAGTTGATTGGGAGTACCAGTGGGACTAGGAGGGGAACTGGCGGCTGCCTCCCAAACCTCCACCCCCCACTCAACTCTTTCTTCCTGTTCCGGAATGCCTCCAAGCGCCGGGCGTCCCTGTGCTTGGTTGATGGACTCTTCTTCTTCTTCCTTTTCTCAGGGCCTCCGTGCCTCTTCAGGTGAGGACCAGTGGGAGAGGGGATCCTCTCTCCAAAGGTGCTACCTCTCCCCGAAGAGGATGGTGTTTCGTCTTTTTCTTCAGCTTTCTTTACTTGGAATTCCAATTGCAGGTAGACACTCATGCCTACCTCCTGGACAGTCCAGGAGACAGGACATGAGATGCCCAGAGCTGAGATGGTCTTCTCCAATCTATCTGGTAGCTCTATGGTAGATGTGTACACTTTGCAGTCAGAAGTGTGAAAAATGAGAACAGTATGGTAATTGGTTTTGTGTTTGAAAATTATATTCAATTAACAGGGACATACAATTAAGAGATATCCGATTAAGTGGGCTCCTCTGTAGCGTAATAGATTCACACAAGTAGGAATATTCTCCATATTATTGGTAAATTTAATGAACTTGAACCCCATTTTTCAAGTGACTATGTCATTTAGCTTAGTTTATTTTATTCATGTAGTGATAGTTTTCTACTATGGCATTATCAAGCATAGGCTCAAAAGAAACCTTTCAGAAAACATAAAGCATTGGCAAAACAAGGAAGTTAACTTAAATAGATTTCCATTATTACATGCATTTGACCTGTACACACAACATCCCCATCTGTTCAGGGATGAGAAGCTCCGTCTGCACAACTGAGAAGTATCCCACTACAAATGAAGGAAGATAATCAATGTGGGAATTTCTAGCTGGACAGAATGACAGAATAAGTCTTCCTATTTATATTATAGAAGAATTATTATATCAAGTGGTATGAGACAGAGTGGAAACCAATGTACTTGAAATTTGTTTAGAATTGTTTTATTTATTGGGGTTTAGAGACACTTTTGACAACCGGGGTCACCTCATGTTGGACAGTTTTAAAAGTGGAGGAAGCCAGAGAACTTGGAGAGAACAACCAAGCAGTGGCGAGCAACTGTCAGACTCCCCAATGTACTAACTCCACACAATCAAGCTTAATCTCTGTTGGAGGAAAGTGCACCATCAATCTACAATATGCCTCAGTACACAGATCCACTATGCCTCCAGATATGCAATCAGGATTAAGTGCCTTGCCCAAGGACACAATGCAGTTATCGCTGGTCAGGATCAATCCGTAGATCTTTCAGGTGGAAGTTCAATGCTCTAACCACTGAACGACCACACTCCCAATAGTTTGGAAAGATTAAACAAAATAGACTCAATGGTTCTGAGCCACTCTCCTGAACGGCAATATCTGCAGAAATATGTTCATATAAACTCAAAGTTTGGGCTCAAATAATAAGCCCATATGTGAACTCTGGGACTTTGATTAAAACAAACCTGAATCTTCCAAATCCAAGACTGTGCAAATCTAATTATCAATACATTCTGGAAACTGAAGCTTGACAAGATTTTACAAACATTTGATATATTGAATAAAGTTACAATTTAGGCTGGGGCAGTGGTTCATTCCCACTAGACCAATTCCCTGCAGGCCAACTCCCACAAAGCCAATTCACAAAAGACCAATTCCCCTTAGACCAACTGGTGTGGTCTACTTTAAAAATAATTCTATATCAATAATTTGATATATTTATAAATATTTATAAATGTATTCATATTCATTTATAAATATTTATAAATATATAAATGTATTCAAGCCTGAAAATAAGCAGTCTGTCATTTGCAGAATGGTTCACAGAGGGTAAATTTAGTGATGCTACCCTGCTGTGCAGGGTAGCATCACCAAATTTACCCTCTTGGGACCTCATTTTTCCAATGATCGTCTGCTCATTTTCTGGCTTGTCGATATTTTATAGATGTTGGGCAGATTTTTATAAATAATTGTTTTCCTAATTATTCTTAATCAACCCTTGATCAGAAACACTATGCAGTTGGTCAAAGGGGAATTGGTCTAGTGGGAAGACACTGGGGCAGTGAGCAAAGAATGCACTCAGAAATTTGATTTGAATAAATTTGAGTCTCATGAACCCCCACAAAGCACATTTGAGCTTCCAGAGGGAACACAAGGATGAAGAAATGTTAAAAAATTTATAGTAATTTATATATTTTTTATACTTACCAATGACCCAGACATAGCTGGTGCTAACTCTCGAAATATAGGGCCAAACACAAATTTTGCCCCCCAATCCCCAAAATTTGCATCTAAAACCAAAGAAAACATGTCCTGAAAGGCCCTCCACACTTCGCCCCTACTGTGCATGCGCAGTGTCAAGGACGTTCCGAAATTGGCGCCATTAATCATTCTAAGTTTGGCCCTTCATCAGTTAACATCTGACTGATCTTTGTGCTTATAAATCTCAGTTTAAATGATGCCAGACACATAAATATTAGTGAAATGGTGATTCATTAATCATTCTAATAACCAGTGCCTGGTAAGCGCTATGTACTCAGCGGGGAGGCAAGAGTTCCCAACTCCTGGGAGGGCCATCCCCGTCTGGGTCATTGGTAAGTATAAAAAATATATAAATTACTATAAATTTTTTAACATTTTTATACTGTACCAATGACCCAGACATAGCTGAATAGTAAAAAGGCTGGAGGGCCAAGGACATAGAGCAAAATGGAATACGCTCAATAAAATAAAATAGAGTCATCCCCTGTAGGGAAAAAGAAGTAATAGGCCTTACATGTATCTTTCTTATTTATGATAAATTAGAAAGATACAACACCTTCCAAAATTGAGCTTCATACATCCATGTACTCTATTAATATCCAATATAATCCTTATACTAATAATTTTTAAAGTAAGCCAGTAAATAAAGTAAGTCTAGAGAATAGAGACTCTTATACTCCTAAAAGTGTCTGAGGATTGCATAATCATGTCCGTTGACATATGCAATATTCAAAAGCTATACTTGAAAAACTAAGACTTGAATGAATTTTAAAAACCTAAACTTCTCACTAAACAACCATCCCAATAACAGCTCAGAATTACTAACTCCGGAGGAGGTATCCCCTTGTTTTCATAGTAAAACAGGTGACCCAAGGGAACACCCTCCCCCCCCCCCCCCCCCCCTTTTTCTTGCCCTGGGTCAAATAGCCCAGAGCGAAGAGGGCAGCAGAACGGAGAAACTGCCGAAACAGACAGCCTACCTAGCTATAGTAGCAACTGTTAAGTGAATGACATTCTGAGCAGTAGATAATAGACCTAACAATAGAGGCCTCCAGAAATGGACTCGATATTTCTGAGATAAAATTCATGAATGAGGATGGCTGAGCGCAACGAGCGGCCTTCAAAAATCTATAATAGCGACACTATTAATGTGAGCCCAAGAAGTAGAAGAACTCTTACTTCATGAGCCGAAATCTTAAGCACAACTGCTAAGTCAATGATATACCATAAGCAGTACCGATAGTTAATAGAATCCATTAACAATAAAATGGAGCGTAACGTCCTTTTACTAGGCATCACAGACAGAAGAAGCTTACGCCCATAGTAATAAACAGATATCTGTTTATAAATACATAAACTGTACCCGGAAAGAGTAAAGGCCTATGCCCATACGAAGACGGAAGGACCTTAAAATAATAGGTTCCGGATAATAGGAGCCTAACTCTTATGCAAAAATCCAACCTAAATAGTAACGGAAGTAGTGATTCCGAAACTACGAAAGTGAAAATCATCCATCGATAGTGCATGAAACTCACTGACTCTACAGTAAAAGAGAAACCAACAGAATTACTGTCTAAAAGGTCAGAATTTGAAAACTACTGTTTCCAGAGGCTCAAATGATTACTTAGCTAAATAAGAACCGAAGTTAAAATCCATATAGGAATTTAATCTAAAGATTCTAAGTCTATTTATCAAAAAGTTACTAACTGACTTAGATAAAGAGACAAAAGACTCAATTGTAAACTATCGTAGAGTGCATAGGTATGAGGTAACATAAACCTATAACCTAAATAATAACAGGCTGCAGTAGATCTTGTGAAACAAGTATACTAAAAAATTGCAATGAGTAGTATGGAGGGATCAACAATATGAACATAATGATCCCTACACCACGACGGAAGAGCCTCCACTTTAGCCGCATAGAATAGCGAAGAAGAGGATCTCCTATAGTAAGAAATCTCGTCCAAAGCTCGTCCAGTACAGTGCTTACAATGCAGTACGGACCACACAACGGAATACATGAAGGTTGCGACCTTGCGGGTTGTGATCCGTAGGGATCAGTATTATATCCCAATCTGTTTGACTGGCAACCGTCATAACAGCCACACTCGGGTCCGGCAACTGCGGTGGCACTCTCTGAGTCAACCACCGAATGTTTGCCCCAGTCTGAATCTCTTGTAACACTAGATAGACAAGAGAACGTGTAAATCGAGCAATTCATGGATTGCCGAAAAGTTGCCGTCGAAGAGAAGCTCCTCCGAGAACGAAGCGACTCTGAGAGAGTTCTTAACCTACTATCCATGCATGTGGATGTAGCTAGGGCTGCGTCACGTCTAACCAACTCCAATCAGCCACTGAAGGGCGGAGTTATACGTGAACAAACTACTGCCCTCAAAAGAAATTACATTGAGAATAATATCCCGTAAATCTTTTCTTGAAGACGTAATGATAACGCCTCAGTAAGGCAGATTACGTATGATAAAGCGTCTAAGTTAAGTCAACTATACATCATGTCGTTTCCAACATTGAAATTGGAAAAGACATAAACGGCGAAAAAGAATATATGCAGTCTTTAACCACACCGTCTAGATGCATATGAACTCTCGGTATGCCCTGCTCTGCCAAAATAAACTATTCGTATAAATGATAAAATGGCAGAAATGAGCAACGCGGACAAGAAACTAAACTATCATGCTTGGTAGCAGGCTTGTATATATATATATATATATATAGCGTCGAAAAATAAAACACATGTTGTAATGACAATATTGGACTGCGTCGGTAAGTCAGGGACAATGTCCCTGAACCGATCGAAAAATCCGAGTCCAATGACGCTATAAGTCTCTTATCCAAGATCGCAGCAATGAAGTCCGAAATAACAATCACTGGAAGATAATGCCAGAAGATATGAAAGGCAGCTTCCGATACTACTAAAGGGAAAACTCGAAATCTTTCGAATCCCTTTCGCCATCCTGTCGGACCCTATAAAGCGTTCGGTCGTCCGTACCTGATGCAACCGCGGACCGCACCGACCCAGCGCCGTCGGATAATTCCTGATTCGACCGAGAAACTGTCAATTGCTGGGATGCTGCGAAACAACTGTGCTAACTCGGATAGCACGTCCGTCACTGAGGCCTGAGGAGAAGCGGTCTTACGATGCATTGCCGCTGGAAGCTCCGTGATCGTTACCCCGTGCATACTACGAATGTGCTAGCGAACGGAGTGTATAGGCCTCGTGTCCCTTGGCTACCGGATGGCGCGACCTATTCGCCGTGGAATCACTGAATGACGAAACTGATCGGATACTCGAGGTCACGTAGCCAATGTGCGGTCGTGTGCCCTGCTGTGAGGATGAGGAAGCATTAGGGACAGTCTCTCGGACTGTGAATATAACGGAGCGTCCCGACCGACGGACATATGCTCCGAATGTAAAATATCTGAACCACAACATGCGGTCCCGTATGTTGTTGGACGAGAGAGGGACCTCTCTCGCTCACAGCCCGGACGGACCTGGACAAGCCAGGAACCAGACTAACAGGCTTCCTCCGATCTGTCCTCAATCTGCCGTCACTGGGTGAGTACTAAAGTAATTAAAGTGCTCGCATCACCCAAATCTCCTTCCTAGACCGCAACGGACGAACCCGGCAGCCGAACCATTCGATGAATGTACACTACACCGGGTGAGCTAGCGAATATCACTCCGTAGGCGATAGACATATTCCATGAGCACTTATTGCCGCTAGCTCTTCATTAACTATGACGACAGAGGCACACTTTTGAAAGACATCTCCATAACTCTGCAAACAAGAAACCAGAAATGCTTGGTTATAGCAAGCATAAAATAATAATATATATAGCGTCGTTCAATAATTCGAAAGTTTGTGTGACATTATTGGACTATGTCGGAACTGAGGGACGATGTCCCTGAACCGAACCAAAAATTTCTAAGTCCACCGACGCTATCAGTTTCTTATCCGCAGCATTCTGGTCCGACGAAAGAAGCTGTAGGAGACCAAGTCAGATGACATACACAACAGCATATGTTGTTCCGAAAGGGAAAGCTCGAAATCCTCCTAATCCCTTTCGGTATCCCGTCGGACCGGATGAAACTTTCGGACGTCCGTACCCGCTTCCGCGGAGCGTCCCGACCCAGCATCGTTGGATTAAATATATGCGACAGATTCAGTTGATGCTGGGATGCTGCGATGAACTGTGCTATTAAGGAAAGCACGTCCGTTCCCGAGGCCTGTGCAGTAGCGGTCTTACGATGCATTGCCGCCGGAAGCTCCGTGTACGTTGACTCCCGCACACTTCCAATGCGAACGTCCGGAGTCTGCAGGCCTCGTGTCCCTGGCTACCGGATGGTGTGACCTGGTCGCCGAAGAATCCTTGATCGGCGAAGCTGGTAATATATCGGCGGTCACGCAGCCAAGGTGCGGTCGTGTGCGCTGACGAAAAGAGGAAGCCTTAGCAGTCTCCGCAGACTGCCTATACAACGGAGCGTCCCGAGCGACGGACGTATGCTCCGCTTGCGACACATTTTGTACCACAACATCTGGGGCCAGATGTTGTTGAACGAGAGAGGGACCTCTCTCGCTTGCCGTCCGGATGGACCAGAACGAGCTATGAACTGGACTAAAAGGCTTCCTCCGTTGTCCCTCCGATCCGCCGTCACTGGGTGTGCATTAGGTTAATTTATAGTGCTCGCATCACCCCAAAATTCCTTCTAGACCGCAACGGACGAACCCGGCTGCCGAACCATTCGGTGAATGGACGCTACACCGGGCGAGCTAGCGGACGTCAAAGGCTGTCGAACCTACTAGGGTCCTCTTAGGCAATTGGCGTATTTACATGAGCACTTTTCCGCTAGCCCTTCATTAATTGTGACGACGGAGGCACACTGTTGGAAGACATCACAGATACATCACCCTAATCTTGATCGTCTGAAATAGAAATTGATAAAGTAGAGTGACCCTGCGGGGAAAGGACCGGAGTGTCCAAATCCCCAATAACATACCGTGACATACGCTTCCCATATTGTCATCGAAATCATACGATACAGAACAGGAGTTAATGCGAGTACACTGACCACATATAGAATGATTATAAAGTCAGAGGAAGACTTCCTCTTAATACAATTGATCAATATCCTTTCAATGTGAAAAGAAAACAAGTCCTGGTACTCGCACTAACCCCTGGCAATCAAAATACATAATAATAATATGATCTATTAATATAGAAAAAATAACTGAAATCAAAATATTTTGAAAAAATATTTTTTCAGAACAGCCCAAGTTTCTGAAAAGTAACGTTGAGCCCCAATGGATCCCAAGCCTAAGTGTGGACAAAAATTTTAAAAATATTTTAAACAATTTATTCAACACTTACGAACAATAATAATGTATCTAGTTATAATTAAAATAACATCAAGATATTATTTTCCAGAAATCCCCCCCTCACACAGAGGGCTGTTGTAAATGTAAACAATGAGTGTAAAAACACTAAAATAAGACTCCAGGCACTCAGGCCCGAAATCAGTTACCAAAAATACACTATCTGATGCAAAACAGAGACTTCCAGGGAAGAAACTGCAGAACATCAGATGGTAGATGCAGAACACAACGCCTAACCACCCGTAGGTGAAGACGTAAACATGGGGAAAAGAACAGAATTCATTCTGTTATTCAGCTAAAACTCCCAAGAAAATTTAGTAATAATAATTACAAAAACTATGCCAAAAGCATGGGAGAATAGCAAGGGGGGACTTAAAGGACAGGAAGAGAGGAAAACACTTAAAAAACAGTGTAACTAAATAATCAGAATGACAACAAAATGGCTGCTGCCTCGAAAATAGGTAACTTAACATAATTTCATTAAAAAATTTTAAGTTACAGCCCTGATAATATTCTGTCACACATTTTTTTCCTCTCCTCCTTCTCTATCCTCCTTAGAATCACCATTTCACTAATATTTATGTGTCTGGCATCATTTAAACTGAGATTTATAAGCACAAAGATCAGTCAGATGTTAACTGATGAAGGGCCAAACTTAGAATGATTAATGGCGCCAATTTCGGAACGTCCTTGACACTGCGCATGCGCAGTAGGGGCGAAGTGTGGAGGGCCTTTCAGGACATGTTTTCTTTGGTTTTAGATGCAAATTTTGGGGATTGGGGGGCAAAATTTGTGTTTGGCCCTATATTTTAAGAGTTAGCACCAGCTATGTCTGGGTCATTGGTACAGTATAAAAATATCAAAAACTTCCAAACACAAACTTTTTCCACAATAAAACTCAGATTAAAACCAATTCAGTCTTGTTTGACAGAGCACAATATACATACAGCAAACCAATCAAGACTGAACTGGTTTAATTCCTAGTTGCATTATGGGTAGAGACAGGTGGTATTGGAATTTTGAGTTCGGTACTGATTTTGATATTTTCAGGAGGATATACCTTGGTATTTGGTATCTGACTTGACGAAGATTTGCTGATACATGCAGCACCAAAGTGGAATTGACATCAAGAAAAACATAGTAAGTTATAGTAGTATAATTCCACCACAACACATAAATAACACTGCCAATGAACTCAACAGTGGCATTCTTTTACAACAACAAATCATATCTACAGTAATTTCGTGACTTGTTCTAAATGCACCTTAATGTTTTAAGACCTATTTTGGGATTTTATGATTTCAGAGCATGTACCCTGACCATGATATCTTTAGGATGTCCTGCTGACAATAGACAAAACACCTGGGCAATGATTTTTAGTCAGGCCTTACCAGGCAGCCTAGACCAGAAATCACTACTAAGCAGTTGAACAAGTACAGGTTGTAGTCTAGTGGGAATTCTGGACAGCTGCCCACTCCACTGAGGGTTAACCAAACTGAAAAGAAAACCATTCACTTCTTTCATGAAAATGAACCTTTCAACTGTTATTAAGCCTCAACAGGGACTTAAAAATAGTGAATATAGGAAAATTTGAAAATTCAAATGGTTTCGGTATTCAATGATTGGTTCGGTTCATTTTTTTTGGTATCCACATGATATCGGTATCGGTTCGGTTTTTCTGAACATTGTCCATCTCTAATAATGGGAAAAAACTGTCAATTTTGTCACCTGAAATCTCCATATTTAGGCATCAATGTGCAGAGGGTTAAACTAGGATGTCCAATTCTCACTAATGCTTCATATCAAGTATAAAAATATCCAGCACACTGAGGGAGGGAGGGAGGGAGGGAGGAAGGTTTTAAACAAAATCTCATCATTCTTGAGAGTTCAAAATCGGGATACTAAAAGAGGGCCCAATATGGACAATGAACCCGATTAACACAAACTTGAATCTTATGCCACTTAGCATGGAGCAATCCACAGATCAAAAACTGATACAGAGCAATGTTTTTTGCAGGAATGTTTTGGAAGGAATTTGTGCATATAACACAAAGGAATGAAAGTGTCAATGAACTGTAGCTCAACTTGTTAAGACATGTACATGTATAGTATGTGACACAGCAATGACAAACATCTGGGTAATGACCTGATAACAAAGGTACATGTAAAGTATTGTAACGGTATATAAATGCTGACCGTAGCCTGTAACAAATGTATAGGTAAAGTATTGTAAAGGTGGGCGACAGTTAGATGCTAAACTATAAAAGAAATCTTTGAGTCCCAGAGTGGGTCTGACTGAACCCAAAAATATTTGTTCTCATAGCACAGTGATAACAAAGGCAGCCAAAAACAATTGTTCCTGTCACAAGGTGATAACAAAGGTACCTCAAGAAGTTTCGTGAAGATCAATTCATAAATATGGGCTCTCGTCTGAGCCGTTTAGAAGTTGTGTACAAAAAACTGTTTGGACCTAATTTTGGTACAAAATGGCCACTGGCAGCCATCTTGAATTTTGGACCGCACCCAAAAACACTCGTTCTCATCCCAAGGTGATAACAAAGGTACCCAAGAAGTTTCGTGAAGATCGGTTCATAAATACAGACTCTAGCCCGAGCCGTATTGACATGTGCACTTACTGTGTATAAGAAGCACTGAATAAATCAAAGTTAATCTAATTTGCATAATTTTTGCATGAGAAAAAACCCTGTATTAAATGTGATGTATTCCATGTTACTAAACATTCATACTGAAATTTATTCAAATCAGAACTTTCATACAGAAGTTCTGTACAAAAAAACTGATTGCACTAATTTTGGTACAAAATGGCCGCCGACAGCCATGTTGAATTTTGGACTGCATGCAAAAACACTTGTTCTCATCCCAAGGTGATAACAAAGGTACCCAAGAAGTTTCGTAAAGATCAGTTCATATATACGGCGTCTAGCCCGAGCCGTATTGGCATTTGCAGTTACAGTTCGGAAAGTAACATTAAATAGATCAAAGTTAGTCTAATTGGCATAATTTATGCACGAGAAAAAAACCCGTATTATATGTGATGTATCCCATGGTACTAAACATTCACACAGAAAATTATAAATCAGTGCTTTCATATGGAAGTTCTGATTGCACCCAATTTTGTATTAATGGCTGCCAGTGGCCATCTTGAATTTCAGACCGGACCCCAAAACACTTGTTCTCGTCCCACGGTGATAACAAAGATACCCATAGAAGTTTCGTAAAGATCAGTTCATAAATACGGCCTCTAGCCCGAGCCGTGTGTACGGCATGACAGACAGACGACAGGCCACGACAATACCTCAAATTTGGCTTCGTCAAAGTTGAGATAAAAATTATTTTGGTTTCCACAGTTAGCAGAAATTTGAATACAGGGATTGATTAGAGCTAACTTACTACTCCCAAAGAATTCTTCATCCCAAAAACCAAAACATTCTGTCCATTATGTTGCAGGTTTTTACTTTACACAGAAATTCTCTGTGCTCAGTGCAATTTTCAACAAAATGGCCTTGGTAAAAAGATTTTGTGGGTTGGTAGATACATTTTTTATACTGGCAGAGTGAGCACTGCATGGCACTTGTCTTCAATCAATGCTAACCCCGCTTGTGCAAAGTTAGTATGCTGGGGATCCAGACAGTTGTCTGCTGCTGCATGGTGGTTATCTCCAGGTACTCCGGCTTCCACCACCCTTAAAATTGGCCTGCCATAAGGTGACCCTGGCTGTGGAATGTGTTATTAAACCCAAATAGATAAAAAAAAAAACATACTGGCAGAAAAAATCACTGTCCATGAGCTGTCAACAAATAAACATTAAATTGGGATGGATCAGAAATAATTTCATCATATCACTGAACTTCCCAACAAATACAAAATAAATCCCACTCAAAATCACAAATTTATTGTTGACAGTAGAGTTAACCCTTTACCCAATGCAAACATTATAAAAATTTATTATTTTAATTACTATTTTTTAAAATAAAAAAAAAAAATAAATTCAACATAACCATATCATGTGACCGCTCATTGGAACGGGCTCAAAGAGCTCATTCCAATGAGGGGTCAGATAATATGGTTTTGTTGAAATATTTTTAAAAATTTCTTTCTTTCGACTGCTGAATTTGCAAATTATGCGGGTGGATGCAGGTGATTTGTTAGGTAAAGGGTTAAGAGGATACCAATCAGGATGTCTGAGTTGTAAGGGTTATCATATTCACATTTGCACAGGCATGAACTTGACACATTTAACAAGTGTCCTTAAAAAGTGTCACCTAGAACTGTAAACATGAGGGACAAAGTGAACTCTAAGACCAATAAAAAATTTTTGGTTTCTCCGGCACTTTTTCTTCAACTTTATAAGGCCACACAAAGTAGATCTGTTTCTCCGGTCATCATTTGTAAAATTCATGTGGGTGAGTGGTTTATTTCATTTTTTATTTCGGTAATTATTTCTTTGCCATCAAAAAATTCATGTTCTTGGTTTATGTTTTAGGCCTCATAATCTATGGAATAGCATGGGTGGTGGTGTATTTTGTCACTTGACGGCAAGAAGGCTTTGCAATGCTTTGCAAAGCCTCCTTGAACTCAAGGGACTAATTTATCAATTTTGTTTAACTTGGATAAAATATCAGACATAAACCATTTAATTTTTATTTTTTTACGTTTACATTGGTTACAAAAAGAGAGCATGCAGCAGCCAAAAGGTCCATGCGGGAGTGAGGTTTTTTTTTGTTTGTTTATTCCCAAATCAGTTCTGAAAATAGTTGGAATCAGAAATTTAACTACTTACACTATTATCTGACAAACTAATGTTTTCAACAGTGAAAATTTTCCCCCAATGTAGTTGAAAATTTAGCCAGCTATATCTTGTTTGAAGGAGCTCAGTGAGCTCTGTCAAACAAGGAATAGTTGGTTAAATATTTGCCCTGCAAGTGCAAAATAGTTTCCTAGAGAAAATAGTGTCATAGAAGAGATTTCCAGGTGAAAAAATGGTGATTAGGCAAATTTTCTGACGAGGGTAGTGCCTGAGAAACAAGAATTTTTTTTAATAGCCTAAGTTTAATCGCCGAGTAGGCTCCTACGGTGAGTTTAAATATGAGCCCACTATTTTTTTAAGTTAGCATTGGTTATAAAAAGAGAGAGCATGTGGCAGCCATAATTACCATGTGGGAGGGCATGAGGAACAGATTCTTAACTTTCTTAGGCCTCAATGGTATTTTTGGAAGCACATCTTGTACTGAGGACATATGTGTGGGTCACTATGGCCCAAACTGTTATGCCAAGACTGCAAAGTAAAAACTAAATCTAAAACTAGACCAGAATTTCACAAAAGCACTCCCAAATCACCCAATATAATGGTTAACTCACGGATTATTTGTAGAATGTTTGTGGTTTTTATAAGCTATTTTCTGGAAGTGCTCTGGTTTTGTACCTGCAAAATAACAAATAATTAAACAATGATTCCTTATAAGCTATTTTCTGGAAGTGCTCTGGTTTTGTACCTGCAAAATAACAAATAATTAAACAATGATTCCTTTGACAGTATTGAGCAACTAGTAATTACTAAATTATAAGCAACTAGTCACAAAAAGTTAAGTACTGCCTCCATTTCTGTCGTGATTTCTTCATTGAAGTTAGATGCAGCTGATCTAGGCCATACTACAGTAAACTCGCCGTGGACTGGTTGTAATTCACGTGTGGGCAGTGATGTCCATTTGTGCATTTACCAGGCAATAAAAATCATCATCAGCAAAATTTTAATTAATGAAGCACCAGGTTTAACCTGGTGCTTCATTAATTAAATTCCTGATGATTATTCCTATAATTAGTGCTTGAAATCTAATATTATTGCGTCCGTGGAAATATTGCCCACCCCTGAAAAGTGGCCAGTCCACGGCGGTCATACTTTAGATATTAAAAAATACTTGTGTTAATGCTTGAAGGAATTGCAATGTAGGCAAGCAGGAGGCAAAGATAAAATTACCTTGGTAGTGTTTTATAAGTCTGGATTGGTAATACAATCCACCAAGTTTCACATGAACTTTGAGATCAGCTACAAGTCCAAATAATGCATTGGAGATATTCATAGTTTACTGGTGTCATAATATTCCTTCAAGCCTTCAAGTTTTTATATCATTCTTAACCCTTAGGGGACTGGAGATTTGTTTTATAATTTTTCCTTTACTTTAACAATCCACATCCTATGAGTTTGCAGTTGTTTCTTGGCAAGCCTTGGCTGCCCATGCAGGTAGCAAAGACTTGCTTAGAAACAACTGCCATAGCACTTTGAATGTAACTTGCAAGCTTACCCTCGAACAACATGTTGGGGCACCGGTTTTGTTATAGAAAAATGTGCTTAAAGACAGAATTAGACCCTTAATTGGTTTAGTGCTAGAAGCCACTATCAGGGCTTTCAGAAAAATGAGGGTAGCAGACCAAAAAGTCAACATTTTTACTTGTTCATGTTTCACATTCAGTCAAACGCAAATAATATTTTGTTTTTATCTCACAATCAAATAGTTTTTGGCCTGAAAACCCCGAGAAACGATGTGTATCACAATGTGTTTCGATTGTGTAAGAAAGAAACGACTCTTTCTGATTCTGTATCGTATAGATGACTCATTTCCGGTAACACGAGCAATTTATCATAACAGGTGCATGATTACATTCTATTGCATCTCAGTGATCGACATGGCTGATTGCTTAAAAACAAAATCCCTTACAGTTAGTGACAGAACTATTAATGACCAATGCCCCCCCCCCCCCCCCCCCCCCCAATAAACAGTAACTGCTCAATTCAATATCACACCTACCCATTTCCTGAGGATGTGCCCAAGCCGCACATTCATAAATTCAAGCAAATCATCATTGGAATTGACATTGAAAGTTTATAATTTGACAACACAACTTTGAAAATTGCCGGTGACTGCATTACTCACTGTATGTTAGCAATATAGTTCCATAAATATGCTTTTTTTTAAACTTTTACTCGCCCAACATTATGTCCCAATACTGTATTAATAATTTAAGATTTAATCTGTTTATGTGACTGAATTGTTAGATAAATGAATTATCATAATAATGTGCATGCCCTGTAATTTGCATTAGATTCTTGGTGGTGTCCAAAAATGGGGTCACAAATCGATGGCAAAGCTGGCTCGTTGAGATCCTATTCTGGACACCACCTCAAATCTGATACAAATCACAATACATGCACATAATCATAATAATCTGTATATATAAATTTTTCTATTACAAATCATTGGAGTGCCTGTGAGCACTCTCCAATAATTTGTAATAAAACAAATTTTGAATAACAAATTCAATCCACCAGAAATAATCTAGCCCTCAACCAGTTAAGGATTAACAAGCAACGTACAAGTTAAGACTATTTGAGGATGAGCTACGCATGTCTGCGAAAGAGGAGGAATATATATATATATAACTTCGTCAAATTGCCGTCATGCTCGGAAGTTTACTTCCTTCTAAGCGGCTTTCATTTTTGACTAATTTCCTATTGCATTACGTTAAGTGCCGTACCAATGTGTATCGCGTCATGGGAACGTAAAATTTAGCGTCACACAGATCCTAATTGTTGGATGGGAATTATAAAATTGATCGAGATACGCGTATGTCTTACAGATCGATTTATTATTTGGCAAGTGGCCGCCTAGCTCCTAATCACGAAACCCGTCTATAAAATCTCCGATACATATCTTCCTTGGGTGGCAACAAGTAAAGATATGTTCTGCATTACAAGTTGTTCACTGTTTTTAATTGTAAATTATGGACAAACAATACTGTATCAGATCTTCATTAGGTGGTAACAAGTGGAGATATATTCCGCATTTTTATGCGCAAATTTTGTTTTCAGCCTTAGAATTAGGAGCATTCAATCATTTATGTCAACCTCGCCCTGGTACCAGAGGCAGAAGCGAGTTTGCATGCAGTATTCACACATACAACCATTCCTTGACCCGAATTGTTCAAACGCATTGTTCTCCATATTCAAGTGTATTGCTTGTAAAATCCCCGTATCATATCTCCCTTGGGTGGCAAAGATATGTTCCCCATTTCATGTTGTTCCCCGTATCCAAGTCTATTATGCGCAATATAACCGTATCATATCTTCTTTGGGTGGCAACAAGTAAAGATACGTTCCGTGCTTCACTTTGCTTTTTGTATTCAAGTGTAAATTATGCAAAAAATACCGTATAATATCTTCCTTGGGTGGCAACAAGTAAAGATATGTTCGGCGTTATTACGCAAAAAGCAAATATGAATTAGGCCATAAAAAAAGAACCTCTGTTTCTCAGGCTCGCGCACATGGTAATTTTTGGTGCGCATGCAACCTTTTTATGACACCAAAAAATCTTTAAAAAAAATTTGAGATATTGTGCTCATTTCGGTAAATCGATATCGATGCGTTCACAAATTTTAAATTAACACACTTCAAGCTTTTTCTACATCATACTTTAATAAAGTGGGTGGGTTTTAGCAATATTCACAACAGAAAGTGTTTTATTCTGTAAAAGGTAAGTCATAATGACAGCAAGAAGGAAGGTGTCTTTCAGTCTGACAACAAACAGTCACAAAAGGGAATGGTCGATTCGCACCACGTTTGATTCGCACCAACCCTCAAAAAGTCTACAAAGTTAGGTGCTATGTTGAATGGAACACAGTTTCCTGGCATTTATTTTTAGTAACATTTGTACAATATTGTAAATGGCCGTCATAGGGAATTTGTGTACTGTTATTTGAAACCGTTACGAGTTTCCCAGTTAATTTAAATAAATGCATTTGAGATGCAGGATAATTGAATAACTAATAGCAACCGTTGCTTGATATAAAAGTAACAGTCATAGTTGAAAATAAATCGCATATAGGCAGGTATGTGCGGTCGAATTGGTTAATAAAAACACGCAAACATTCGTTTTGTATTTCATTTTCAGATTTCCAAAAAATATGATTTATGGATGAACTGCCTGTTCAAATGAGTTGTGATAATTTTGAATATAATGGGGAAAAATTGCGATTCACGATTTTATTAGGTAGGCTGTGAAAGGATTTTTTTTTTTTTGTAAAATAAATCTCTGAAAGTTGGCACTTCGACGTTTGATTTGTCCCAGAGACGTTTCAACCCGAGACGTTTCACCCACGAGGCGTTTTGTGACTTTCGTCCTGTGTTATAATTTTCACGTTTCACTGAAAAAACAAACATTCAAACCCCACTTCATTTTACGACCCAACCCCCTTATGGTGAATAACCAATATATTTGCGAAATTTTGCGTGGTCCACCAGGCGTTTGGGTAGGCATCAAATTACCGCAAACAACCTCTCGGGGAGAAAATAAAAAAAAAAAAAAAAACCCGCCCGCCCTGCATGCTTTTTTGGAAAAAATGGCCTGAGAAACAGACAATCAACTTTGTATGGCCTTAGACACTATTTCTAAAAGCTCGCCCTGGTAACAGAGGCAGAGGCAAGTAAGTTCTCCTTGGCCCAAATCATTCAATCATTTAAAAGTGCACCTCCATATCTCCGCCCCAGTACCCAACCCGCGTCAATCAGACATCAATACCACTGATGAAAAATAGAAATCTTTTTATACCTTCCTTGCATAGTAATAACACTAATCTCCCCCCCTTCCCGCCCCCCCCCCCCCCCCCCCCAGCCCCAGCCATCCAGGGTGTGTAAATGTTTTGTCCCCACCCACTATTGCAGCATATATATGCCCCCACCACTGATCTAAGAGCAGCCCCTCCTATAATGTCTACACTGACAATCGTAGGCTAGGATTCCATACACCACACCCCTCCCCCCCCCCCCCCCCCATATACACATGATGTACACATTGACATATACCCAATGATCATAATCTCACAACATATACACGCTATGTTCAACACGAATGCGTTTTTAGGTGTAATTGCTCTATACACTAATTTATATCCCCCCCCCCCCCCTTCCGGTTCAGCAAGTTTATAAATGAGAATATTTGGAATTATTCTTGTCTATTGAGCCCATTGGGTTCTAGTGTTTGAAGTTTGTTAATCCAAAATGCTTCACGACCCCTCCTGTAAGCTGCATTTTGTTGATTAATTTGTTCAATCCCAATAATCTTAAAATTCTTTATACTATGGTTTTTGGTCAGAAAATGATGTGGTATCGGTTCATCCATAACCTCAAGTTTTATTCTACTCAGATGGTTTTGCAGTCTCTCATACAATTTTGTCCCCGTCTCTCCCACGTACACAACTTCATTGCACTTGTCGCAGAGAATCCCATATATCACATTCCTGGACATGCATGTTATTTTTTTGTCTATGTGGTAGGTCGTTCCGTTCTTGTCAGCGAATTGTTTTGTGTGGAGCATAAACCCACAGATTGCAAAATTTCTCTCGCCTCTATCAGATCCCGTCCCTTGATTGTTGAACATTTTATTATGCTTGCTATGGACTATGATATCTCCCAAATTTTTCAGTCTTTTGCACGAAATCAGGGGAGGTTTTTCGAATGCCAACTTCATGCATTTTGAGCGGTGTAAAATGGGCATCAGCTCCCGCGTTATTTTCCCGATGTCGGGGAGGCACCGCGAGTAGGTGACCACAAACGGGACTCTTTTGCCAGTTGATTTGTTGGATCGTTTTTCAAGTAACTGTTTACGCTTGATTTGGTCGACCTTTTTTAGTTGTTCGCTTACAAACTTTTCGTCGTAACCTCTGGCATGCAGGTGTTGTTTTATATCATTTTTGTGGCATTCATATTCAGCATTATCAGAACAAATTCTTTTACTCTTGAAGCTATTCCATATGGTATTGCTCTTTTAGTGCTGATTGGGTGATCTGACTTTGCGTGCAGGTATTGATGCGTGTCTGTGGGTTTTGTATATAAACCGGTTTTAAGAAATCTGTCTTCAATTTTGACTATCGTGTCTAAGAATTCTATCCCATTTTCAGACCACCTTAAATCAACCTGTATTCTTGGGTGTATCGTATTTGCCAAAGAATGATATTGTTTCAGAGACTCCAACACATGCGTCCATACCCCCCAGATATCATCAACGTACTGTACCTGTTCAAGGGGGTGTAACTTCGATGCTTTTGACAGTTTCTCTTCTTTCTTAGAATATGACGTCATCATATTCTACCATATATTATATATATAAAAAACACAGTTCAGAGGAAAAATGTGTCTTTATCACAAGAACTGTAATGCCAGACAACAATAAAGGCGACAACAGGTTCTTGTGCTATTATAATTTTTCTTCTCATCATATGATCTAAAATGTTTCCCAAAGTTGCTTCCACAATACAGGTACAAAATTCATCTCCCAAATATAAAAGGCTAACATACGTTATGTTTTAAGACTTTTTTCTGTCCTTTTTCTACTCTCCCTCTTCTTCGCAAACCCTTCATAAATTTAATTTATTATGAACATACTGTAAATGAGAAAACATTTAAAATATGCTCTTTGAGCAGTGAACATTTTTAAAAACAATGCAGATGGAAAACGTCATCATATTCTACCACATTACCATATTTTTCCATATGTTCCCGTCCAGCATTACCAAACATCTGTGCAGTTACTGGTGAACTTTCTAATCCATAAGTATTCAATAACACCTCAACATGCTTATCCATTGGTTGTGTTCTGTCAGAATACTATAATATGAAAATATGAATTGTATATAACAATTTGCCTACTAAAACAACCCAGATTTTGAGGATATGGTATGAGTGTTTTTCTCATATAATATTTATGAAACGAGTCTAAGAATTTTCTGTTTGGGCGAGCCTCTGGTGAGCCCAAACGAAAAATTCAGACGAGTTTCATAAATATTATATGAGAAAAATACTTATTTCATATTCTATTTATCATATGACACACATATGCACAAATGAATGACTTAGTATGACTTTTTAACCCTTTACCTAACGTGTGTTACAGACGACACTTGGAAAAAACATCATCATATAACTAAAATTTTTCACTTTTTGTTTACAAAACATAGGTTACGACCCCTCATTGGAACGAGAGCGATGCGCTTGTTCCAATGAGGGGTCACAACCTATGTTTTGGAAGCAAAAGATGAACATTTTTCGTAATATATAGCACTGGCCGGTTTTGGTCGTTATGTTAGGTAAATGGTTAATGCAATATAACCCAACTTAAATAGGACAGATAATGTAAATTTTCCCTACTCAAATTATGCAAATGTGACCCAGTTATATTTTGTTCAGCCAATCAAACTGTCCATATTTGAAACTGACCAATGAAATCTTTCAACCCCAATTATGCAAATTATGAAAATATGACCCAGTTGTATTTTGTTCAGCCAATCAAATTGTCTAGTTTTGAAATTGACCAATGAAATCGACGGAAGGCTTTATTTATCACTGATTAATATGAAAGCAAAATATCAAATGTTTTAAAAAGTGAACAAAACGGACGAGTCATATGATAAATGCACCTATGTCTTATTATATACAACCCATCTAATGTAAAACCAAATATTACATACCCTCCTCACCATCCTAAACATGAATTGAATCATCATGAATCATTTATTCATCAAGAAACACTGACACCAGTTTTCATAAACTGTAAAACTTTTCAATTCAGGGCTCACTTTCACAAGTTGGCTTGTATCAACCTGCAATGTTGGTCAGATCTCACAAATCATTTTCTTAACTTCAAAGAGGAACTTGCACCACATAGCAGAAATTGCAAAGGTAACTGACTTGAATTTATATGAAAATACATCCAAATGAAAGTGTCAACAAGGGCAACGCCCCCGGTCCCCCGACCAAGATGGCAAATTCAAGGGAGCTGTTAGGATGCAATTTGTTCGCAGAGCATGGCCATTTTTTTACTTGACCTGTATTTCCAACCAATTAAACCACATACTTAGTTTTGTTTCAATCAAATGATCCAAAGTAAAGTTATCATCCGGACAACACAAAAACCGTATTTTCTAAGTCGAAAAAGGGGAATAAATCCAGTAAAAATCAGTGGAGCGTGCCCATTTTCGAACTTGACCTGCATTTCCACCCAAATAAGCGGCATACTAAATTTCGTTTCAATGAAATGATCCTAACTAAAGTTATCATCCGGACAACACAAAAACTGTATTTTTTAAGTCGAAAAAGGGGAATAAATCCAGTAGAAATCAGTGGAGCGTGCCCATTTTCGAACTTGACCTGCATTTCCACCCAAGTAAGACACATACCAAATTTAGTTTCAGTAAAATCATCCAAACTAAAGTTATCATCCGGACAAGGGTGTGACGGACGCACGGACGGACGGACGCACGGACGGACAGACGGACGGACGGACACTGCTGATTACAATAGTCCCCCGAAGGGTCGGGGGACAATGACACTGTAGCTTAACTTGGCTGTGTGTAGTGTTTGATGAAAAGGATAATGTTCAATGTTTATGAAAGGATTATTAAATAAGGCAAGAATTGTGATAATTGAGAATATGTTAATTTTTGTTCCCTGTATGCTATGTTTTCAATAAGAATAACTTGAGGTGTAGACTGTAGTAAAGAATTAAGACCAGGGCTGATGTGGACCCAACTGTTAACATATGCCAACCAAAGTTACCAAGTGACAGTGAAATCATTCCCAAATGAGTCATCCTACCAAGTTACAATAAAATCCCTTCATAAATATAACTCATAGACTTTAATAAAGGAATCTAGTTCACATGACGGTTTGGCAGTCGTGGTTGACCGATCATGACCAAAATAAGAGAGTCTCATCTAGATGTCATACCAAGTTATCCAACCAAGTTACAATGAAATCCCTTCATAAAAACAAGAGGTCCTAGAGAGCCTGAGGATGCACAGCTGATGTGGGAGCATAAATATCTGCACCTCCTAAGAAAAGCTTATGCCAAATATCAAAAGATTCTGACCGGTGAATCTGAAAAAAATTTTTTTTAAAGAATATTCCTCATACTGAACTAAATTATAATTCGGGCTCTCACAGTGTTAAAAAATATTGACTCAGCATTTTTTCAAAGTCCTGGAAAAGTACCCTATGATAAAACTGAAGGCAATTTTTTTTGGACCATTCCTTTCTGCTGTTCCTTAGGAAGCTTCCCACAAAATAAAAATTCTCAGTGCCATGTAGTTTTGGTGATATGAGCATTTTAATTTTTTTCTATTTTTAGTTCCTGCTGTTCACATGGGACGACAGGAAAATTTTTTTGTGCAGAAATTAGGTACTCATGACCCAAGACCCAATAAGCCCTCATATCAAATTTGGTTCCAATCAGCCTCTCAGTTTGGAAAATAGAAATTTTTATACAATTCAGGCTCCCTCAGGAAGCCGAAATATGAATCCAGGGACTTGGCTTTAACAAACTTATATCTCACCTTCCTAAGGATAGTGTATACCAAATATCAAAAGATTCTGACTGGTGGATGTGAAGAAGATTTTTGAAGAATATTCCTCATATTGAACTAAGTTATAATTCGGGCTCCCACAAGGAGCCCCATATGAACCCAGGGACTTGGCTTGAACAAACTTGAATCTCACTCCCAAGTATGCTGAATACCAAATTTCAAAACATTCCAACTGCTGAATCTGAAGAGGATTTTTAAAGAAACTTCCTCATTTTGAACCAAGTGAGCCCAAATATGAACCCAGAAACTTGGCTTCAACAAACTTGAATCTTACTCCCCTAAGGATGCTGCATACCAAATACCAAAAGATTCTGATTGGTGGATCTGAAGAAGATTTTTAAAGAATATTCCTCATATTACACTAATTTAAACATTTGGACTCCCAAATATGGACCCAGGGAATTGATTTAAATAAACATGTGAAACAATCTTCAAAAGATGTTATATGTGAAATTTGAAAGCTTTTGGAGCAGTGGTTTGGGAGAAGAAGAGTCTTAAATGCTTTCCCCATTCCTCACAGTGTTAATCAAGTCCCTGGTTTGATATTTAAACTACCATGTGAGGGTGCTCACCTGACATGGTAGTTTAAATATCAAACCAGGGACTTGATTTGAATAAGCTGCATACGCCCCTCCTAAGAAAAGCATATACCAACTAGATGAAGCGATTGTGCCCACACAATACACAGGAGTTTCCATCTATTTTCAGTTCCTGCACTTTTACATCCCAAAATTGAGATAAACGCATAAAACACAGATTTTTTTTATTTTTGTTCCGAAATTTTCGAAGTCACAAACAAAATATTTTCAGACTAAAATTTTGTTTTCTACTTCTTAAAATTGACCAAAATGCATAAAAAAAACCCCAAAAAACTAATTTCTGGATTGTGGTCCCAAATTTCCCACCCGGACCCCAAATTTTCAGTGTAAAAAAAAAAAAAAAAATTTGTCTTAAAATTGACCCAAACGCATAAAAAAAAAACTAATTTCCGGATTTTGGTCCACCCAGATCCCAAATTTTCAGTGTAAAAAAAAAATTTTTTTTGTCTTAAAATTGCCTGAAACGCATAAAAACCCCCAGAAAACTCATTTCCGGATTTTGGTCCAAAATTTCAGAGTCTGGACTGGGATCCCAAATTTTCAGCCTAAATATGATATACTAATATTTTTAAAGGAAAGCCAATAAATAAGGAAGTCCCGCAAAATGAGACTCTATATACTCATATAAAAGTGTCCGAGGATTGTATATTAAAGCCCGATTAATACGTGATATATACAAATGTCTCACACCGAGCAACACTTTAAAAAATATTACATAAATGAGTAAACATTAGCTTTACTTTAAAACCATCCTGGTACCGACTAGGAATTACTGACTCCAAGGGAGGTATTCCCTTGCTTTACACTATAAAGCAGGTGACCTAAGGGAACACCCGCCCCCCCCCCCCCCCCCTTCCCCTTGCCCTGGATCAAATACTCCAGAGCGAAGAGGGCAGCAGGACAGAGTTACTGCCGGAACCGAAAGCCTACATATATCTAGTTGCCACTGTTAGTGGACGACATTCTAAGTGAAAAATAACGGACCTAAACAATGCATATCTGCAGAAAAAGACTCAATATTTCTCAGATACAAATTCGAGAAAGTGGAGGGCTAAGAACAATATGCAGCCCTCACTAGATCTGTAATAGCAACATTATTAGCGTAAGCCCATGATGTAGAAGAACTCTTACTTCATGAGCTTAAAACTAAAGCACAGACTGCTGATTGAAGATATTATCATAAGCAGTACTGATAGTAAATTGAATCCATCTAACCATAGAATGGACCGAAATGTGGAGGAAGCTTCCACGGCATGTCCGACAACAGATGTCCGAGTAGATTAAACCATGGTCTTTGTGGAGATAGAAATGCTATCAACAGAATTTTGCAATGAGATATATAACTTGAGCAATATCTGCTGAATCAATGGCGCTGGAAGATAGGCATATCCTATTATTCCGTCTCATGAGATCGATAGAGCGTCTACTGCAAACGCTCAAAGATCCAAACATTGTGACACATACTTTTGCAACTGATTGTTGAGATGCGTCACGAAAAAGTCGATCATATGCCGCTCTCCTTGGTAGCAAAGCTGATTGAATACTCGTTTCTTGAAAGTCCATTCTGGCGTCAACAAGCGGCCCCTCTGTGAAGGGAGTCCGCTAATACATTCCGACGACCCGAAATATGACGGACCAATAGGAGAACTTGATGTTCTAGTACAAACAGAAAGATTCCTTCCGTTAACATGAAAAACAGAATAGAATGATTGTCTCCCTAGTTTCAAAAATACGCTAATACCGTCGAATTGTCGGACAGAATTAGCACATCAGCATACTGAATAACGTTATCCAATAACGTAGCACAAGCCAAAATGATATATCATTCTTGATGTTAATGTGCTTAATTAGGAACTACGGATCCCAAAGACACTGGTCCTTCAAATCCGTTGGGCTCAATGATACGACCCAACCTGTTTGACTGGCATCCGTCAAGACTGTAAAACTCGGATCCGGCAATTGCAGTGGAACTCTCTGAGTTAACCACTGAAAACCTGCCCAAGTCCGAATCTCTTATTCACTTGATTGACAAGAGGATGTCCGTATCGAGCGAAAAAATCTTCACCCTCCAATTCTGGATCAGAATTTGGAGAGGACAAGTGCGTAACCGCCCCATCGGAATAAAATCACGGCAGCTCCGCACAAATGTATCAGTATCATGAGATCTCTCGCTGAGACCTTGTCTGAACGAAGACAGTAGTGAGCATAACGCTGATTAATTTCGCTCTGGGTAACGGCAGACGAATGAAAATGTTGTGCGTTTCGAAGCCCATCCCCCAGTGGGTGAATGACTTGGATGATACTAGATCTGACTTCTCCTCGTTTACTTATGAAACCGAGACGTTGGAGCAATAGAAGCAGATTCTGCACATCGTTCTGAAGCGTTAACTCATTGTCGTACCTCTAAAGAATGTCGTCCAGATAGGCCGACGTTATCGCAGACGAATGAGCTCGGAAATGAGTCATTTCCGAGTTCGTCATTCGAGTGAAAGCCCAGGGGTCTAGATTCAGACCGAAGCACATTGCTCGGAACTGATACACGACTCCTATGATGAGAAAGCGAAGATACTTTCTGAACGCCTGATGTACCATGACGTGAAAGTACGCATCTTGAGATCTATGTATGTAGCATAGTCGTACACCCAAAACTCGCTCTGACCAATCAGATGGACTCCATATATAAACTAGGAGCCATGATCAGCTTGTTTATCCAGCTCAGAATAATGAGTGGACAGAACAAGCCGTCTGGTTTTTGGAACCAGAAAAGGATGGTTGTAGAAACCTGGAAATTCCTGGATTTCTACGATCTCTATCGCGATCATTCCAGAAGAGACTGGACTTCTGAAGGAAGCGAGCCTCTTTCCTGCTGACTTGACGGAAGCTGAGTCCATCTTTGACTCCAAGTTAACGGAGGATTTCGTTTGAAGGACAATTTAGTCCTTTCGAAATAACCCCTCGAATCCAAGGGTCGTCCGTAATCTATTCCCAATTAATTGAGAAACTCGAGTCTTCTGCTCACTAGTACATGATAGAGGTTAATACCATTACCTTCTGGTCCTGCGAGGCTTGCGGAAGGAGAAGCCATGTCCTCCACGGCCCGCACCTCACACCGTCGACCTAGGGGTGTCTGACCGGATGTCTCGGCCAGAATTACGGCCCCTACCTGAATCGCTACCCTGACGGTCTCTAGAGTAAGCCCTAGAGGACGCATAGGAACCTCTATAGGAACTTCCCTTGGACGTATTCGTCCCAGAAGTGCCTGTCCTACTCTTCTCTGCTGAATCCGACTATATGGAAGCGGATTTGAATAGCAGAGAGTCTGAAGCTTTCTTAGTTATCTGATCATAGACTGCGGAAAGCTTGCCATTGAAGAAAACTCTCCGGAGACCAGAGCGACTCTGAGAGAGTTTTTCACCTTACTATCCACACGCGTGGATGTAGCCAGGGCCGCGTCACGTCTAACCAACTCCATATTGCCACTAAAAGGACAGAGTTTTACGTGAGGCCCTTGAAAGAACTCTTAAGGAGGTTGTACATCCTAGAATTCTTTTTCCTTTGAGACGTAATGATAACGTTCTGGTAAGGTGATCTGCGTACGATGATGCGTCTAAGCTGACCCTGCTAGACGATATTGTCGTTTCCAACATCGTGGTTGGAATTGACATAGACGACAGTATAAACAATACTAGGTCCTGACCTGGTCGTCTAGATGCAGAGAATTCTCAGAATGCTCTGTCCTGCCGTTTCAAAATATTCCTTGAATTGATGAAAGGCAGATGTAGAGCATTTGCCGATAAGAAACCTGACCTGCCCATTTAGGTAGCAAGTTATATAAATATAGCGTCATTCAACAGATCAAATGTCTGTGAGACATATCTGGACTATGTCGGAAACTGGGGGATGATGTCCCTAAACCGATTAAGAATTCTGTGTCCAGTGGCACTATCAGTCGACATGTATTCCATGGTCGGCAAAGCAGGAGCACCAGGGACGTTCAATCCTGCATTTATATAATATGCGAACGTCCTCTGGAAATCTGTGGTTACATAGCCAAGGTGCGGTCATGTGTGTTGACGTGAGGATGAGGAAGCCACGTCGGACTGTCTATGCAATGGAGCGTCCCAAGCAGGAGGAGTGGACGTAAGCTCCGACTAACGAACAAACATACAACAACATCGCGGCGCAGATGTTGATGTAAGAAAGATGGGGCCTCTCTCGCTCGCGGTCCGGGTGGACCTGGACGAGCTAGCTACCGGAATGACAGGCTTCCTCCGTACTATTCTCGGATCCGTCATTGCTGGGTGTGCACATTCGATGTTTTATAGTGCTCGCATCACCCAATCTGCTTCCCTGGACCGCAACGGACGAACCCAGATGCCGATTCATTCGACACCGGGCGGACGATCAATGCCTTCGATCCTACTAGGGAACTCTTTGGCAATTGTCGTAATACCTTGAGCACTTTCCGCTAGACCTAATATTGCAACGACATCACAGAAACATCACTCTGAATTCTGAAAAGGAAACTGATAATATAGAGTGACCCTACGGAGAGAGGACCATAATGGACCCCTCACCGCTAACAAAATACCGTGACACACGTTTCCAACATTGTCATATCAATCAACACACACAGAGCAAGAATTAGTGCAACTACATTGACTATAAGAAACACAATGAACCTGTGAATTAGAGGAAGATATCCTCGCATTACAATTGAAGAATATTTTTTCAACATGAAAAAATAAACACAGTCATATTACTCGCACTAACCCTTGAAATAAACGTACATAATATATTATAATCCATTATAACATTTCAAAAGAAAATAATTTCCCAAAAAAAAATTTTTCAGAAGAGACCAAGTTCCCATTGGGAACAATGAGCCCAAATGGATCTCAAAAAAGCCTAAGTGTGGACAAAATTTTTAAATCATTTCAAAAAATTAATGTAACACTTACGGACAATATTAATGTATCTTGCTATGAACTGAACTCAGCAGAGGACAAGTAATCACTATAAGAAGTAACCTTTGTCAACATAGACAAAAAGTGTAAACAAACCGGAAACATGACTCCAGGCACTGATAAACCTGGCCCGAAATCAGTTACCAATTTAAACACTATCTGATGCAAAGCAGAGACTTCCAGAGAAGAAACTGCAGAACATCAAATGGTAGATGCAGACCAAAACGCCTAACCACCCAAGGGTGAGGACGTAAACATGGGGAAAACAACAGAAAATAATTCTGTTTCGAAGCCAAAACTCCCAAGAAATTTTAGTAATAAACATTACAAAAAATAAGCCAAAAGCATGGGAGAATAGCTAGTGGGGAATAAAGGAAAGGGAGAGAGGAAACACTGATTAAACAATGGAACATTCATAGCAAGAATGACCACAACAAGGTCATGCCTCAAAAATAGGTAACATGAATAATTTCGTAAAATAATTATAAGTTACAGCCCTGAACATTTGTTTCCACTGTTTTTTCCTCTCCTCCTTCCATTTCCTTCTTTTATCCACCATTTCTCTCTTAATTATGTGTTTGGCATCCTTAAAACTGAGATTTACAAGCACAAATATCAGTGAAGTGTAACTGTATTGAGGGCCAAACAAAGAATGATAATTGCGCCAATTTCGAGACCTCCTTGAAACTGCGCATGCGCAGTGGAGTAAAAGTATGGAGGACCATATTGGACAAGTAATTTTCGGTTTTAGATGCAAATTTGGGGGATTGCTGCATGAAATTTGCGTTTGGCCCTGGATATTTTAGAGTTGGCACTAGCTAAGTCTGGGTCATTGGTACAGTATAAAAATATAAAAATTTTGGGAGGGGTAAAAATTCTTGTCCCTCCCATAACAATGGCAAATATAGCCCCACAAACTTCTTGAACAGATCTGAGTCACACCTCAAAAGTAAGCTGCACACCAAATATCAAGTCTCTGCTACAGCTGGTTCATGAGGAGATATTTTAAGATTTAGGCGCACTTTTTGGGCATGGTCCTACCAGGGACAGGGCAACTTGCTTTGAACAAAATCAAAATGCAATGTCATAACAAACAAGCATCACAAATTTTACTTAAATCGGTTCAGCGGTTTTGGAGGAGAAGATGCAAACACCATGTTCACGGATGACGGAGGGTGAGTGATCACTAAAGCTCACCGTGACTTTCAGTTAGGTGAGCTAACAACCTTTAAGCGATGCTAAAATAATCTTGGTCACATGATCAAGTGGCGGTAACGACTGACCGAACGTGACCAAAATTCGACAGTCTCATCTAGACATCATACCAAGTTATCCTTCCAAGTTACAATGAAATTGCTTCATAAATATGAACTGCAGACTGTGCTAAACAAATCTAGGTCACATGCCTGTGAGGGTGTCACAGTTGATTGATCACAGCCAAAATAGGCTGTTCTCATCTAGACATTATACAGTCATCCTACCAAGTTACAATAAAATCCCTTCATAAATATGACCTGTAGACTATGGTAAATGTTTTCGGGCTTTGGGCCCGTGTAGTAGTCACGATTGACTGATCGCGACCAAAAGGGGACGTTCTCATCTAGACATTATACCGAGTCATCCTACCAAGTCTCAATGAAATCCCTTCATAAATATATGACCTGTAGACTGTACTAAAAGTTTTTGAGTTTCAGGTTCTCGCAGTCATCACAATTGATCAATCGCAACCAAAAGGGGATGTTCTCATCTAGACATTATACAGAGTCGTATCAAGTTGCAATGAAATCCCTTCATAAATACAACGTGTAAACTGTGCTAAAGGTTTTCAGGTTTCGGGCTGTAGCAGCCATCACGGTAGACCGATCGTGACCACAATGGGACGTTCTCATTTAGGCATGACCTCGAACCTGCACATGAAATTTTGCGATGAACGGACAAGAACTACGGGGTGTAGTGTAGTACCTGTGCCAAAGAAAATGTGAAGAGACATCCAGACTCACATACTTCCGTACACGTGATAGCAATAGCTATCTTGACTTGTCAAATTTACCTAAAAACATTTTGTGATTGAGAAGTTATTGCAACAGACCATAAGGCAAATATTAGTCAGATTGGAAAAAGTTTGTTCAAGTTATTGCTTTAACAGTGTGAGGATGTCTAGTTGCCATCCGGACGCCCACCTGCCTGATAGGACACCCACCCAGAGGCACACGAACCGTCGACAAACCATACATCTCGGTTGTAAACACAACTTGACCAATAAATTAAACATCAGTGAATGTCTCATCTGAGATAATAGTACTTAAATTCCAAGTTCACAGTCTTTTAACATATGCCAATCTATTATATAAATGGAGAGATTGTGATTCCATCGATGTCCATGTCCAGTTAGAAATTCAAGCTTTGATTTCCTCACTTGAAATGCAAAACAACTAGAAATTTTTCATTTTATGGGCAGGGTTACCCGGTTCTGGGACAAGTCAGCCCACCAGTTTAACAATATTTTGGCAGTGTGTTTTCCACATAACAGGTTGGGACATTCTGGCGACATTTACTTTTGTGTTCTTGTGAGTTGTTGTTGATGAGTTACCAACCCCACCCACACACCAACCACAGACATGTATATGCTAAGTCAAAAGAAATGGGAAAGACCGTTTTTCTTCGGTAATTGATTTGTATGTTTTTAATTTGTTTTTTTACCTCCAGTGATTCAATTTTCCCCAAAAGCACCAGCATAAGATTCACTTGCTACAATGTTGAATTGACATACAGTACAAGTCAAAATAAAGTTGCAGGATAACCGCTATAAACTATGTATCTTTCTTTTCCTACACTTGTTAGACCAGAAACTAACACTTTCTGGAAAGCTCTCAGAGAGCTTTCCAGAAAATGGTGTCATATTCTGGTCTTATGAGTGCTTAACCCTTTACCTAACGTAACGGCCAAAACCGGCCAGCGCTATTCTCAAAAATTGCCAATTAATTTTCACTATTTTTTTCATTTTTTGTCTCAAAAACATAGGTTTTGACCCCTCGTTGGAACAAGCTCGTCGAGCACGTTCCAACAAGGGGTCATAACCTATGTTTTTGAGACAATAAATGAAAAAAATTAGTTATTCAAGAATTATTTTTGCAAGTGTTGTCTGCTTTTCATGTTAGGTAAAGGGTTAAAATGGCTTTACAATGAGAATGAAAGGACAGCAATTAGATGTAATGAAGGCTTGTTATGTCATTTTGCTAGTTTATAACATTTCTAATTCAGGGGAATTCTTAAATCAATTAGCACTGATATCGAAATTGGCTCTAACGATGCACACTGGAGCCCATCAGTTTTACTGATTTACGAACAGGAACCACAAATTTTTTACACTAGAGCCATTGGGTGCCTTTCTTGGAACGAGCTGTCTATGGTTCTATTTGGGTTTTTCATATGTATCTTGCTCCTTTCATATTCCAGAGGTGCAGTGTAGCCCACTTAATTGGATATCTCTTAATTGTATATCCCTGTTAATTGAATATAATTTTCAAACACAAAACCATTTACCATACCTTCAGTACAAATTTGATCTGTTAATTGCATATGGGTTGTAGAGTAAACTCCTGTTAAATGTATATAAATTTTTGTAATATGTCGAAAAAATTACTGTGACACGCACCAAATTTCGCATATTTATCAACCTTTTTGGCCTCACTACATCCAATACAGGCATTTATTCTATTATATCTTGTTTGACAGAGCTCTATGAGCTCTGTCAAACAAGATATAATAGAATAAATGCTCAGATTACCTCCAGAACACAGAAAACTGACCAAATCCCTGTTAATTGTATACTCCTGTTAATTTTCACTGGCAAAATGGATATTCAATTAAGAGGATTCTACTGTATTACATTTGACAGAAAACTCACTTTTCTCATCCAAATATCTCCTTCTGGAGCGTAAAAGACACTTTATCAATAAAGGTTATAGAAGAATGTTGAAATAAAGTGTTAAATACCTGATTGTTCAAGCTTCCATAAGCACTTGCAATCAAATTCAACACAACCACATACAGACAGTCATGCCAAAGATTCACAACACCAGTTTGAAAGAAAACTTTTGATATGAAAAAAAATACTTACCATGTTTAGGGGCATTGTGTTGTTTTTTCATGACACTGCAGAAAGTGAAATGGAGAGTGTGATTGTGCACTGGACGATTCTGCAATTTTTGAGTCAGAGTAGTGGGCTTAAGTGAACTTCCTTACAGTTTATTACAACAGATTCCTGTATGGTATTTCCAATGCAATTTAAAATCAGCATTTTTTCCCCCCAATTACAGGTAATCGTCTCCTAATCACCTAATTTGGGATGTGTACTTCAACTGCTTCGGTGAAGGGAAGAAATGTGTGTCCAATAACTGGACTGATCCGGTAAAATTTAGTATCTATCTGCCATTCCAGTGTTGTTAATTTTGATAAGGCTACTGATCAGCAGGTTGCCATGGCAATAAGCAAAATGATCTAATAGCGAGAAAATATGTGAACATAAAGGTTGATGATTTGGTATAGACTTTTTCTTCAAACACAATTAAGTGTTCATGTAAATATAGACAGTGTAAAGCTTAACATTAAAACAACAGTATAGCAGACTTTAACCCTTTTCGAAAAACAGGCGGTATTAAAATTTATTATTTTAACCCTTTATCTAACGAATCGCCCGCATCCGCCTGCGTAATATGCAAATTCAGCAGTTGAAAAAATATTATTTTTCAAAAACTTTCAACAAAACCATATCATGTGACCCTTCGTTGGAACGAGCTCGTCGAGCTCGTTCCAACGAGGGGTCACATGATATGGTTTTGTTGAAATATTTTGAAAAATTAAAAAAAATGATATTTAAAATAATAAATTTTGTTATCGTCTGCGTTGGGTAAAGGTTCAAGTATTATGTTCTCATTTTTTTTTCAAAAATGTCAACAAAACCATATTGTGTGACCCCTCATGGCTCATGTTGAGATCATTCCAATGAGGGGTCACATGATATGGTTTTACTGAATTTTTTTGAAAAATAATATATTTTGAACTGCTGAATTTGCATATTATGTGTGTGGATGTGTCCGATTCATTACATAAAGGGTTAATCACTAAACTTTCATTATTTCCCACCTTGTTGGATATTCATTTGTTTAATTGTTTTATACAATTCAGTCAAAGTGTATACAAGTGATATGCAGCATAAATTTGTTTTACAAAAATTTTCACTCTATACATTTTACAGTTGACAAATAGTACATCGAGAGGGATGGGGGTAACTGAAAGCTCAACTTATCACAAATTTGTCAATTTTGGTAATTTGTTCCCAAACATAATGTATGTTCAAACTGGAGAGAAGTTCTGATGTCCTTTCCGAGTTTGTTTGAAAACTAAGTCACTGAAGCACTGATGAATGGTTCAAGACTTTGCTTAACAAGTTCAATACGTACTGGTGATAAAACATATAATTTCAAATTAGAAATGTTTGTGTATTCTTGTCATCATGCCATTACCTTCGAGGTTAAAGACCCTCTTTCCATTTTTTCAAATCCTAAGGCAAGGACACATTCTGAAGTGCCTGAAAATAAATATATCCAATGTTATGTCATGACAAGTAAATCTTTAGAGACAATGATGAACAGAGACTCAGAAAATCATCACCAGAGATCAAATACTAACTAAGTTAACGAAAAGGCTCAGTTTACAAGATGGCAAAGAACTTCCAAATAATTCCAGAAATATGCCTTTGATACAGTACGTAGAAAGTGGGGTCCCACTGCGACAGTGGGGCAGAGTTTCCGCCTGGTAAATAGAAAATTCTTGGACAATTGGCATGCAAGGTGAATCTGAATTCCAAATTGTTGATCTGGCAGTTATTATCTTAACTGGTCGACTGCAAGATGCCAATATCATGGTTCTATTGAAAAGTGCAGCAAAGTTTTACTTTACTTTAGTGGCTTTACAGTATATGTTGTACACTTTGAACTACAAACCTAGCTAGCCTGAAGCATGCCCCAGCACAGCACATGGACGCAGGAGGTTGAAGAGCAAACTCTGATTTGTTACTTGTACATGAACTGTGTCAGTAAGACGCATATGATGCCCCTGCAAAGTCTACCACACACATACCACATACCATACAGGTGAAATTCTACAAAAACTGACGCAGTTCAACAACCTGTAATTTTGTAAAATATTCAAGCAAATCAAAACCCTGAGAATATGCACACCTCTAGTATATGTACAAACATCCTGTGAAATAAAAAGTCCTAGCTTGAAAACTGTGAGAGAAGTTAGCCTGACAAACAATGTACCCTAGATGTGGATAGATAGACAGACAGCAGATGGATGGACAGAATGGTATATGTACTAGGGCTGTCATGATTATAAATTTTCATAATCGATTATTTTGTCATAAAAATCGACGGTTATTCGATTATTTATGTTAATATTTCTGTCTCGTTTCCTAGAACTTCGTCTATGAAATAATTTGGGAGGCGTTAAAAATTAAAATATCCTAATCGTAAATGAAGCAAACGAACACCAAAGTTTGAAAAATTTGACAAAACAGAATCTACATCGCATAGATTCAAACTTCAAATCATAGAAAAATGCATAATAAACTCACTAATGGCCCCATCCGCACTCAATGCGTAATGATTATGAATTTAGCCCGAGGGAATGTCAAGTCAACAAAGCTTTACACGTGGACATGAAACTTCCAGTTGCGGTACGTCGGAGAACAAAATAAATCATCATACTTTAAAAATAAATAACATGGCATTTCGAAGTTTTTCCCTCTTTACTTTCCGTATGTTAAAATTGCTTATCAAGTATCAAATTGATAAAAACAAAAACAACTCAACACTCGACAATGTCTTGTTGGCAAGGAATACATTGTAGCCATTGACAGTAAGGCATCATCGAGTGTTATGTTATTTTTGTTAAATTGTTATCACCGCTAATGGTAGTGAGCCAGCGATGCTGGAACCGGAAAGTTCGGCCCATGAATGATAATGATTCAGTCCCTGTTCAGTGTGAAAATGCTTTCACTTTGGGGGGCTCAATCTTTCCAGGGATTTATTAAATACAACCTCGTAACAACTTTGATGTTTTTTTGGCAGGTCACATGACTCACATCAAAGAAATGAGAAGTATTGGGAACTGAGTGATCACGCATACGATGATGACTGGGTTTCAGCTAACTTTAACTCAGGTGGTGCTGCGACTTGAAGCTATATATTGGTTTTATGTTTTAACCCCGTTCACAAACACATTTGTTGTCGAAATAGGTCCTTTATGTGAAACAATAGCTTGTGAATCAATATTTCCCCTTTGTTTAACAAAAAGATATGACAGCACATGTCCAGTCAAATAATCGATCATTGAAAAAAATTGTCAATTATGACCTCAATCGACGGTTGATCGATTTTTCGATCATTCGTGACAGACTTAATATGTACAAACATCCTTGTAAAAGGTTCTAGCTTCAAAACTGTGAGAGGAGTTAGCCGGACAAACCATGTACCATACAGGTGAAATTCTGCAAAAATTTGACAAAATTCAACAACCTGTAATTTTGTGAAATATAAAAGCAAATCAAAATCGTGACAATATGCACACCTCTGGTATATGTAAACATCTTGTGAAATAAAAAAGTCCTAATTTGAAAAATGTGAGAGGAGTTAGCCAGACAAACAAACAATCTACCCTAGATGTGGAAGGATGGATGGACGGGAAGGGGTATTTGTGCTGGGCAGGCATGTCAACCACAGCCCTCGGAATTAGCGACGGCATTCGGCAATGCCGTCGCAAACGCCGTCGCCGTGGGGCATGACGGTAGCATTTTCTTGCCGTCGCAAATTGGCAGCCATAATATTTTTTTACTTGTCCCAATCACCCGAAGTCCGTCAGAACTGATCATCCAACCCTACATAACATATGTTTTATAGTCGTAACTGGTGTATAAAATCAATATTTGAGGAAATATCTTATATTAATTAATTTGAAAGTAAGTTTGTACAAAATGTATGTGGTTGAAAAACTGTTCGTAACCAGTTGTTTTTCGTTTGTTTGTGTTTTTTCGAAAGAACCCCCTTGTTGACTGGGCAATTCCCTTTTGACGTCTCAGCTTACATAAATACAACCAATCGAATTCTTTGTTTCATGAAAGTATGCTAAATTGGTGTACTGAGACAATGCGGCAGTTCTATTGGTCATTGATGTAATCTCAACAGAGCATGTGGTCATGTTCCATTTTAATTTTAGCATTCTCCACTTGTGGCATATGTAAACTGTACAATCTCAAACAAACTGAATTGAAAAACAATCAATCAGTTCAATAAAAAAATAAACGCATTGAGCACAAAACAAGGGTGAGTTGGAAAATAATTCTTGTTGTGTTTATCGAGTCAGAGTCAACTCGCCACGGGTTGATGCGCAATGCAAATATTTCTGTCTCTAACAGTTACTGTCAAAACCGATAGGCTAATAATGCATGGATGCGAGTTACAACCAGCCCCTAAAATTAGGACAACCAGTCAATCAATTGATCACTTAATCGAACTACAGCCTGTCCAACTGACCACCCGCCAGTGATCTCTTGTCCATTCGAAGTCAGCTGTTCCGTCTTCTGATTAATGATTATTATTCACTTAGTGTCATAATACTGTCATCCAAACAATTCAATTCAAAAGTGCCGTCGCTGATAAAAATTTGCCGTCGCAGAATTTTTTGCGACGGCAATGTTGTGCCGTCGCAATATTTTCCTAATTCCGAGGACTGCAACCAGTACTTGAACTGGTACCAGAACCACTGGTTGCCCCATGCTCCAACCGGTACTGGTACTGAAACACTTTGGTACCGCCGGTATCAGGAAATTCCTAATTGAACGAGGGTAAACAAACAGGCTGATAATCGTGAATGGCACACTTGCATAACGTACTTTTAACTTATTTTGGAATTAACATATCAAAACACTCTACAGGTGCATGCTCTGTCTGCACCACGACCACGATAAGGCCGACCACTCTGACTTTTCAAACATCGCATTAAAGACAATGAAAGCGCCGCCATCAGCTAGTTTAAAGAAATTCTTTGTGATGACATCAAAGTAATCATAAAGCACGATTATCGTGCTTTATGATTACTTTGATGTCGCCGCAGAATAATTGGCATGGTGCCATGTTTGTCGTGCGATATTCGGGATTGGGGCGATTTAAAAATGGATTTCTCACATTTGATTGCGATATGTCATCCAATTTTTTGTCCCGGTACCGGTTTCGGCGGGACAGGCTCTGTCCCATCCCGGTACCGGTTATGTTGGTGCTGGCAGTACTTTGACATGTCTGTTCATATATCATCCAACTTTTGATTTGTCCCGGTATTGGTTTCGGCAGGACAGTACACGATATTTTTCAACAAAGGGCAATAACTCTCATAATTTTCATTGAATACTGCTGGTCAACGAACTTGATGTAGACAGTGTTACTATAAAGATATACACCGAAAAGAAATGAAATCCGGTTTTTATTGTTAAAGTTATGCCACAAACAAACATTACACAAATTTTTTTATTAAACAAAGTGCAATAACTCCAATAATATTCATCAGATATCGCTGGCCATCGAACTTGACGCAGACATTGTTGCTATAGAGCCATATGCCACAAAGAATCGAAATCTGTTAACTATTCTTCAAGTTATGCCGTAAACCAGATTTACAGAATATTTTTTTAACAAAGGGCAATAACTCCCATAACTTTCAAGAGATATCTGTGGTCATTGAACTTAAAGTAGACATTTTTGCTACAGAGACATACCAAACAGAACTGAAATTCGTAAATTATTGTTCAAGTTATGCAATAAACAAAGTTCAGACAGATGGATGGACAGATGGAGTTCTACACTATATTCCTGCCTTGCGGGGGGATTATAAGTTTATAAGGACAGATGTACAGACATCATATTGGAGGTTAACTGATGGAGTGCTGGAAGCCCATATTTGGGCTTTATTCTAAAGTGTCAGTACCACAACTTCAAGGCTTCATATTCAGTGGATGTTCTACATACAACCTTTGAAGTGAAATTATTTCGTCTGTCATGATTTGCCTTGTTACAATATATGGGAGAGTGCCTGGCACTCTCCCATAAATTGTAATAAAAGGCTGCTCAGCAACATGTCCCCCGAAAAAAGAAGTCGAAAAAGGGGCATAACTCTAGTAAAAATGATTGGTCTGAACCTATATTCAAACTTGACCTGTATTATTTAGGGATGCCACGATTTTCAAATTTTGGAATCGACTAATCGGTCGTACTAATCGACGATTCGTCGATAGTCGTACCAGGTGACCCGAAAATATTGTGTGTAAACTTTGTCGTTAAAAAGATAGCCCGACACGGTCAGTAACAGACTAACTGTCATCTCCCACTTCCCCATCTCTGAACCCATTCTTAAATTGTCACAAGAATGGATTCAGAGGGCTGTGGTGAGGGCGTACGGGACAGTTGGGTATTAGGTAATAGGTAAATTGGATCGCAACACATCTGAAATTAAACATCATTATACCAGGCTATGGCTTCAGGAAATGAAAAATAGAAAAAAAAGTTTGTGTTCAACTTTAACTGCAAGGATGTGCATGTTCCATCCGTTATGATGGCATAATCCATCGTGTATATTTACTGAATATTAGTTCTATAATGAGTCCTGTTTTGCGTGAATACACTACAAACTGACCACTTCGAATTTCATAACAAATTGGGAATAAGTCCGAAGAACATGTAATACACTGGCATTATCACACAACCGCATTCATTTGCACAAGGCCGTGTCTGTCAAGTGATATCTGGCGGGAAGTTGGGAACATTTTGAAGAAGGGGCCGGTTAGAAATTATTATCTGCAATCTTATCAATGCGTCAACGCGAATCACAAAGTTTTGAACCGTACGCATTCAGAGAAATTATCTGTCATTACAGGTTTGCAAAATTCACGACCTGAGTTACATGCTGTTCTAAGTACAATGGGATTTCATTAATTTCCATTGCTCTTAAAACAGTATGATACTCAGGTTGTGTAATACTATTCGTGTGAATCGTGTCAGAGAAATACCGTTATTAATTTATCATTCATTAACGAATGGGACATGCCCCCGACGTGGGCGTTTTCGCCCGGGGATGTTTCGGCCACTATATAATAAAATAATGATATATTATTTTTTATTTATTGGTGTTTAACAAGTTCACATCATGAACATTGAACAGCCTAAAATTTCCTGACTGGGGTTGGGGCCTTGGGGGCTCTACTTGGGACTACCCCTTACTCTGGCCCGTCGGAACCACCAACATAGTCTAAAAAATACAGTTTACAGTCGCTCACTGGAATGAGTTTGTGGGGTTAGATTCAATGAGGGATAATGAGTTCAGCTCGTTACAAAACACGTCTGACAGCTCATCACCCCTCATTAAAACAAACTCCACAAGTTCTTTCTAGTGAGGAATTGTAACTTCTGTGAGCCAAAAATGAATTTTCTGCGATAAAAATCTGTGTCTGACTCGCCTACTCCAAGTGACTTCTGTGTTGGAGACTTGGGTTTCGGCAATGGCTTTACCAGGTGGTTGAACTTGAAGTTTTGTTCTACGATTCCACATGCTCAGTGAAGTTAATGTACAAGTTGGACTTTGAATGCTAAATATTTAATAATTGTATAGTACAGTTCACTTAACAAAACTTAATGTCAGAATAGTCATTACTCATTAGCACTGCACTGATCTCTGATCACATGACAAAATGATCGGATAAAAATGGAAAAATGTTAACTTCTTTACAAGTTCTTTGAATGATTTATAGTTCCCAGCCTCTTACTGTCAGAATCTTAATTTGAAAATTGAAAATAAACAAATTAGAATTTTAATTTTACTTTAAAACTTAAACTCCTGTTTGGTAGTAAGTTAAGTAGCTTAAACAAAAAAAGTTGTTAATTGACACGTTGTGGCATGAGTTCAAAATTACTGGGTCACATATAGGTCCTAGACGTTGCCTATCAACCTGGTACACATGCGATCATGCACCAATTATTACGTTCCCATTTTCTACGAGAATACTCAGAGTCAGAATAGAAATTTAATTAAGAAGGCCCATATTCTTGTTAAGAAAAACCAACATATCCACAATGTCTGGCTTGAGGAGTGCACGCCTTGGTGAAACGATATTCCCAGAACAGGAAAATACGCGCTCAGATGGAGTCGACGTTGCCACCATGGCAAGATATTTTTTTGCCAGCTCAGACAATTTAGGATAATGATGCCAGTTAGACTTCCACCACGTTAGTGGACATTCATGAAAATCCAAAGCAAGTTCTTTGTGGAATTTTTCGAGCTCAGAACTCACATCATTTGAATCATTTCCCTGACTACGTTTTTTGGTAACCCCAAATATCAGCTCACTTGCAGAAACTTTTTGTTTCTTAGTTGCACCCCCTATGAATCCTGATGATGACGGGTCAGAAGAGACTTCAATATCTTGAGTTTGTCTACTAGTAGCCTCAACCCCTCTTTGTTCTGCATCGCGTGAACTCACTGAGCTGTCAGAATCATGACTAACACTACTAACTGGTCTAATTCGTTTGTACTCTTGTGTAAGTGCGTCTTTGGTTGTATCTAAAATAGAATTGTTCCGAAATTTTAGGTCATGGTGTCGTGGGTCCAATGCTGACGCTAAGATATGAATTCCATCTGGTAAGAGTGTATCTGGTGCCAGTCTAAAACGGCGCTCCAGGTCTGTTCTAATTACCCCCTTAACAGCTGAGATCGTTTTAGAATCATTTTCAGGATCGGCCTTTAGTCGTTCACTCAAGCCAAACATTATTGGAAGTACGCTTGAAACACTCAGTTTTCTCAGCAGAGAGAATTGTCGTGGCCGCTTCTAAAGGTTTCAAAATGGGTATCAAATCAACCATGAGCACCCACTGCTCATTGGTCATATCAAGTGTACGAGCATCTGATCGTTTCATCACATTCTCATCAGACAGAATGGCAGAAACTGGCCATCTTAGTTCTGAAAGTCTTTCCAACATATGTAGGGAACTGTTCCAACATGTTTTCACCTCTTGTATCAGTTTCTTTTTGGGCATGTTCATTCGTTCTTGGCGAACATAAAGCTCCTGCGTAACACGTGCACTGTGGTTGAAATGCGCCACTAACCTACGACAGGCACCGAGCAGAATACTAATTTGACGCACATCCAAGCCTGCATTGACACAAAGCTGTAAGGTATGGGCAGCGCATGGAACACTGACGATTTCACGAAATACACTCTGACAGCTGACACTACTATGGCCACTAGTAATAGTAGCAGCTGCAGTAGCAGTAGCACTACTTGTACTTGCCAAACGAACACCTGTAGATTCTGTACTTGGTGTGTCACGGGTAGATACAGATGTTTGTGCTTTAAACACTGCTTTTGCCCTGAGTTTCTCATTGAGTAGTGGTAAACTCGCGACTGCATTGGACGCATTATCGTGAACAATTGCAACAACTGATGTCACAGGGATATTAAATTTTTCAAAGACTCCAATCAGTCGTTCTGCTATATTGTCTGCGGTATGCGACTCCTCCGGCATTATTTCTGTAGACAAAACAAAACTTTCCAGTGTCCAGTTACTTGACATGAAATGTATTGTTGTCGTCATGTATGGGTCGGTTGTCCGACTTGTCCATATGTCTGTTGTGATGGAAAAACACTCTTTTTGTGCTGATGAATTGAGCAACTCAGTAATGCTATCCATGAGTAGCTGCTTGCATGCATCATACTTGTTTTCAATTAGTAGACGAACTTGCGTACGTCCGGGTACTTTGTAACTTGGTATCACACAGTTCATTAGTTCTTTAAACCCCTCACCTTCAACAGTACTCAGTGGCATCATGTCCTTTGCCACAAATGTGGCAATTTTATCATCAATCAGTGTCTTTCGGGAATCACTAATTTGTGAACATGAAGGCGTGAGCATCGATTTCAACGCAGGCTGTTTTGGGTCTGTAAAAGTTTTATTTCCATGGATGGCCGCCATGTGGTTTCTCATCACCGTTGTTGACCCATGGTATGAGAATGTTTTATAGCATAAAGTACAGGAAACTTTTTTATCTTCGTCCTTTTTAAAGTACTTCCACACATCCGATTGCTTTCTCCCTGACATTTTTTTTTCAGTTTTTTAACTTTTTTTTCGAATAATATAATAGGATTTAACAAAATGTAATGAGTCAAATGACAATGTTTTGGCACTTTAACGTCTCAATGAGATTGACAAACTAGTACTGCAATGTGATTGTGGCAGTCATTTGACAAGGCAGACGCTTTCCGTGCCCCTGACGGGGACGCGTGTTATGTCAAATGAAAGCCACGCCCATAGGCTGTATTTTTATGTACAACTAGCAATTCCATCCCAGTGAGTCCAAACCAACACCCGCTTGCATATGACCTGCCATTGGCGTACTGACAAATCAACAAAACAGTAAAAGCACCCCACAGGGCCACACCCATACACAAACCTACAAGTTACAACACCCATTGGAACGAAAAGACCCCGTCAGTGTTTAAGGTCTGCCACAGGGAATGTTGAATGGTGATTAGACAGTGGGCGTGCTTCGTATACCAATCACACCAATGGACGGTCTGGACCAGTTCTACATTCTGTATTACTATTTGTTCTGAATATTATTTTCTGTCTGCAAGTATCAAAACTTCAAAGGCAATTTAAATCATCGACATAAATTCACATAATTTGACAACACTGTACGTGTAGAACTAGGCCAGTGGTTCAATTAGAGGAAATCAATTTCAATAAACTTTGTCCCAGACAATCCCGATTAACAAAAATGTTTCTCAACTTTCTGGGATGTGGCAACTTCAAAGTCAGCTATCAATCGACACCAGTTCACATCAAAGAGTCGGCATGAATTGATGATTGAGACTTGTCTCTGTTGTTGATTGTTTCAGTTAAATTTGCGATATAGTTTCAGTTCAGTCAGTTGAAAACTTGAAATGCTTTGAGATAGCAACGATACCACACAGAAATCATGTTACAGAAATCGATGATTTCTTCTTCACTGAACGTTAGTTAACCCTTTATTTTCAACTCTTAGTGATGACAACGATGTGATATGACCCTGGAGTGTCCTGGAGACCTGCCCCCCCTCCCCCCCCTTCTCTTGCGCTAACTTATTTATATGCGTTTTAGAACACATTCAGATTGATTCTGTTACAGACTAGCAGCCACAAACCTAACTTGGAACAATTAACTAGAAAACAGTGGCTTCTACATTTTCCCCCCGATAGTCGACTCCAAAAAAAAATCGTCGACAAGGCCGTGAATCGACAGTGAGTCGACTAATCGACGAATCGTGGCATCCCTAGTATTATTACCCCAGAAAGACACACACCAAAATTCTTTCCAATCAAATAAACCTAACTGGAGTTATCATCCGGACACCGCAAATCTTGAAATTTCTAAGTCGAAAAAGGGGTATAACTCTAATAAAATGAAAGTGTCAATGACACTGTAGCTCAACTTGTCAAGACAAAGACATGTACATGTATAGTATGTGACACAGCAATGACAAACATCTAGGTAATGACCTGATAACAAAGGTACATATAAAGTATTGTAACGGTCTGTACATAAATACTGACCGTAGCCTGTAACAAATGTATAGGTAAAGTATTGTAAAGGTGGGTGACAGTCAGATGCTGAACTAGAAAAAATCTTTGAGTCCCAGAGTGGGTCTGACTGAACCCCAAAATATTTGTTCTGATAGCACAGTGATAACAAAGGCACCCCAAAACACACTCGTTCCTGTCCCAAGGTGAAAACAAAAGTACTCAAGAAGTTTTGTGAAGATCAGTTCATAAATACGAGCTGTATAGAACTTGTGACAAAAAACTGATTGGACCTAATTTCGGTACAAAATGGCCACTGGCAGCCATCTTGAATTTTGGGCCGTACCCAGAAACACTCATTCTCATCCCAAGGAGATAACAAAGGCACCCAAGAAGTTTTGTGAAGATCGGTTCATAAATACAGCCTCTACCCTGAGCCGTATTGACATGTGTGCTTACATTGTGTAAGTTGCACTGAATAAATCAAAGTTCATCTAATTTGCATAATTTCTGCACGAAAAAAAACCCCTTACAATATGTGATGTATTCCATGTTACTAAACATTCATACAAAAATTTATTAAAATCAGAACTTTCATACAGAAGTTCTATACAAAAGACTGATTGCACTAATTTTGGTACAAAATGGCTGCTGGTGGCCATCTTGAATTTCGGACCACACCCAAAAACACTCACTCTCATCCCACGGTGATAACAAAGGTACCCAAGAAATTTCGGAAAGATTGGTTCATAAATATGGCCTCTAGTCTGAGCTGTATAGAAGTTGTGTACAAAAAACTGATTAGACCTAATTTCGGTACAAAATGGCCACTGGCAGCCATCTTGAATTTTAGACCGCACCCAGAAACACTCGTTCTCGTCCCAAGGTGATAACAAAGGTACCCAAGACATTTCGTGAAGATCAGTTCATAAATACAGACTCTAGTCTGAGCCGTATTGACATGTGTACTTACTGTGTGTAAGTCGCACTGAAAAAATCAAAGTTCATCTAATTTTCATAATTTCTGCACGAGAAAAAAACCTGTATTATATGTGATGCATCCCATGGTACTAAACATTCACACAAAAAAATTATTCAAATCAGGGCTTTCATATGGAAGTTCTGTGCAAAAATCTGATTGCACCTAATTTTGTACAAAATGGCTGCCATCGGCCATCTTGAATTTCGGACCGGACCCAAAAACACTCGTTCTCGTCCCACGGTGATACCAAAGGTACCCAAGAAGTTTCGTAAAGATCGGTTCATAAATACGGCCTCTAGCCCGAGCCATAGCAGCTTGGCACTTACAGCTCTGAAAGTAACACTAAATAAATCAAAGTCAGTCTAATTTGCATAATTTACGCACGAGAAAAAAACCCGTATTATATGTGATGTATCCCATGGTACTAAACATTTATACAAAACTTTATTCAAATCAGAACTTTCATACAGAAGTTCTGTACAAAAAACTGATTTTTGCATCATCGGTACAAAATGGCAGCTGGCAGCCATCTTGAATTTCGGACCGCACCCAAAAACACTCGTTCTCGTCCCACGGTCATAACAAAGGAACCCAAGAAGTTTCGTAAAGATCGGTTCATAAATACGGCCTCTAGCCCGAGCCATAGCAGCTTGGCACTTACAGCTCTGAAAGTAACACTAAATAAATCAAAGTCAGTCTAATTTGCATAATTTACGCACGAGAAAAAAACCCGTATTATATGTGATGTATCCCATGGTACTAAACATTTATACAAACCTTTATTCAAATCAGAACTTTCATACAGAAGTTCTGTACAAAAAACTGATTTTTGCATCATCGGTACAAAATGGCCACTGGCATCCATCTTGAATTTCGGACCACACCTAAAAACACTCGTTCCCGTCCCAGGGTCATAACAAAGGTACACAAGAAGTTTCGTAAAGATCGGTTCATAAATACGACCTCTAGCCCGAGCCATAGCCAATTGTTGACGTACGGACAGACGGACAGACGGCCAGATGGATGGACGGACGGACGGACAGACGGACGATGGACGACGGGCCATGATAATAGCTCAAATTTGACTTCGTCAAAGTTGAGCTAATAATCTGGCCGAACCCATATTCGAATTTGACCTGTGGTTTGAGCTAAGAAGGTCACATACCAAAATTGGTTCCAATCAAATGATCCAAACTGGAGTTATCATGGGGACACCAAGTGGGACAGACACCGCTGATTTCTATAGTCCCGCGAAAAGACAACAAGGCAAAGATATGTGAACAAATTTTGATGACCAAAAATAATTCAGCACTCTAAAAGTTAAAGGACTATAGGAGGATATAAAATTTGGCCTTGAAAATATGGAGTCAATAAACAAACAAGCATTTTGAGAACCTTTGGTAGGGTTGCTAAGCCTTACTGTCCCCCAAACACTAATGCTTAACTTTTCTCAAACCTAATCCTACATGAGGATAATTAGATCAAACACCACCTTTGTAGTCATACTACTGTGGGGCTCTTGTTAATTGGCGAGATAAATTGACAGTGAAACTATTCAATTAACAAGAATATTTATTTATTTATTTATTGGTGTTTAAGGTCACATACAACAAGAATATTAAATTGAAAGGGATTTGGTCACTTTTCAGTGTTCTAGAAATAAACTGAGCATTTATTGTATTGTATCTTGTGGAGCTCTGTGAAACAAAATATAATAGATTAAATGTACAGTGGCCAAATATGTCTATAAACAAGGGGGGAATTCTGTGATTGTCAGAGAAATTTCTCGACATATAAGATTTTTTATTCAGTTAACAGGACTTTTCTCTATAACTTATATGTAATTAACCTGTCAAATATGTACTGAAGGTATGGAAGAGAGCTCTGTCAAACAAGATGTAAATGGTTAAATTCATAGTTAAAGAAGAGAAAAACAGAGTTACTGGGGGAAATTCTGTTGCACTACAAGAGTGCTAGATGTTAATAGTAAAATGTTGTTTTCTCTGAGCATATTGAAAGGCCAGAGAAAAAAATTTGGGGGGGGATAATTTCGAGGCCTTTCAGCCTCAGTCCTGACAGTACTCAAGGTCTGTCCGAATCAGTTCCAAAAAATGAAAGTGTCAATGACACTGTAGCTTAACTTGTGTGTTGTGTTTGATGAAAAGGATACGTGTTCAATGTTTATGAAAGGATTATGAAATAAGACAAGAATTGTGATAATTGGGAATATGTTCATTTCTGTTCCCTGTGTGCTATGTTTATGATAAAAATAATATGAGGTGTACACTGTACTAAAGAGCTGAGGGGTGGGTTAATATGTCCTCACAGTTAATGTATGTGGCCCTCACAGTTAATGTATATCAACAAAAGTTACCAAGTTACAGTGAAATTATTCCAAAACGAGTCATCCTATCAAGTTACATTAAAATCCCCTCATAAATATGGCCTGTAGACTGTGCTAAAGGTTTTCGGGATTCGGGCCCCTGTAGCCGTCAGTTTCCCAATTGCGTCCAAAGGGGACGTTCTCATCTAGACATTATATGAAGTCAATCTACCAAGTTACAATGAAATCCCTCAATAAATATGACCTGTAGACTGTGCTAAAGGTTTTTGGGCTCTGGCAGCCATCATGGTTGAATGATCGCAACCAAAAGGGGACATTCTCATCTGGACACTATTTGGAGTCATCCTACCAAGCTACAATGAAATCCCTTCAATTACCTGTAGACTGTTCTAAAGGTTTTCAGGCTTTGGGCCCCTGAAGCCGTCACAGTTGCCCAATCATGTCCAAAAGTGGACGTTCTCATCTAGACATTATATGAAGTCAACCTACCAAGTTACAATGAAATCCCTTCATAAATATGACCTGCAGACTGTGCTAAAGGTTTTCAGGCTTTGGGCTCGGGCAGCCATCATGGTTGAATGATCGCAACCAAAGGGGACAATCTCATCTGGGCATCATCTGGAGTGATCCTGCGAAGTTACAATGAAAGCCCTTCATAAATATGACCTGTAGACTGTGCTCAAGGTTTTCGGGCTTCGGGCAACAGTAGCCATCACAGCGGACCAATCACAACCAAAAGGGGATGTCATCATCTAGGCATTATATGGAGTCAACCTAAGAGGTTACAATGAAATCCTTCTATACATATAACCTTTTGCCTATGCTAAAGGTTTTTGGGCTCGGGCAGCCATCAAGGCCAAATGATCACGGCCAAAATGGGATGTTCTCATCTAGACATTATTTGGAGTCATCCTACCAAGTTACAATGAAATCCCTTCATAAATATGACCTGTAGACAGTGCAAAAGGTTTTCGGGCTTCGGGCACCTTTAGCCGTCGAAGTTGCCCAATCATGTCCAAAAGGGGACGTTCTCATCTAGACATCATATGAAGTCAACCTACCAAGTTACAATGAAATTCCTTCATAAATTTGACCTGTAGACTGTGCTTAAGGTTTTCGGGCTTGGGGCTCGGGCAGCCATCATGGTTGAATGATTGCAACCAAAGGGGACAATCTCATCTGGGCATCATCTGGAGTGATCCTGCGAAGTTACAATGAAATCCCTTCATAAATATGACCTGTAGACTGTGCCATCACAGTTGACCAATCACGACCAAAAGGGGATGTCATCATCTAGGCATTATATGGAGTCAACCTAACAGGTTACAATGAAATCCTTCTATAAATATAATCTTTTGCCTATGCTAAAGGTTTTTGGCCTCGGGCACCCATCAAGGCTGAATGATCACGGTCAAAATGGTACGTTCTAATCTAGACATTATTTGGAGTCATCCTACCAAGTTACAATGAAATCCCTTCATAAATATGACCTGTAGACAGTGCAAAAGGTTTTCGGGCTTCGGGCACCTTTAGCCGTCAAAGTTGCCCAATCATGTCCAAAAGGGGATGTTCTCATCTAAACATTATATGAAGTCAACCTACCAAGTTACAATGAAATCCCTTCATAAATATGACCTGTAGACTGTGCTTAAGGTTTTCGGGCTTCGGGCTCGGGCAGCCATCATGGTTGAATGATCGCAACCAAAGGGGACAATCTCATCTGGGCATCATCTGGAGTGATCCTGCGAAGTTACAATGAAATCCCTTAATAAATATGACCTGTAGACTGTGCTCAAGGTTTTTGGGCTTCGGGCACCTGTAGCCATCACAGTTGACCAATCACGACCAAAAGGGGATGTCATCATCTAGGCATTGTATGGAGTCAACCTTACAGGTTACAATGAAATCCTTCTATAAATATAACCTTTTGCCTATGCTAAAGGTTTTTGGGCTCGGGCACCCATCAAGGCTGAATGATCATGGCCAAAATGGGATGTTATCGTCTAGACATTATCTGGAGTCATCCTACCAAGTTACAATGAAATCCCCTCATAAATATGACCTGTAGACTGTGCTAAAGGCTTTCGGGCTTCGGGCACCTTTAGCCGTTACAGTAGCCCAATCATGTCCAAAAGGGGACGTTCTCATCTAGACATTATATGAAGGTAACCTACCAAGTTACAATGAAATCCCTTCATAAATATGACCTGTAGACTGTGCTAAATGTTTTCGGGCTTCGGGCTCGGCAAGCCATCATGGCTGAATGATCACAACCATAGGGGACAATCTCATCTGGGCATCATCTGGAGTGATCCTAAGAAGTTACAATAAAATCCCTTCATCAATATGACCTATAGACTGTGCTCAAGGTTTTCGAGCTTCGGGCACTAGTAGCCATCACAACTGACCAATCACGACCAAAAGGGGATGTCATCATCTAGGCATTACATGGAGTCAACCTAACAGGTTACAATGAAATCCTTCCATAAATATGACCTTTTGCCTATGCTAAAGGTTTTTGGGCTCGGGCACCCATCAAGGCTGCATGATCGCGATCAAAATGGGACATTCTCATCTAGACATTATCTGGAGTCATCCTACCAAGTTACAATGAAATCCCTTCATAAATATGACCTCTAGACTGTGCTAAAGTTTTTCGGGCTTTGGGCCCCTGTAGCCGTCACAGTTGCCCAATCATGCCCAAAAGGTGACTTTCTCATCTAGACATTGTATGAAGTCAACCCACCAAGTTACAATGAAATTCCTCAATAAATATGACCTGTAGACTGTGGTAAAGGTTTTCGGGTTTTGGGCTCGGGCAGTCATCACGGTTGGCAGATCATGCCCAAATGGGGAAATTCTCATCTAGACATCATAAGGAGTCATCCTACCAAGTTACAATGAAATCCCTCCACATTAAACATGACCTGCAGACTGTGCTAAAAGTTTTTGGGTTTCGGGCTTGGGCAGCCATTACGGTTGATAGATCATGCCCAAAAGGGGATGTTCTCATCTAGGCATTATACAGAGGCATCCTACCAAGTTACAATGAAATCCCTTCATAAATACGTCCTGTAGAAGGTGCTAATGGTTTTCGGGTTTTGGGCTCGGGCAGCCATACCGGTTGCCCGATCGCGACCAAAAGGGGACGTTCTCATCTAGACATGACCCCAAACCTGCATATGAAATTTCGTGACGATCAGACAAGAACTGCGGGGTGTAGCCCCTGCTAAAGGAAAATGTGAACAGACGTCACAGACTCACAGACTAACAGACTTCCGCACGCGTGATGGCAATAGCTTATCTTGACTATGTCAAGTTAAGCTAAAAAGGATTTCCAATTTGACCTTCAAATCAAAGCAAACATCTAGGAAGTGATCAGCCCTTTGTCGAACATAAAAGACATATCCACCCAACAAATATTCCTGAAAATTTTCATTCCAATTTTATTATTTTTGCCCCCAAAACATAACTTATGATCCCTCAACGGAACAAGCTCATTCCAATGAGGTTCATAAACTATGCTTTTGGGTCAAAAAAATGGAAATTCTTAATCAAGAAAAAGTGCATGCGTGTGTAATCTAAAGTTAGATTCAGTAGACTTCAATAAAAAACAAGAGCAATGCAAAGCACAGCATTATGCCCCCTTCTGCAATATCATGGATAGAATTACATAAAAAAACAAAAAACAGGATCAGTCTTGCGGAACTTTAGTGAAAGAGCGAAAACCAATTTCAAGTGTATTCAACATTGGAGGTCACTGTGACCTTGACCTTTGGCACATCATGGTAAAAATAAATAGGCTTCTTGCACTCATCATATCTAACCCACATATGAAGTTTGGTAAAGATCCAGTTGGTAGAACTTTAGTTACAGAGCGGAAACCAATTTCAAGTGTAATTGATACCGGAGGTCACTGTGACAGTGACCTTTGGCACATCATGGTCAAAATAAATAGGCTTCTTCCACTCATCATACCTAACCCACATATGAAGTTTGGTAAAGATCCGGTTTGTAGAACTTTAGTTATTGAGCAGACATCAATTTCAAGTGTATTTAACATTGGAGGTCACTGTGACCTTGACCTTTGGCACATCATGGTCAAAATAAATAGGCTTCTTCCATTCATCATACCTAACCCTACATATGAAGTTTAGCAAAGATCTGGTTGGTTGAACTTTAATTAATTGACGGAATGCGAAAAGTTAACGGACAGACGACAGACGTGGTGAAAACATTATGCCCTCAAGAATAAAAACTCACCTCCTTCAATAAACTGTTTTGCCATAATCAGAGCTGTTGAACCAGTTGAACAAGCGTTGTTGACCTGAAATGTAGAAAAGTTGGCATACTATTAGTGTCCTGCAAAGCTTCAAGATTCCATTAGATTTTGCATCTCATGTTGTTATTCGCTTTGCCTCTAAATTAGCTGCCCCAATCGTCATTTTTTTCATCTTTTCAAAGAAATATGGCTGGGTATGGGTCATCTACTCGGATCACAAAATGTTTAGCTCAGAAGGAAATTGCACATGAATAATGCTGAAAATAAAGACCTAGTGTAATTTCTGCTATACAGTAGAATCCTCTTAATTGAATATCCATTTTGCCAGTGAAAATTATTCAATTAACAGGAGTATACAATCAACAGGGATTTGGTCGGTTTCCTGTGTTCTGGAGGTAAACTGAGCATTTATTCTATTATACCTTGTTTGACAGAGCTCATAGAGCTCTGTCAAACAAGATATAATAGAATAAATGTCTGTATTGGATGTAGTGAGGCCAAAAAGGTTGATAAATAAAGGGAATTTGGTGCGTGTTACAGTAATTTTTTTGACATGTTGCAAAAATGTATATACAATTAACAGGAGTTTACTCAACAACCCATATGCAATTAACAGATCAAATTTGTACAGAAGGTATGGTAAATGGTTTTGTGTTTGAAAATTATATTCAATTAACAGGGATATACAATTAAGAGATATCCAATTAAGTGGGCTCCACTGTATTAACATAAATAGCATCTGCACCCTTGCCACCACCCATGCTAATTCCTGCCTTGCTAGTCACTACCATTGTTGAAAGCAATTTATGTTTTCCACACCATGTTGATGATGAACTGTTGTTAGCGGCTATCACTGTATAGTATCTAGTACAGTGGAACCCACTTAACTGGATATCTCTTAATTGTATATCCCTGTTTATTGTATATAATTTCCAACCACAAAACCATTTACCATACTTCCAGTACAAATTTGACCTGCAAATTGAATACAGATTATGGAGTAAACTCCTGTTAATTGAATAAAAAATCTTGCAACCTGTCGAGAAATTACCCTGACTCTCCCCAGTTTTCCTTTGTTTATAGACCTATTTGGCCTCAGTACATATAATATGGACATTTAATCTGTTATATCTTGTTTGACAGAGCTCATGGAGCTCTGTCAAACAAGATTTAATAGAATAAATGCTAATTTTATCTCTAGTATACAGGAAAGTGACACAATACCTGTTAATTGAATACTCCTGTTAATTGAATAATTTTCATTGGCAAAGTGGCTATTCAATTAACAGGGTTCCACTGTATTGGAAACTCTCGCACAGGCTTCCATTTTGAACTATAATCCTGACCGGGTAATATTCTAACTACATCATCAAGGCATGCATTCGACAAAGGCTTTGATAATGATAATGTGGTTGATAATGTGGTTGGAATATTTCATTAGTCATGAGCCATCAGCTGGAACAAATCAGGTTTAGTTCATAAATATTGGAGGAAATGCACACTCAATAATTTAATCAAGATATCTACTTATTCATTGGTGTTTACAATCACTGTCACCATCAATGACTATATAAGAATAAAGTAAAGTTTAGCCAATTGTTTACACCTATGTTAATTGCTTTAACCCTTTACCTAACATGAAAAGCAGACGACACTTGCAAAAATAATTCTTGAATAACTATTTTTTTTCATTTTTTGTCTCAAAAACATAGGTTATGACCCCCCATTGGAACGAGCTCGTCGAGCTCGTTCCAATGAGGGGTCATAACCTATGTTTTTGAGACAAAAAAATGAAAAAATAATGAAAATTAATTGACGATTTTTGTGAATAGCGCTGGCCGGTTTTGGCCGTTACTTTGGGTAAAGGGTTAACCCTTAAGGGCCTAATTCCGACTTTAATAACTGTTTTATGCACAGGAACATGTGCCCCAACATGCATTGTGTGGGTAAACTCAAAACTTGTTTTCAAAGTACTTTGTCAGCTGTTTGTAAGCAAGTCTTTTTTTTTCTTTGTTTTTTTATAATTTTTATTTCAGATATGTATTGTAAGCAAGTCTTGGCTGCCTCTGTATGCCTCTGAACAGAAACAACTGCAAAGCCACATGAGGTAAACTTTCAAAGTATAGCAAAAATGTATAAAAATCTCCAGGCCTTTAAGGGTTAAAGGACTTCTACCACAGATATTGGTTACCAGATCCACATTTTATGAGTAAAGCACAGTAAACAAGCACTGCTTCACTTCCCCGAGTTCGGAGGAGGAAAGAATCTATATCTAAGTTCAAGGGGAGATAACTTGTCCAAAATTGTCACAGCTTGAAAATTGGGGATAACCATTATGAACATTCACTTGCTAGTTATCATGTACAAAACTTTCATCATAATTGAATCATATAGGTAGGAGGAATTGCACACATTTCATACAGAAATCTGTACCAAATCTAAGTTCAAGAGGAGATAACTTTGTTAAAATTATCTAAGCTTGAAAATTTGGGAATATGCAAATGTGGGCTTGTTAATGATCATGTTTGAGAAAGTTACAGCAAAATCTGTTTATAAATGTTGCACATACTAGAACTTCGGATATACCTACAGATAGATGTATAAATAGACATGAAGGACATTAACTGGTTGAGTGCTAGAAGCCACTATCAGTACTTTCAAAACAACATGCCCCAAGGGGCCTTAATCACTCACCTGCCAAAGTGGTTCAAAGAAGTATTTGGGGCCACATTCAGTCAGACATGGTTTATCAACACTACAAAGGAATGAAGTCATGAGAGGCAAATTTTATGGAAAAACACTAAGGAATGGATTTGAGCAAACCTGAACCTAACATGCCCCCCTCCCCCCTGCCCACAGAGAGCACAAATATTAAGCCAGGGACTCAAATTGAACAAACTTGAATCTGATCCCCCTTGAGATGTCATATACCAAATATGAAAGAATTCTGACTGGTGGATCTGAAGAAGGTTTTTAAAGAAATATCCTCACATTGCACTAAGTTAAACATTAAACTATTAATCCAGGGATCCGATTTGAACAAACTTGAATCCCGACCTAGCTAGAGATGTTGTATACGAAATATGAAAGGATTCTGTTTGGTGGATCTGAAGAATAAGATTTTAAAAGAAATTCCTTCATATTGCAATTTGTTAAAATTCAGGCTCCCATAGGCAGCCCAAATTCATAACTCAGGGGCTCGATTTAAACAAATTGGAATCTGACCCTCCTATATACCAACTATGAAAGGATTCTGACTGGTGCTCTGAAGAAGAAGATTTTTAAAGAAATTTCCTCATACTGCACTAAGTTAAAATTATAGGGAGCCCAAATATCAACCCAGGGACTAGGTTTGAACAAAGTTGAATCTCACCCTCCTAGAGATGTTGTATACCAAATACCGTATGAAAGCATTCTGACTACATGGTCTAAAGAAGAAGATTTTTAAAAAAATTCCTCATATTGCACTAAGTTGATATTTGGGCTCCCATAGGGAGCACAAATATTTACCCAGATAACCGAACAAACCTGAAACTGACCTACCTCGAGATTTTGTATACCAAATATGAAAGGATTCTGACTGGTGAATCTGAAGAAGAAGATTTTTAAAGAAATTCCCTCATATTGCACTAAGTTAACATTCAGGCTACCATAGGGAGCCCAAATATAAACCCAGGGACTCGATTTGAACAAACTTGAATCTGACCCCCCTATAGATGTATACCAAACATGAAAGGATTCCGACTGGTGGATCTGAAGAAGATTTTAAAGAAATTTCCTCAAACTGCACCAAGTTAAAATTTGGGCTCCAACAGAGAGCCCAAATACGAACTCAAGAACAAGATTTGAACAAACTTGAATCTGACCCTCCTAGAGATGTTGTATACCAAATATGAAAGTATGCTGACTGGTGGATCTGAAGAAGATTCTTAAATAAATTTCCTCATATTTCACTAAGTTAAAAGTTGTGCCCCTACAGGGAGTCCAATTATTAATTATTAACCCAGGGACTCGATTTGAACAAACTTGAATCTGCCCCCCCCCCCCCCACCCCCCCCCCCCCCCCCATTCTAATTGATATTTCAGGAGAAGAAGATTTATTTAATTTTGGAAAACAATTTATGGGTGCTATCAGAGTAATGCCCCTTGTGGTGCCCCCTGTGGACATGGCAACTTTATCTGAACAACTTGAATTGACATATGATAAGGAACATGCAAATCAAATTTGGTTCAATTTGGCCCTGTGGTTTATGAGGAGAAGTCGATAATGTAAAGTTCATATGGACAGACGACGGAAAAAAAGTGATCATTTAAGCTCCCACTGACTTTCAGTCAGGTGAGCTAATGAAAGTGTCAATGACACTGTAGCTTAACTTGTGTGTTGTGTTTGATGGAAAGGATAATGTTCAATGTTTATGAAAGGATTATGAAATAAGACAAGAATTGTGATAATTGGGAATATGTTAATTTCTGTTCCCTGTATGCTATGTTTTTAATAAAAACTAGAGGCTCTACAGAGCCTGTAATCGCTCACCTGGAAATCCATATAAAAATGTGATTTAACATAGGCTTTCCATGGTAACTATGAGCTGCAATTGGGGCCATGTTTGCAACATTACATCAAAATTACATGAGGATCATTGGTAGAAGGTGTCCCAGTCTTCAATCATGTGAAGTTTCAAAACATTTGAATCCATCAAACAGAATCATAGAATGTCTCTGGTGGCCATATTTTCCAGCCAATGGGAACAAAAAGAGGATCGTTTGTAGAAGGCCTCCTATAGACCATTCTTGCCAAGTTTTGGTTCACGTCAGCTCAATAGTTCCAGAGAGAGGATGAAAATGTGATTTCCTATAGGTTTTTTCTATAGTTACTATGAACTGCAATTGTGGCCATGTTTGCAAAACGATCAACATTAAAATGAGGAATGTTGGTGGAGGGTGTCCCAGTTATCAACCATGCAAAGTTTCAAAACATTTGGCCCTGTGGTTTCAGAGGAGAAGAGTTTTCAAAATTGACCCATCAGAATCAAAGAATGCTTCTGGAGGCCACATTTTTTCACCCAACAGGAATAAAATGAGTAACAGTTGTAGAGAACCTCTCAAAGACAATGCCTGCCAAGTCTGGTTCACATTGGCTCAGTACTTTCAGTGAAGATGATGAAAATGTGATTTCCTATAGGGTTTCTATAGTAACTATAAGCCACAATTGCAGCCATAATTGCACCCGATGAAGATTAAAATAAGGATCATTGGTAGAGGGGATTACAGTCATCAGTCACATTAAGTTTTTTCAAACCATTTAGCCTTGTAGTTTCAAAGAAGATTTTCTTGAAAATGCATACATTTATGAATTCTGTCTCAACAAAAAAAATCAGTTAAAAAGGGTTAAAATATTTTGAAAATTACTGTTTTTTCAGACAGTATTCTCTTTCAAAATAGCTTTTGGACAAGTGTTACAGGAATCTTAAAAGATATACAATAATTACTGTCATCTGAGCTGACATGATTGCAAGATAATAAAGAGAATTCACAATGTAACCTAGATTTTTCTTTGTCAACATGTGTCAAACATAATTAGATTACAGCTGAAGATATCAACCTACAGTTGCACTTGTTTTACAGTACAAGTCACAATAAGTTGTGTAGGATAATTCTATAAACTATGTATCTTTTCTCTTCCTACACTGATAAGACCAGAAGCTGACAGCATTTTCTGGAAAGCTCGCACTGATAGCTCTTCCAGAACAAGAATTGTGATAATTGGGAATATGTTCATTTCTGTTCCCTGTATGCTATGTTTTTAATGAAAATAATATGAGGTGTACACTGTACTAAAGAACTGAGGGGTGGGTTAATATGACCTCACAGTTAATGTATGTGGTCCTGACAGTTAACGCATATCAACGAAAGTTACCAAGTTACAGTGAAATTATTCCAAAACGAGTCATCCTATCAAGTCACATTGCTCGGGCAGCCATCATGGTTGAATGATCGCAACCAAAAGGGGACATTCTCATCTGGGCATCATCTGAAGTGATCCATGAAGTTACAATGAAATCCCTTCATAAATATGACCTGTAGACTATGCTCAAGATATTCGGGCTTCGGGCACCTGTAGCCATTACAGTTGACCAATCACGACCAAAAGGGGATGTCATCATCTAGGCATTTTTTGGAGTCAACCTAACAAGTTACAATGAAATCCTTACATAAATACGACCTATGGACTATGCTAAAGGTTTTTGGGCTCGGGCAGCCATCAAGGCTGAATGATCACAACCAAAAGGAGACTTTCTCATCTAGACATTATTTGGAGTCATCCTACCAAGCTACAATGAAATAAATCCCTTCATAATTATGACCTGTAGACTGTTCTAAAGGTTTTCGGGCTTCGGGCCCCTGTAGCTGTCACAGTTGCCCAATTGTGTCCAAAAGGGTACGTTCTCATCTAGACATTATATAAAGTCAAACCTTCCAAGTTACGATGAAATCCCTTCATGAATATGAACTGAAAACTGTGCTAAAGGTTTTCAGGCTTTGGGCTTGGGCAGCCATCATGGTTGAATGATCGCAACCAAAATGGGACAATCTCATCTGGGCATCATCTGGCGTGATCCTACAAAGTTACAATGAAATCCCTTCATAAATATGACCTGTAGACTATGCTCAAGATATTCAGGCTTCGGGCACCTGTAGCCATTACAGTTGACCAATCACGACCAAAAGGGGATGTCATCATCTAGGCATTATATGGAGTCAACCTAACAAGTTACAATGAAATCCTTACATAAATACGACCTATAGACTATGCTAAACGTTTTTGGGCTCGGGCAGCCATCAAGGCTGAATGATCGAGACCAAAAGGGGACATTCTAATCTAGACATTATTTGGAGTCATCCTACCAAGCTACAATGAAATCCCTTCATAATTATGACCTGTAGACTGTTCTAAAGGTTTTCGGGCTTCGGGCACCTGAAGCTGTCACAGTTGCCCAATCGTGTCCAAAAGGGGACGTTCTCATCTAGACATTATATGAAGTCAAAGCTTCCAAGTTACAATGAAATCCCTTCATAAATATGACCTGTAGACTGTGCTAAAGGTATTCGGGCTTCAGGCTCGGGCATCCATAATGGTTGAATGATCGCAACCAAAGGGGACAATCTCATCTGGGCATCATCTGGAGTGATCCTACGAAGTTACACTGAAATCCCTTTATAAATATGACCTGTAGACTGTGCTCAAGGTTTTCGGGCTTCGGGCACCTGTAGCCATCACAGTTGACCAATCACGACAAAAAGGGGATGTCATCATCTAGGCATTATATGGAGTCAACCTAACAAGTTACAATGAAATCCTTCCATAAATATGACCTTTTGCCTATGCTAAAGGTTTCTGGGCTCGGGCACCCATCAAGGCTGAATGATCGCGATCAAAATGGGATGTTCTCATCTAGACATTATTTGGAGTCATCCTACCAAGTTACAATGAAATCCCTTCATAAATATGACCTGTAGACTGTGCTAAAGGTTTTCGGGCTTCGGGCCCCTGTAGCCGTCACAGTTGCCCAATCAGGACCAAAAGGTAACTTTCTCATCTAGACATTGTATGAAGTCAACCCACCAAGTTACAATGAAATTTCTCAATACATATGACCTGTAGACTGTGCTAAACGTTTTCAGGTTTTGGGCTCGGGCAGTCGGCACGGTTGGCAGATCACACCCAAATGGGGAAATTCTCATCTAGACAGCATAAGGAGTCATCCTACCAAGTTACAATGAAATCCCTCCATATTAAACATGACCTGCAGACTGTGCGAAAAATGTTTGGGTTTCGGGCTTGGGCAGCCATCACGGTTGATAGATCATGCCCAAAAGGGGACGTTCTCATCTAGGCATTATACAGAGGCATCCTATCAAGTTACAATGAAATCCCTTCATAAATACGACCTGTAAACTGTGCTAATGGTTTTTGGGCTCGGGCAGCCATACTGGTTGCCCGATCGCGACCAAAAGGGTACGTTCTCATCTAGACATGACCCCAAACCTGCATATGAAATTTCGTGACAATCAGACAAAAACTGTGGGGTGTAGCCCGTGCTAAAGGAAAATGTGAACAGACTCACAGACTCGCAGACTTCCGCACACGTGATGGCAATAGGTTATCTTGACTATGTCAAGTTAAGCTAAACATGGTATGACCTTTAGACCTGGAACCAATACTAAAGGAGTTGACACTCAATGGAGGTTCAAAATGTGGGTCGAGGTCACTGAGGTCACCTGTGAGTCAGTGAGTGTAATTTACAGACTTGTTGGAAATCACATTTTATGACCTCCTGATGCATTCCCAAAGTCAATACAGTAGAACCTGTCTTGAGAGACCACCCTTTGGGCCACACAAAAGTGGTCTCTCAAGACAGGTGGTCTCTCATAACAGGTTTCTGGTTTTCTCAAGTCAGTGAATAACCAACCACAACATTCAGAAATGGAGAAGAATGGATTTTTGTAATTTGTAGTTGTTCTTTTTTATGAAGTTTTTGTAACAAATTGAAATGGACTGTTATAAAAATTATAAAAATAAATTAGTGTTGAAAATCTTCATTGAAGATTTTCAACACCAATTTATTTTTATAATTTTTATAACAGTCCATTTCCATTTGTTACAAAAAGATTTTCAACACAAATTTATTTTTATTCCTATCTGTCACATTTCAGGTATGTATGAAATTGTTTATTCAGCAATAATCCTAATCTTTTCACAGAGGTCTTATAAAAACATCTCAATCTGTAATGAGTTAGCAATTGAAACCCAATGAAGATCTTTTAATACTTTTAATTATGTTAGTATAACCACAATGATTTTTCCAATTCCAGAACAGGTAATAAGTACTTGTCTTGGTTTCAGTCTTCAAAGGGGCGGTCTCTCAAGACAGGTCCATTATGGCATAAAAATACAAGTTGGTATCAGGTCACAATGGTCTCTCAAGACAGGTGGTCTCCGATAGCAAGTCCATTATAGAGTAAAACCAATCAGTGCCTGGTAGATGTGGTCTCTCAAGACAGGTGGTCTCTCAAGACAGTGGTCTCTCAAGACAGGTTTTACTGTACATATATTTGGAAACTCAAAAAATGTGAACGGGGTGTATTTGCTTACTGAAAATAGTGGGCAGAGCAAAACAATTTGAAAGTGAGTCAGGCTTATATCTCAAGCATGGTATAACCTGTGAACATGGAACCAACACCAAATAAATCGAAATTCAATGGAGGTTCAAAATATGTCTCAAGGTCACTCTAGGGTCATTGAGTGCATTTTTCGTAACTGCTGGAATTCACATTTTATGACCAACTAATGCAGTTTTGAAGTTCATAATTTCTGAAATAGTTGGTTTCAGAAGAACAATAAAATTTTAACCTCCTTTTTACATTTCATCAAGTGTTCATCGAATATGAAGGGCAGACAACATTTTCAGTGCTTACAAGTGAATTTTTCTTTTTTTTTGTGGTGTGAAATGACAGCCAGAGTCACCTTGTGATGGACAGTTTCATGGGTGGAAGAAGCCAGTGTACCCGGAGAATATTTGATTCGATATCGATACCATACATCAGGAATTGGATAAAATTGTGATAAGAAAATTCATTTGTGTAGGTTCAATTCCTACTGTTAAAACTAGAAGTCCTGTCACGAACTGTGCGCTTATCTAGGCTTAATTGCGCGTAGGAATTGAGTGCAATTGCCATATTGAATGGCATCCAAAGCACAGCAGGTTCTCCTGCTTACTCATAGCAAACACAGGCAATGTTTCTGCCAATGGACCTCCGGGTTACCCGGAGGTCCATTGGCTGAAACATTCCTTGTGAGCAGTCCATATCTACAGAACTTGATAGCTTTACTATGGTAATAACGCAAAGATTAACACGCAAATCGACGTGCTATTTGTGAGGATTTCATGACATGACTTCTAGTTTTAACTGTATTTAATTGAGTAACTGACAATGTTTAATTGTTAGGCAAGTAGTGAATTTTGCCAAGAACATTATCCCCAGTTTTATTTTTTGAAGGCTTCACTTGTTACTATTCATGTTCAAGCAGCGGCGAGCAACAGTCCGACACCTCAACATACTAACTCTGCAGAAGAAGATTAGTATTGGCTGAAGACAGGAACACCATCGACATGCAGTACTCAACACCACCATGTCCCCAAGTGGGCAATCAGGATTAAGTGCCTTGCCCAAGGACACAACACAGTTACTCCTGGCTAAGAATGAACTGGGAAACTTTTCGGTGTGACGTCCATTGCCGTAAGCACTGAGACACCACGCTCCCACTCAATTGTGAATATGATGATGGCAAAACTAGATTGCTATGGACAGACAACAAGATAAAAACACTATAGCCCTTTTTCAACTTTCCTGGTGGATGGGTGGAGATATGACTTTTGATGGAAGTATATAATTTGCGGACAGCTTTTATCATGGGAAATATGACTTGACTTCTAACTTGGAATGAGGATGAGCTTTAAAAAATGGGCAGAACTTGAAATATAAATTTCTACTCACATTGTAAACGGGAATGCCTGTAAGACCAAGCTGATAAACTGCTCTCTGACCACAAGTGGTATCTCCTAAAAAAAATAAAAACTGCTAGTTCTCAAGTGTGTCACCAATTCATCAAACAAAATCTAGGTAAGATCAAACAGCAACAGGGGTTCAGATTTCTGACCCCAAAATATGATAATCAAAAGCAAATGATAACATATTTTGTATAACAAACATTATCACTCAAATATTTGAAAGATATTCCTTTTTGAAATAAAATCAACTTTATTTTTTTTAAGAAATTGAGCTATGCCTATTCATTCAATGTTTATCTTCTTTCCTCAATGCAGTCTTGTTACTTGTGATAATGCAATAATTGCAATTGCACTAACAGAGTAACAAAATAATCACCGAAGCAGCAAGAAAAGACCATAAAAAAAATCTATTTTTTCACACACCTCCATCGTCACTAAAAATCTCCATCATCCCACCTCTTTTTTTATCTGGAAATCTCTTTCATGATACAATATTGCATTTGCAGGGCTAAAAATTTAACTAATCATATCTTGTCTGACAGAGCTTGCTCAGCTCTGATGAACAAGATATAGTTGGTTAAATGTGCAACTGCATCATGTTACATTTTTCGTTACAAAAAACATTGGTTCATGTGCATAATAGTGTAGAGAGTTCAATTTATAATTCCAATTATTTTCAAGACTATTTGTGGATTAACAAAACGAGAGGCCCCAGGGGAACTTAGGGTGCTCACCTGACATGGTAGTCTCAATATCAAACCAGGGACTTGACTCAAATAAGCTGCATACGCCCCTCCTAAGAAAAGCATATACCAACTAGATGAAGCGATTGTGCCCACACAATACACAGGATTTTTCCTTCTATTATATAGTCTTCATATTCTGCAGATTTGATTCATAGTATCTGTAAAGTGAAATTATTTCGTTTGTATGGATTTGCCTTGTTAAAATTTATGGGAGAGCACCTACTGGCACTCTCCCATATACCAACTAGATGAAGCGATTGTGCCCACACACTGCACAGGATTTTCCTTCTATTTTCAGTTCCTGCATTTTTACGTCATAAATTTGAGATAAATGCATAAAAAACAGATTTTTTTTTTTAATTTTTGTTCCGAAATTTTCAAAGTCCCAAACAAAATATTTTCAAACTAAATTTTTTTTTTCTTCTTAAAACTGCCCAAAACGCATAAAAAACAAAAAAACTAATTTCCAGATTTTGGTCCAAAATTTCTAAGTCCGGACTGGGACCCCAAATTTTCAGCCTAAATATGAACCCAGGAATTTGGCTTGAACAAACTTGAATCTCACCTCCCTAAGCATGGTGCATACCAAATATCAAAAGATTCCTATTCGTAGATCTCAAGAAAAAGATTTTTAAAGAATATACCTCATACTGCACTAATTTAAACATTTGGGCTCCCATAGAGAGCCCAAATATGAACCCAGGGAATTGATTTCAATAAACATGTGAAACTATCTTCCAAAGATGTTATATGTGAAATTTGAAAGCTTTTGGAGCAGTGGTTTGGGAGAAAAGTAGTCTTAATGTTTTTCCCATTACCCACAGTGTTAAAAAATGCTGACTCAGCACTTTTTTAAAGTCCCCAAAAAGTACCCCATGATAAAACTGATACCAATTTTTTTTTACCATTCCATTCTGTTGGTCCTAAGGAAGCTTCACACCAAATAAGAATTCTCAGTTCCATGTAGTTTTGGAGATATGGGCGTTTTAATTTTTTTTCTATTTTTAGCTCCTGCGGTTCCCATGGGGCAACGGGAAAAAATATTTGGGCATAAATTAAGTACTTATGACCCAATAAGCCCTCATATCAAATCTGGTTCAAATGAGAAGAAGATTTTTTAAGATTTAAGCACACTTTTTGGGAGTGGCCCTACCGAGGGGCGGGTCAACTTGATTTGAACAGACTTGAATTGACATATGATAGGGAACATGCACAGCAAATGTTGTTGAATTTGGTCTAGCAGTTCATGAGAAGAAGTCGATAATGTAAAGTGGACGGTGGACGGAAAGTGATCAGTTAAGCTCCCATTGAGCTTCGCTCTGGTGAGCTAGAAAAAAGAGAGAGCCTCTCTCCCTCATCACAAAATTGAAACAAGAAAATTCCTTTTTATAGGCGTACATTTTTTAACCCATTACCTAACATGAAAAGCAGACGACACTTGAAATTCTTGAACAACTAATTGTTTTCATTTTTTTGTCTCAAAAATATAGGTTATGACCCCTCATTGGAATGAGCTCAACAAGCTTGTTCAAAAGAGGGGTCATAGCCTATGTTTTTAAGACAAAAATGAAAATATAATGTTTAACCCTTTACCCAACGCAGACGATATCAAAATTTATTTTTTTAAATATCATTTTTTCAAATTTTTCAAAAAATTTCAACGAAACTATATCATGTGACCCCTCGTTGGAACGAGCTCGATGAGCTCGTTCCAACGAGGGGTCACAAGATATGGTTTTGTTGAAATGTTTTGAAAAATAATATTTTTTCTACTGCTGAATTTGCATATTACGCGGGCGGATGCGGCCGATTCGTTGGGTAAAGGGTTAAGTGGCAATTTTTGTGAAATGCACTGGCCGGTTTTGGCCATTACGTTGAGAAAAGGGTTGAAAGGGCTATATGTGATCTTTGTTTTATTATCAATTACTTCTGTCAATGAGTGATAATTTACTTACAGTTCCTATGCAGGAAAGCAGTCATTAGACATGTTTTGAGGCAATAAATAAGCGAGTTAACATAAGAAGAGAACTGATCTAACACTGGCCAACTTTGAAAGATATTTGTTCAACTGACTGAGTGCTGGAAGCCCAAAGGTGGACTTTCTTTGGAAATTCAGGTACCACAAAGTGTAGTCTTCATATTCTGCAGATTTGATTCATAGTATCTTTGAAGCGAAATTATTTCGTTTGTATGGATTTGCCTTGTTAAAATTGATGGGAGAGCACCTACTGGCACTCTCCCATAAATTGTAACAAGGCCAAGACCGGAGAACAATTTTTACTGATCAAAAATAATTTAGAAATCTACCAGTTAAAAAAACCAAAGATTTTTGTTACTAGCAAGCTCAAAATCATCAAGTCATAGGATGCTTGCTCAAGATTCTCTTGCAATCTAACAGAGGGCTGGAAAAATCCATTTATCCACTTGACGCAATGAGAAGTCACTGACACAGCCTGAGTCAAAAATTGTGAGCATTCATCTGGCCAGACACGTGACAGAGGGTTGGAAAAATTCACTCATCCACTCGACACAATGAGAAGTCACTGGCACAGCATGAGCCCCAAATCATGTCCGTTCATCTCGCCAGACATATGACAAATTACTAGAGCAATGTGAATCTCAAATTTCGAGTAAATACAGATTATCATGATAATGTACATGTCCTGTGATTTGTATCAGATTCGAGGTGGTGTCCAGAATGGGATCTCAATGAGACGGCTTTGCCGGCGAGTTGAGATCCCATTTTTGGACACCACCGAGAATCTGATGCAAATCACGGGACATGCACATTATCGTGATAATTCATTTATCTAACAATTCTGTCACATAAACAAAAAAAAAATCTTAAATTATTAATACAGTTTTGGTACACAATGTTGGGTGACAAAAAGTTAAAAAAAACACCATATTTTATGGAACTATATTGTTGTGCACATTAACAAACAATGAGTAATGCTGTCATTGCAATTTTCAAAGTTGTGTTGTTAAATTATTCACTCTCAGTGTCACTTCCTGTGATGATACGCTGGTATTTACGAGTGCGTAATATTGAATTGTGGAGTTTCTATTTATAGTTTATATTATAATAGTTTTTCGCTAACTCTAAGTAATTTGCTTTGTTTTGCAAGCGTTCAGCTGAGTCGATCACTGAAACGCACATCGAATATATTCATGTGCCTGTTATGATAGCCTGTTGCGTTACCGGAAACGAGTCATCTATATGATACGGAATCAGAATGAGTCGTCTATATGATACGGAATCCGAACACATTATGTGATACGTACCATTTCTCGTGGTTTTCAGGCCAAAATCTATATGATTGTTAGATAAAATTAAATCTCATATCAAATCAAGTACAGAATTTTTAACTGATATGAATCTCAAATGTTTCAAGTTGCAGATCTTGAACTTTCTTACAACCATAGCATATAGCAAATATTATCAGTCTTGGAAATGAGATGGGTGCGAGTGCAATTGCTCCCATCAGCACCGGTGTTTCTATTTTACAGGAGCTAAAAAAATGCACTCGTTATAAAATATTGTGGAGCACAAATATACGGTGAGGGCATATAAATGTGTGTTGTTTTGAGAAAGCAGCACTCTGCAGCCAGTGGCAAGTTACTTTCATAATTCAGCAGTTCCTTATACATTTAGCCCCTTGAACCCGATCGGCTGTTTTCTGGCCAGGAACATGATAACTGTGCATCATAACGTAATTAAATAGTATGGTTGTTCAGTACACCTCGTCTCTGAATTCAAGGAAACTTAAAACTGCACCTGTCAATTTTGTTCATTTCCAGTTCTTCTGTCTTCACACAAGTATTGTATTCAACGGTGACTTGTCTGTTTAGTAAAGTCAAACCTGATATGTCTCCTGTACAGGAAACCTGATATGTCTCCTGTACAGGAAACCTGATAATAGAAGAGGACTCAATAGAAGATTTGGTAGATTTTGAGAAAATATCAGCAATTCAAAAATTCTGAATCAGCTAGAATCAAATCGATTTGAATCTACAGTTAAAACTAGAAGTCCTGTCACGAACTGTGCGCTTATCTAGGCTTAATTGCACATAGGAATTGCGCACAATTGCCATATCGAATGTCACCCAAAGCATGGCATGTTCTCCCTCTTACCCATAGCAAACACAAGCAATGTTCCTGCCAATGGACCTCCGGGTTACCCGGAGGTCCATTGGCTGAAACTTTTGCTTGTGCACAGGCCGTATGTGCAGAATTTGATAGCCTTACCATCGCCATAACGCGTAGATTAACGCGCAAATCGACGTGCTATTTGTGCGCATATCAGGACAGGACTTCTAGTTTTAACTGTAGGGCTGTCAAGATTTTTTAATTTAGGAATCGATTAATCATCGCAAATAAACAATAATCGATTAATCATACCTAGATGACTCCCCCACCCACTCTCTCTCTGAAGTCGTTAATGAAAGTGTCAATGATACTGTAGCTTAACTTGACTGTGTGTTGTGTTTGATGAAAAGGATAATGGTCAATGTTTATGAAAGGATTGTGAAATACGCCAAGAATTGTGAGAATACGTTAATTTCTGGTCCCTGCATGCTATGTTTTCAGTAAGAATAACTTGAGGTGTAGATTGTACTAAAGAAATGAGGGGTGGGTTAATGTGGCCCTTAATGTATGTCATCCAAAGTTACCAAGTTATTACAGTGAAATTATTCCAAAATGAGTCATCCTATCAAGTTACAAAGAAATCCCTTCACAAATGCGGCCTGTAGACTGTGCTGAAGGTTTTCAGGCTTCGGGCATGTGTAGCCATTACAGTTGATCAATCGCAACCAAAACAGGGCGTCCTCATCTTGACATTATACTGAGTCATCCTACAAAGTTACAATAAAATCCCTTCATAAATATGACCTGTAGTCTGTGCTAAATGTTTCTGGGCTTCAGGCCCGTTGCCATTACAGTTGACCAATCGCGACCAAAAGGGCAAGTTCTCATCTAGATATTATATGGAGTCATCCTACCAAGTTACAATGACATCCATCCATAAATACAGCCTGTAGACTGTGCTAAAGGTTTTTGGGTTTTGGGCTCCAGCAGCTGTCGTGGTTGACAAATCGCGACCAAATGGAGAAGTTCTCATCCAGATATCTTACAGAGTCATCATACCAAGTTACAATGAAATTCCTCTAGATTAAATATGACCTGCAGACTGTGGTAAAAGTTTTGGGGTTTCTGGCTTGGGCAGCTGTCATGGTTGATAGATCATGACCAAAAAGAGACGTTCTCATCTAGACATTATACAGCGTCATCCTACCAAATTACAATGAAATCACTTCATACGTACAACCTGTAGACTGTGCTAAAAGGTTTTCAGGTTTTGGGCTTGGGCATCCATCATGGTTGACAGATCGTGACCAAAAAGGGACATTGTCATCGAGTAGACATGACCCCAAACCTGCATATGAAATTTTGTGATGATCAGACAAGAACTGCAGGGTGTAGCCTGTGCTAAAGGTTTTCGGGTTTTGAGCTCGGGCAGCAGTCACAGTTGAAGGATTGCGGCCAAAAGGGGACGTTCTCATCTAAACATTATCGGGAGTCATCCTACCAAGTTACAATGAAATCCCTTCATAAATATGACCAGTAAACTGTGCTAATGGTTTTCGGGCTTCGGGGCCCTGTTGCCATCACAGTTGACCAATCGCGACCAAAAGGGGATGTTCTCATCTAGACTTTATATGGAACCATCCTACAAAGTTACAACGAAATCCCTCCATAAATACGACCTGTAGACTGTGCGTGCTAAAGGTTTTTGGATTTTGGGCTCGGGCAGCCATCATGGCTGACAGATTGCGACCCAATGGGGAAGTTCTCATCTAGACATTATACATAGTCACCCTATTAAGTTACAATGAAATCCCTTCATAAATATGACCCGTAGACTGTGCAATGTTTTTGGGTTTTGGGCTCGGGCAGTCATCACAGTTGACCAATCGCGACCAGAAGGGGACGTTCTCCTCTAGACATGACCTCAAACCTACATATGACATTTCGTGATGATCGGATAAGAACTATGTGGTGTAGCCTGTGCTAAAGGAAAATGTGAACAGACAAACAGACTTCAGCACGAGTGATGGCAATAGCTTATCTTGACTTTATCAAGTTAAGCTAAAAATGAAGTTCAAGTCAGTTGACCTACCTCAAGTAAACAACAAAGACGATCCTCTTTTAGGTATATTCAAGGCTTTGATGTTCTGAACTTTTGAACCATCAGTGTAAAAATCTTCGCAAGTTTACAACTGATGACCAGTCTTGATTATTATACTGACGGTTCAAAAGTTCAGAACATCAAAGCTTTGAATGTCCCTAAAAGATGCTTCTAATGGCTTCCTGAGGTTTCACTTCAATGTTCTTAACCTTTTACCTTTAGAAACAATAATTTTTTAAGCAAATTTTTTTAATTATTAAACAACTAAAATGGGGTAAAATTTACCGATTCTTCGACAACGAAAAATACTAATCGATGTCCGCTTGACTGACTGACAATCGATTAATCGTAACAGCCCTATTTGAATCAGTGGAACAATTTTGAATCCAACTGAATGTAGAAGTTCAACATGGCTCTATAAATTACAGAATCAATGCCTGTTTCTTTTTGTACAAACTGAACTAATATTTTCGTTCTTACAGGGTCATTTGTGTGGATGTGTTAACCGTACAGATATAAGGTAGAAAAATATATGTTATTCTGATTAAAAAAAAAATCTGAAATAAGGACCTGTTATCAGTCTACTTATGTTTTTGTTATAAAGTTATAGGGGCAAAAAAAAGGGCTATCATTTTCAAAAATGCAAACTGAAAAAACCTAGAAAATCCAGTGAGTAGTGAAACCTACTTTTTTAAAAGTTACATTTAGAGTATCAGTCCTGGGCCTAAAAAACAACAGGTGTTATTTTCTAGTAACAGTCACTTTTACCTTTGATTGATGAATCTAAAAGTTAATAGGGTTCTTCTCCTTCCATGAGGGTACAAGCCCCATACATTTTATGGTTCTGCAAAATGTACAGTACGTGGAGAGTGTTTTATCATTAAATCACCTGCAGAGTGGAGATTCCACCCATGCAATAATTGCAAATTTGTTGCAAAGCATAACAAGCACAAGCAAAGTTTCAGCCAATGGATCTCCAGGTTAAACCTGGAGGTCCATTGCTGAAACATTGCTTGCATTTTTAGTTGATTTATACAAAATTTGAAAGTTATAGTTTGGGTGATAACTCCACTCTGCGGGTGATTTAGTTACAATTCACTCTCCACGTACTGTCTAAGGCCCCACAAAGTAGATCATCTGTTTCTCAGGCCATTTTTTGTAAAAATGCATGTGGGCGGGTCTTTTTTTATTTTATTTTTTATTTTTGTAATTATTTCTTTGCCATCAAAAGTTCATGTTCTTGGTTTGTTTTATGTTTTAGGCCCCAAAATCCACAGAATAGCATGGGAAGTGGTGTATTTCGTCCCTTGAGTGCAAGAAGGCTTTGCAATGCTAAAGCAGTCTTGTTGCACTCAAGGGACAAATTTATCAATTTTATTAACTTGGGTAAAATATCAGATATATATCATTTAATTATTATTTTTTTAGGCTTGCATTGGTTATAAAAAGAGAGCATACGGCAGCCAAAAGACCATGCAGGAGGGCCTGAGAAACAGATTTTAAACTTTTTTAGGTCTGACAGTTATTTCTCAGAAACCATTTCTTTTTTTACCAAGTTCTATTTATAAATAATAATCTTGTGACCTTTGCATTTTGTTTTTCAGACTACAAAATCAAAAACATTTTTCTCTCCCTTAGCAGTACAAATATGTAAAGCTGGTGAAAGTGTGACATATAAAACAAAAGTTATGAACCAAAATCCAATTTTTAATAAAGTTCTATTTAACTGGTAGAGTGCTGGAAACCCATAATTGGGCTTTATTCTGAAGTGCAGGTGCTGCAACTTAATGGCTTCATATTCTATGGATGTGCGTCATATAATTTTTGAATTGAAATTATTTAGTCTCTGAGGATTTGCCTTGTCACAATTTATGGGAGAGTGCCACTGGGCACTCTCCCATGAATTGTAACAAGGCAAAGAGACGTGGACAAATTTGGATGACCAAAAATAATTTAGCACTCTACCAGTTAAAGTAACAATCATGTGATGATCTGGCTTCCACATCCAAAAAATCAATAAGTTTCTTAACTGTCCATAAACGATTACTTTCTGCAAGTTTGGTTTAGCTATGATCACTAGAACTATCACAGTAAACCCAACAGTGCTATTTTAAGTAAAAGTGACCTTGACCTTTGGTGGGTACAAAATTTATTTTGGAATCTTTCTCTTCCATAGGGGTAGCCAATTTGTAAATCTGGTGAACACACGACCTATAAAACAAAAGTTAAAGCCAAAAACTATTTTTTGACAAAAGTTCTTTTATAGTCCAATGGAATCTTGTTAATTGAATAGCCATTTTGCCAGTAAAAAGTATTCAATTAACAAGAGTATTCAATTAACAGGGATTGTGTCACTTTCCTGAATTCTAGAGATAAACTTAGCATTTATTCTATTATATCTTGTTTGACATAAGCTCAAAGTGCTCTGTCAAACAAAATATAATAGATTAAATGCCTGTATTGGATGTACTGAGGCCAATTGGGTCTATAAACAAGGGAAAATTGGGGAGAGTCAGGCTAATTTCTTGACAGGTTACAAGATTTTTATTCAATTAACAGGAGTTTACTCTATAACCTATATTCAATTAACAGGTCAAATTTGCACTGGAGGTATGGTAAATGGGTTTGTGTTGGGAAATTATATTCAATTTACAGGGTTATTCAGTTAACAGATATGCAATTAAGTGGGTTTCACAGTAATAATAATGTAACCTTTGACATTGGGGCTACCACATTCCAAACAATAAGGTTATTCACCATCCAAATACAGTCAAGGACAGATCCAGGTGAGGTTAGGGGGGAGGTGGGCTGCCCCCTCCCCTATTTTTGTCAGAGCCATGTCATAATACAGTATTGCGCAAAGTCTGAATTTACGGATTTAGATGATCACGCATGCTTGAATAGTTATGGCGAATTGCTCGCACACTCAAGTGTATTTAATAACCCCACTGAAGGGCAGAAAGGGTTTCGGTCCAACTATACGGCTTGTCAACTCAACATGTATGTATTTTTGTATATATCATTACTGTTTTTCGGGCAGCAATTTACTATCCAAATGAGAGTTCAGAGTTGAGGAAAACACGTGTTTCTAGTGCAATTTTTGTGAAATCCTCCTGGGAGACCCCCCTCAATCCCCTCTCTCGCATGCCCCCTACTCACTGCTTCACTGCTCGGATAATGCTTCACATCATATGGTCAATTGGCACCGACCTCCCCCCTTTCTAAATACCTGGATCCGACCCTGACAGTACAGTACAGTACGTGGAGAGTGTATTATCACTAAATCACTCGCAGAGTGGGGATTCCACCCGAGCAATAATTGCAAATTTGTTGCAAAGCATTGCCAGCACAAGCAAAGTTTCAGCCAATGGACCTCCGGGTTAAACCCGGAGGTCCATTGGCTGAAACATTGCTTGTGTTTTTTGTCGATATGAACAAAATTTGAAAGTTATAGCTTGGGTGATAACCCCACTCCGCGGGTGATTTAGTTACAATCCACTCTCCACGTACTGTACATATGAGTACTTTCCACAAGTTTGGTTGAGCTGTGATAAACAGAACTATAGTTATCACCCAGAAACCAAAAAGTGTTATTTTTAGTAATAGCATCCTTGACCTTTCGATGACAAACCCAAAATCTGGAAGTTTCTGCCTCTCGTAGGAGTGAACCAACCATGGAAATTTGGATAATCTGCATGAAACATCACTATTACCTGGAAACCAACTACTGGGGAGGTTCACCCAGCTGCCTTTGTCAAACTGTTAGAACTAATGATTGACTTTGTCACAACTTGGAATAAAAACCAACATTGAGTTCATACCGTAAGAAGACAATGAAATAAACAAGGTGATGGAATATTGCAAAAAAAATGTAGTTTTAAAAAATCTAGAAAATCAATACTGAGTTCATACCAAGATGCAATGGTATAAAGTAAAATTTCATTCGTGAATTTTTTATTGGACAAGTCATGCATACTCTTCTGGTGTCACTTGTCGGGTCGGGTAGGGCAAGTGAATTTTATAAAAATTTCAACCCAGTGTCAACAGAGCAAGTGGTGTGACTAAAATGGCAAGCAGTTTTAGTTCTGTAAACCATAAAATATTTTCATGCACTTTCAGGAGCTTTTGTGGTTCAAGAAGCCATTCACATGAACTTTCAAGGCTTTAAAAACATTTTTTTTCTGAAATCAAAACTTTCAAGGACATTCAGTTCCCCTGTTCATTGTTAATAGTATGCTTACCATACACATATCCAACACAGGCCTGTTCGATCAAATCATAGCTGATTCCAGCATCTTGTAATGCTTTTGTCCCTGGAAATACAAAAGACTTCAAAATAAAGACCTTATGAATGCAACCGAGTTCATACCCCACTAGTTTTTTTTTTATGGAAAGGTGTGGGGGGGGGGGGGGGGGGGGGGCTGGGAATGTCAAGAACTTTTCTGAACCTCCATCTAAAATTATTTCAAACATCTTTTATGTTTGTATACTTAACTTTAACAATTGTTAGACATTTATTACAAACCAATGATACCTGCCCTTGACACCGATTCTTGGAAAGCTCTTTTAAAGAAATCCCCTCATATTGCACCAAGTTAAAATTCAGGCTCCCGCAGGGATCCCAAATATTAACCCTGCTCTCGATTTGAACAAACTTGAATCTGATCCCCTAGAGATGTTGTATACCAAATATGAAGCCATTTGGACTGGTGGATCTGGAGAATTATTTATTGGTGTTTAAGGTCACATACTTATGCACAATGGCTAATCGTGACCGTGACTGTTTTACGGGTGGAGGAAGCCAGAGTACCCGGAGAGAACCACCGAGCAACGACGAGCAGCTGTCAGCTCTCCAACATCGTAACTCTAAACTCTGCACCGCAGCACAGGCAGGGTTAGATTGGTTGAAGACATGCGCACCATCGACGTGCAGTACGCCTCAGTACACAGCGTCATCGTGCCCCCATGTAGGCAATCAGGGTGAAGTGTCTTGCCCAAGGACACAACGCAGTTGTCGCAGGTGGGATTCGAACCGAGGGCCTCTCGGCTTGCAGCCTGCACCTCAACCAACTGAGCCACCGCACCCCCGGATCTGGAGAATAAGATTTTTAAAGAAATTTGCTCATACTGCACTAAGTTAAAATTCGGGCTACCAAAGGGAATCCAAATATGAGCTCAGGGCCCCGATTTGAACAAACTAGAAGATTTTTCTCATATTGAACGAAGTTCAGATTTATGCTCCTGTATTGAGCCCAAATATAAACCCAGGCACTCGAACTGAACAAAGTGGAATCTGATCCCCACTAGAGATGTTGTGTACCAAATATGAAACCATTCGGATTGGTGGATCTGGAGAAGATTTTTAAAGAAATTTTCTCATTATGCACTAAATTAAATTCGGGGAGCCATAGGGAGCTCAAATGTCAATCCAGGGACCCGATTTGAACAAACCTAAATCTGGACTCTCTAGAGATGTTGTATACCAAATTTGAAAGGATTCTGACTGTCAGATCCCAAGAAGATTTTTAAAGAAATTTCCTTATATTGCACTAAGTTGAAATTTTGGGCTACAATAGAGAGCCCAAATATGAACCCAAAGACCGGATTTGAACAAACTTGAATCTGCCTCCCCCCAGAGATGTTATATACCAAATATCAAAGCATTCTGACTATTTGGGTCTGAAGAAGAAGATTTTTAAAGATTATTCCCATATTGCCTTAAGTTAAAAATTCGGGCTCCTGTATTGAGCCCAAACATGAACCGAGGGGCTTCCTTTTAACAAACTTATATCTGCCCCCCTTACCAAATATCAAAAGATTCTGATCATTGGTTCTGGAGAAAAATGTTTTTAAAATTTTTGCAAATATGCCGATTCAGCATTTTTTCGATACCCTTTACAGAACAACCTGTTACAACCTTTTTTTACCATTCAGTTCTATGGGTCCTAAGAATGCTTCATACCATATAACAGTTCCCTGTTCCGTGGGGTTTGGGAAATATTGGAGTTTTGAAAATATTTCTATTTTAGCTCCTGGGGTTACCACGGTTACCACGGGGACACAGGAAAACTTTTTTTGCATAAATCAAGTACTTATGACCCAATAATAACACAAACCAAATTTGGTTCAATTTGAACCATCGAATCAGAAAATAGAAATTTGGCAGAGCCAAAAATCTTGACCCTCCTATTACAAAGGCAAATATTGCTTCACAAACTTCCTTTGAACAAATTTGAGTCTACACCTCAAAAGGAAGCTCCATACCAAATATCAAGTCATTGTACCTGCTAGTTCATGAGAAGATTTTTTTTTTAAATTTTGGAGCATTTTTCCCCACCCCCTCCATATGGGGCTGGGCATGTTGAGTTGAACAAAAATGCAATGCCCCCCTCATTACTCACACAAGCTTTCATTTGAATTAACCCAGAGGTTTTGGAGGAGCAGCCCAAAACATGGTGTTGACGGACGACAGACAGAGTGATTAGATAAGCTCTGCTTGACTTTGTCAAGGTGAGCTAAAATGGTATGTTAGGCCTGTTGAGTTAAGTTTAAGAAGTCTCCAAAACTGCTGCAAATTTCTGTTTTGAAATATTTAAATATTAAATATTTCATTGATATATTGCATATAATATTCCAACTATAGTGTTGTGATTGGCTGTAGTATTGGAATTGGACTAATCAATCTACACAGTGTAGTCACATATCAAATAGAACGTGCTATGTTATTCCCTCTGATTATTTTGTCAACATTAGACCAGCAATAATGCAAAAATAAATGCCACATTGATATTTAAAATATAGTGAAAACAGACTATCAATTACATACCAACAATAACTTTATCCAGTACAGGTTTGAGGTATGACAATGTCTATCAAACAAGATAATATGCAGGGGTTACGAGTTACATATTACCTAATTTTGTAATACAGTGGAACCCTGTTAATTGAATAGCCACTTTACCAATGGAAATTATTCAATTAACAGGAGTATTCAATTAACAGGGATAGTGTCACTTTCCTATATTCTAGAGATAAAACATAGCATTTATTCTATTATATCTTGTTTGACAGAGCTCCATGAGCTCTGTCAAACAAGATATAATAGATTAAATGCTTCTATTATATCTTGTTTGACAGAGCTCCATGAGCTCTGTCAAACAAGATATAATAGATTAAATGCCTGTATTGGATGTACTGAGGCCAAATTGGTCTATAAACAAAGGAAAACTGGAGAGAGTGAGGGTAATTTCTTGACAGTTTACAAGATTTTTTATTCAATTAACAGGAGTTTACTCTATAACCTATATTCAATTAACAGGTCAAATTTGAACTGGAGGTATGGTAAATGGTTTTGGGTTGGGAAATTATATTCAATTAACAGGGTTATTCAGTTAAGAGATATCCAATTAAGTGGGCTCCACTGTATGATCACTGAGTATGTCGAGTTCGAAGAATTAAAACTGAAATTTCTCGGCCATCAATACTGAGTATCAAGGCTGCAGGGAGGAAGGTGTATATATATATATATATATATGACCAGGAGTGAAACAGGGAAACAGGTCAGTAGTCTTCCCAAAAAAGCGTTTCATATTTTTGTTTCTGACTTCATATTTTTATTTCCAATTTCGGCTTTGAAATTTTCGCTTCTGTTTTGGTACCGTTTTGCTCTGATTGGTAAGGTTATCACACTGTGGTTGCTATCAGATTCCTGTTTACCTTCCTCATCAATCTCCTTGTCTATTACCTCTTGGCCTTCATACAACATCTCGGTATCTGCTGATATGCCACGGTTCTCTCAATGAAAATACCATTAACTCCCAAACACTTAACTCCCAAGTGTCACAACCCATTCCCTATCCTATCTCGCATCATCACCTATTACCCCTATGAATGGGTGTTAATGTTCAAACTTTCGGCACATGGGCTGAACCATGATCAGCCCAGTGTGTTTGGGTCCTCTCAAACTATTGGATTCTGGTGGGTTTCTGTAAAAGAGATTGCCAGGAAACCAATTAGATTCCCGAAAAAATATACAAACAACACTAACGGTGACTGCACAACCATGGATGCCAATGAACTATGGCCAAACGGCCTTTAATACTAGAAAGAAGCTGTGTGTGTTGAATTTAGTGCTCACTTTTGTCCATAAGGTTCCAAATTTAATAAAATACATCTGAACATATCAGCCAAAAGCTGTATTGACCTTATGGAAATAAGGTCAATACAACAACTAATAAGTTGGGACTTTCTCAAAAGAACCATACACATATGGATGTCATTGAATTGGCATACAGTGCAAGTCAAAATAAAGTTGTAGGATAACTGCTATAAACCATGTATCTTTCTATTCCTACACTGATAAGACAGAAACTAACATCATTTTCTGGAAAGCGCTCACAGAAACCTTTCCAGAAAATGATGTCAGATTTTTATCAGTGCAGCAGTATGCTTAGTTTATTGCAGTTATGTTAAAACTTATTTTGACTTGTCCTGTAATGTACAAGTTCTTTTGACGATATCTGAATGGTTTTATTGGAAAAGAGAGATAAAATTTTTCCCCCCATGGGTGGAATTTAGTTTATTTAAAAAACCCCCCAATCTTTCTTGGATAAATGGTTAACTGGTATAGATTAATCTTTTAAACAATGAAACCCTGCCAACAGGGATTGTAAATGACGAAAGTGTGTAAGCAGACGACAACTTTGTCAGCCAAGCATTATTGAATTATGGCCCCAGATAGACAAATACAGTCTGTGAGAGAATTAAGTTTTCTCATTCCTGTGACCTTAACCTTGTCACTTGAGGATGGTGTTGCTAAGCAAAAGACCTTCCACTGGTCTTTACTCTTGTATATAGTTTCACGGATGGATGGACAGATGGACAACTCAGATTTAAGATGCCTCCCTATCAGGGGTATAAAAATGAGGCCTGAGCAAAGCAAAAACCTCAAAGGACTCGTCAATACACAGTCAACGTTTTTTTTTAATTTTCAAACACTTTCAAGGACCTGGAATTTCAGTTTCAAAATTCAAGAACTTTATTTATTTATTCAAGTACTTTTATTTATTTTTTTATTTATTGTGTTTACAGTCACTTTCATCACCTAAGGCTATATCACAACTGCAACATAGATATGAAGTCATGTTTAGCCAATCGTTTATAACCAGGCCTGAAAATAAGCAGTCTGACATTTGCAGAATGAGGCCTCCAGAGGTTGAATTTGATGATGTTATCCTGGGTCAATTTATCCTCTGGTACCTCTTTTTCTTTAGTTTTGAGCCCCTGATCCAGATTGAGGTTCACAGACGGTAAATTTAGAGATGCTACCCTACTGTGCAGGGTAGCATCACTAAATTCACCCTCTGGGGACCTCATTTTGCAGATGACAGTCTGCTTATTTTCTGGTTTGTTTATACCTATGTGGCCCACTTCAGAGGACTTCCACCCAGGCACTGGTTACCAGATCCTATTTTATCAGCAGAGATGAATTTATTTACCACAGTGGAATTGGAGCAGCAAACATACTTCACGGAGATGATCCATAATGTACGCAGCTCTTTACTTTCTACCCTGAGAGGGGGCATAACAATTAATCAGAGATGCACATTTTAAACATGTAGGTAGTTTGCCCAACCCAACCCAAAATCCCATGACACAAATGATAGCATTTGTTTCAGCCATTTCATTTTGCTACCCTAAATGTGCATCATACTAAACAAGTCTCCTGCTGTTCAAGAACAAGCCAGAAAATAAGCAGACCGTCATCTGCAAAATGAGGTCCCCAGAGGGTGAAATTAGTGATGCTAGCCTGCACAGCAGGGTAGCATCACTACATTTACCCTCTGTGAACCTCAATCTGAATCAGGGTCTCAAAACTAAACAGAAAGAGGTACCCAGAGGATAAATTGGCACACAATATGGGATAGCATCATCAAATTCATCCTCTGAGGACCTCATTCTGCAAATGTCAGACTGCTTATTTTCAGGCCTGTTCAAGAATAATGGGTCCCTACAGGGATGCAGTGAAAAAAAAATCCAATGAATCTAGTAAATATTATCCAATTATACTGGATTTCATTTTGGTCCAAAACAGCTGTTCCTTCTAAAAACTTGAACTTTGGGTAGGCCATAAGTTTTTGTCCTCCCCTGAAGACATTCCAAAATATTGTCTGAGAAAGTTTTTGAGCAGACTTAAATCTATATGACTGAAGGAGGCTGCATACCAAATATCAAATCATTGTAGCCAAAGATTCACGAGAAAAAGATTTTTCATGGTTTTTCCCCATTACCAAGTGTTAAATGGAGGTACAAAAAGGCAGCCTCTTTGAGCAACCGATTACAATTTTTTGGGTACAATTGGTCCTATTGCTAAAAGGATGCTCCATTCTAAAATACCATTCAGTTCTGTGTAGTTTTGAAATTTGATTTAGGCATTCAGTTTTTTTTTCTATTTTATGCTTTGGGGGTGTGGGGGGGGGGGGGGGGGTGGGGGGTGCATGAAAAGGTTTTGGGGAGCATAAATCAAGAATAAGTCACTTGATACTACTATACACCAAATTTGGTTCAAACTGGCCATCCGGTTCAGAATACATAAATTTTGGGCAAAGCCATGAATCTTCCCCTTCCCAGCATGAGTGCAAATATTGCAGAAGAAAGTTTCTTTGAACAGATGTGAATCTTGAATACATGAGGAAAATGAATATCAATTTCAAAGCATTGTGACTGGTGGTGCAGGAGAAGATTTTTAAAGAGCATTGGCTTTTTGGGGATGCAACTAGCCCATCAGGCTTAGCAACTTCTATTGAGCAAACTAGGAAGGGTATCCAACAAAGATAATTTGTGCCAAGTGTGGTTGAGGAAGGGGGGGGAGTGGTTCTGAAGAAGAAAATGTAAAAGTTCACAGACGACAGATGATGCTACTACAGACGACCAGTTACAGGGCTTAAAATCTGTTTCAATTTGCACAAATTACTGATGATTCACGTCATGTACACTCACGCGAATCCTTTGTTAGGAAATCTCAGGATCAGGATTAGTACAAATCCAGATAATAAATTTGGTCTCATTAACACAGTAACAGTTACTGTTACAAGCTACTCAAATGGCCTGGAGAGTAATAAAACAATACACAATTTACTTTACTTGACTCTGCAGTATGTTATGTATGCTCATTGCTGGTTCAGAAATCTTTGACGTTTCCGAAATGTAAGGGTGTCACTGTCACTTAATTTATACTATTATACACGGACTGAAACAACTCCAAACATGTTTTGAAAGTGTACTAGCATATTTAAACAACTTAAACAGTTTTTTAATTATTTCCCAGTATTTCCATTAATTTCTCTCATTAATTTCTCTATATTACCTCGAATTAAGTACATGTAAGTTGAATTTAAATTAGCTTAGCACTTGGCATCTAAACAACAAAAAACTAATTGATGACATATGCAGGGAATTCCGTAACCAAGAAATTCCTTGCAAACGTCATCAATTTTTATCGTTGACTGAACTGATTCGAAATAGTGTGGTATAACTCTCCCTGGAATACTGTTCAGCACTGATGTATTAACTATTAAGTCTTTCCCCACCAGTGATGGCAACAGTCATCCAACTTCATATTCCACTCTGTTGTACAAACCAAGCAAAACAATTCTCTGATGTAAAGGGGTGAGTAATTTTAAATTTCAAATCTATTCAGGCAGTGGATTTGAATTTTAATCTTGCACATGCCTCAACTTTCATACTTTCCTTTCAGATACAAGACAAGACAATCCAGGATTTTTCAATGGGGGTGGGGTGGTGGTGGGGGGGGGGGGGGGGTGTGAAGGGTTAGGGGCATATGTGAGTGTACATGTAGGGGGGGGGGGGGGGTCTCCCCCACAAAATTTGTTAGAATGTGTTGTCAAATGAAGTATTTTGATGGCATTTGGGGTGAACAAATTGATTTTTGAATGGCGAAAATATCTTTCTTTTGGGCCAATAGATAACGGATTTTTTTAATATGAAAAATATGGGGGGGGGGGGGGGGGGGTGGAGGGGGGCATCCTGAATCTGCCACTGCATAGACAGACATACCCATTCAAGAGGTTTTGTAGTCAGTGAAAGAGATGCACTTCTTGATATAATAAATTTCTGCAGTCAAGAAGTTTGATATATTAATAAGTGTAACTCTTAATGTGCAACCATCAGATGACTGTTCATTCTTTCCTGTATCCAGGATCCATCATTACTGACGACTCGTGGTTGCACGATATTTATAATCTACGTACTGCACTTTTAAATCTGAAGGGGAATGCCATGTGGATTCTTGTATTTGCAGTGTGCGCGAATCTTGATGCAAATCGATTCGCGGATTCACATGGAATTTTAACCCCTGAAGTAATGGCAAAAGCTCACCCTGATTTGCAGTCAGGTGAGCAAACAAAAGCGAAATCTTTTTTTGGCTAGATCATCTTTTTTCTGGAAAAAATTCATATAGGAAATTAGGAGTGCATTGGGAGGTCTCAAAATGCAATGAAAACACTTCTTTTTTAAAATGCCATGAACGTCCCCAGTGAGCTGGATCCATTTTTGGACCCTTCAATGGGTTTCCACTTATTTGGTGTTGGTCCGAACTCCCACCCTGATATATCACATCATGCCTGAGATACATGTGTAGGTATCATAATTTAAAAATCCTTGGCTCTGGACAATTTTTTAGCATTAAAATTCATTAATGAGGTTCAGAAATGCATTGGATAGTCTCAAAAGGTGATTTCCAGAATTTTTTGTAAAATGAAGCCATGACCAATATTTTAACTTTGGTTTTTGGCATTTTGTGTTATCCGAGTCAATTTGTCGAACCATGCACGAGATATAAGCGGGACCCACTTCACAAACTTTATAAATGAGGTTCAGGAATACATCAGATACATGTAGGTCCAAAAATGGTGTTTTGAGGCATTGGTCCAAGTTGATATACTATACTGTAAACGTCTTTATTTTCTTTGGTACCAATTTTTCTGGTTGTCAAAAAAAACCAACCTTTTACATCGGTTCCTAAATTGGTGGGTTGCCCATTCCTCAAAATTTAATTTGTTGTAAGCTCGAGGAGAGTTAATCGATCCCCTAGGTCATGTGAGGAGAGCGATTTTTAGCCCTCCTGCATTTTTAAGAATGCCAGGCCAGATATGGTGTTACTGATCATATTTAAAGGATCTATGTTACCTTTCGACGAATATTCAAAATCGTTGCTTTGTACTGTATATGCAGATTTGGGAAGTGGAGGGATAGGGAAGATAACCAGGCCTGGATATCTTCCCATCTAAGAAATTTTCCATCTTCCCCATCTAAGAAATTTTAAGCATCAAATAGTAATGAATTAATAACTCAACAGACATACATTTTTGTCATTAATTGCAGGTATTTATGTTTCGAAAAAACATTACTCCACCAAATAGTCATGTCATTTGGGCCAGAATTAACAACGTTGTGTAATCAGTTTATTTATTGGTGTTTAAGGTCACATATTTCTGCACAATGACTAATCATGACCACGACAGTTTAACGGGTGGAGGAAGCCGGAGTACTCGGAGAGAACTGCCAGGCAATGGCGAGCAACTGTCAGCTCTCCAACATACTAACTCCACACAAGCAGGGTTAACATTGGTTGAAGACAGGTGCACAATCGACGAGCAGTACGCCTTAGTACACAATGCCACCGTTCCCACTTGGTGACGTTGTGTAGCATCAAGTAGCATTGAATACAGGTTGTAATCCATCACCATATCACAAACTTGTGAAAGTTTTTCACAAACTCTGTTTAGATTATGTATGTCTCCACTTTTAATGAAAGTGTCAATGACACTGTAGCTTAACTTGTGTGTTGTGTTTGATGAAAAGGATAATGTTCAATGTTTATGAAAGGATTATGAAATAAGACAAGAATTGTGATAATTGGGAATATGTTCATTTCTGTTCCCTGTATGCTATGTTTTTGATAAAAATAATATGAGGTGTACACTGTACTAAAGAGCTGAGGGGTGGGTTAATATGACCTCAAGGTTAATGTATGTGGCCTTCACAGTTAACGTATATCAACAAAAGTTACCAAGTTACAGTGAAATTATTCCAAAATGAGTCATCCTATCAAGTTACATTAAAATCCCTTCATAAATATGGTCTGTAGACTGTGCTAAAGGTTTCTGGGCTTCGGGCCCCTGTAGCCGTCAGTTTCCCAATTGTGTCCAAAGGGGACATTTTCATCTAGACATTATATGAAGTCAACCTACCAAGTTACAATGAAATCCCTTCATAAGTATGACCTGTAGACTGTGCTAAAGGTTTTTGGGCTTTGGGCTCTGGCAACCATCATGGCTGAATGATCGCAACCAAAAGGGGACATCTCATCTGGGCATCATCTGGAGTGATCCTACGAAGCTACTATAAAATCCCTTCATAAATCTGACCTGTAGACTGTGCTCAAGGTTTTTGGGCTTCAGGCCCCTGAAGCCGTCGCAGCTGACCAATCACGACCAAAAGGGGATGTCATCATCTAGGCATTATATGGAGTCAAACTTACGGGTTACAATGAAGTCCTTCCATAAATATGACCAATACACTATGCTAAAGGTTTTGGGGTTTTGGGCTCGGGCAGCCATCAAGGCTGAATGATCGCGACCAAAAGGGGACATTCTCATCTAGACATTATTTGGAGTCATCCTACCAAGGTACAATAAAATCCCTTCATAAATATCACCTGCAGACTGTGCTAAAGGTTTTCGGGCTTTGGGCCCCTGTAGCCATCACAGTTGCCTAATGGTGTCCAAAAGGGGCTGTTCTCATCTAGACATTATATGAAGTCAACCTACCAAGTTACAATGAAATCCCTTCATAAATATGACCTGAAGTCTGAGCTAAAGGTTTTCGGGCTTTAGGCTTGTGCAGCCATCATGGTTGAATGATCGCAACCAAAAGGGGACATTCTCATCTGGACATCATCTGGAGTGATCCTACGAAGTTACAATGAAATCCCTTCATATGTAGACATGCTCAAGGTTTTTGGGCTTCGGGCACTTGTAGCCATCACAGCTGACCAATCACAACCAAAAGGGGATGTCATCATTTAGGCATTATATGGAGTCAACCTAACAGGTTACAATGAAATCCTTCCATAAATATGACCTTTCGCCTATGCTAAAGGTTTTTGGGCTCGGGCACCCATCAAGGGTGAATGATCGCGATCAAAATGGGATCAAAATGGGACGTTCTCATCTAGACATTATTTGGAGTCATCCTACCAAGTTACAATGAAATCCCTTCATAAATATGACCTCTAGACTGTGCTAAAGGTTTTCGGGCTTCGGGCCCCTGTAGCCGTCACAGTTGCCCAATCACGTCCAAAAGGGGACTTTCTCATCTAGACATTATATGAAGTTAACCCACCATGTTACAATGAAATTCCTCAATAAATATGACCTGTAGACTGTGCTACAGGTTTTCGGGTTTTGGGCTCGGGCAGTCGTCACAGTTGGCAGATCATGCCCAAATGGAGAAATTCTCATCTAGACTTCATAAGGAGTCATCCTAACAAGTTACAATGAAATCCCTCCACATTAAACATAACCTGCAGACTGTGCTAAAAGTTTTTTGGGTTTCGGGCTTGGGCAGCCATCACAGTTGATAGATCATGCCCAAAAGGGAATGTTCTCATCTAGGCATTATACAGAGGCATCCTATCAAGTTACAATGAAATCCCTTCATAAATATGACCTGTAGACTGTGCTAATGGTTTCCGGGTTTTGGGCTCGGGCAGCCATACCGGTTGCCCAATCGCGACCAAAAGGGGTCGTTCTCATCTAGACATGACCCCAAACCTGCAAATGAAATTTTGTGATGATCAGACAAGAACTGCGGGGTGTAGCCCATACTAAAGGAAAATGTGAACAGACTCACAGACTTACAGACTTCCGCACGTGTGATGGCAATAGCTTATCTTGACTATGTCAAGTTAAGCTAAAAATCAAATAGCTTGGATTTAATGAGAAATCCATTTTTCATGGGGGTGTGGGGGGGGGGGGGGGGTCTCTAATTTACCATCCTGACACAAACAGTTAGCACTGCTTGAAGGTAAGTGTTATGTTGACATGCTGTACATCTATGGTCAATGCGCTGTATCCCCATGGTTCATTTACCTTCAACTAATGCTAACTGTGCATGTACAAGGCTGATAAATTAGATAGTGCAAGTTACTCAGCATTGTTGAGTGCTTCCCTGTGGGAATTCTAGCTTCCTCTACCCGTACATTTGTACAATCAGAGTGACCCAGACTGGGTTTTTTTATTAAGGTTTAACGACACATTAACAGCCAGGGTCATATCATGTCAGTGACAGTTTTACGAGTAGAGGAAGCCGGAGTACCTGGAGAGCACCACTGAGCAACGACAAGCAGCAGCCAGTTCCCCAACATTGAAACTCCGCACTGCAGCACAGGCTGGGTTAGACTGGTTGAAGACATGGGCACCATCGATGTGCAGTACTCCTTAGTACACAGCGTCATCGTACCGCCATGTGGACAATTGGGGTGAAGTGCCTTGCCCAAGGACACAACGCGGGAGTCTGAATCGATCACTTAGACAGTCACCCATCCAAGGACTAACCAGGCTCGATGTTGCTTAACTTCGGTGATCTGACGAGAACCGGTCACCGCAATGCCACCGTGCCCCCACCCAGACTGTTAAAAATGTAATTGCTCCACAATAAATAAACAAACAAACCAGAGGCTCAAGTGAGCCTGAAACGCTCACCTGGCTTAAATTGTCAAAAGAGATGAGTGTATCAGTAAGTGAACAGAAGCAAGAGCCATTTTTTTGATTTGCTATGTCGCAACCAAAGGCAACTTTTTTTGACCATTTATTCCTGTTGGTCCTAGGAAAGGTTCCGAGCAAGCTCTGTTCAGTGAAGTATTAAAAAATGAAAGTGTCAATGACACTGTAGCTCAACTTGTCAAGACAAAGACATGTACATGTATAGTATGTGACACAGCAATGACAAACAACTAGGTAATGACCTGATAACAAAGGTACATATAAAGTATTGTAACGGTCTGTACATAAATACTGAGCGTTGCCTGTAACAAATGTATAGGTAAAGTATTGTAAAGGTGGGTGACAGTCAGATGCTAAACTAGAAAAAATCTTGGAGTCCCAGAGTGGGTCTGACTGAACCCCAAAATATTTGTTCTCATAGCACAGTGATAACAAAGGCACCCCAAAACACACTCATTCCTGTCCCAAGGTGAAAACAAAGGTACCCAAGAAGTTTTGTGAAGATCAGTTCACAAATATGAGCTGTGTAGAAGTTGTGACAAAAAAACTGATTGGACTGAAAGTAACACTAAATAAATCAAAGTTAGTCTAATTTGCATAATATAAGCACGAGAAAAAAACCTGTATTATATGTGATGTATCCCATGGTACTAAACATTCACACAAAAAATTATTCAAATCAGCACTTTCATATGGAAGTTCTGTACAAAAAAAAAATTTCTGCATCGTCGGTACAAAATGGCTGCTGGCAGCCATCTTGAATTTCGGACTGCACCCAAAAACACTCGTTCTCATCCCACGGTCATAACAAAGGTACCCAAGAAGTTTCGTAAAGATAGGTTCATAAATACGGCCTCTAGCCCGAGCCATAGCAGCTTGGCACTTACAGCTCTGAAAGTAACACTAAATAAATCAAAGTCAGTCTAATTTGCATAATTTACGCACGAGAAAAAAAACCGTATTATATGTGATGTATCCCATGGTACTAAACATTTATACAAAACTTTATTCAAATCAGAACTTTCATACAGAAGTTCTGTACAAAAAACTGATTTTCGCATCATTGGTACAAAATGGCCGCTGGCAGCCATCTTGAATTTCGGACCACACCTAAAAACACTCGTTCCCATCCCAGGGTCATAACAAAGGTACACAAGAAGTTTCGTAAAGATCGGTTCATGAATACGACCTCTAGCCCGAGCCATAGCCAATTGTTGACGTACGGACAGACGGACGACGGGCCATGACAATAGCTCAAATTTGACTTCGTCAAAGTTGAGCTAAAAATAACCGAACAAAATTTTTGTTTTGTTTTCAACTATTGTGGTTCCCTCTAGCACCCCCCCCCCCAAAAAAAACCCCAAAAAACAAGAAAAAACAAGCGACTCGATTTGAACAAACTTGAATTTGACACCCCTAGAGATGTTACATACCAAATATGAAAGGATTCTCACTGGTGGACCTGAAGAAGAATTTTCAAGAAATTTTCTCATATTTGACCAAGTTAAACTTTGGGTTTCAATAAAAAGCCCAAATATTAACCCAGGGACCTGATTTGAACAACCTTCAATCTAACCCTCCCAGATGGGTTGTACACCAAATATCAAAAGAATTTGACTGCTGGATTTGGAGAAGATTTTTAAAGAATATTCCTCATTTTGAACAAAGTTACAATTTGGGCTCCCATAGGGAGCCCAAATATGAACCCAGGGACTTGGCTTGAACAAACCTGAATCTCCCTTCTGTAATGATGCTGTATACCAAATATCAAAAGATCCTGACAGTTGCATCTGAAGAAGAAGATTTTTAAAGAATATCCCTCATATTGCTCTAATTTGAACCTTTGGGCTCCTGTGGAGTGCCCAAATATGGATCCAGGGGTTAAATTTCAACAACCATGTGAATCAATCTTCCATAGATGTTATATGTGAAATATGAAAGCTTTTGGAGCAGTGGTTGGGGAGAAAAAGATTATTTTATATTTTTCCCATTACCTTCAGTGTTAAATAATGCTGACTCAGCATTTTTTCAAAGTCCCGAAACTGTCCTTAGGACAAAACCGATAGCGATTTTTTTTCACCAATCCTTTCTATTGGTCCTAAGGAAGCTTCACACCAAATAAAAAGTTTCAGTGCCGTGCACTTTTGGAGATAAGGGCATTTGAATTTTTTTCTATTTTTAGCTCCTGAGGTTCCCATGGGGAAGCGAGAAAATTTTTTGGGCATGAATCAAGTACTTACGACCCAATAATACCTCATAGCAAATTTGGTTCAAATTGGCCTCTCTGTTCAGAAAATAGAAATTTTGGGCGGGGCATACAATAGGGATCCTCCCGCAGCAAGCCCAAATATTGACAGAGAAAATTTCTTTGAACAAACTTGAATCTTGAGTACCAAAGAAGCTTACATACCAAATATCACAACATTCTGACTGGTGGTTCATAAGAAGATTTCAGGAGAAATTGATGCTTTTGGGGCATCATTCCCACCCCAGTGGGGGCACCGAGTTCATTTCAACAAACTGAAAAGAGGAAACCTCCAATATACTGTATGTCAAATTCGTTTGGGTTTGGGCTAGTGGTTTTGAAGGAAATAATTCTAAAACTATGAAAATGATTGATGTAAGTTGTTGCAGGATCGGAGAGAGAGGTGTCAACAAGATGTGTTTTTGCTCATTATGTTGAGAAATCTCGATAGTTTTTGAGATATGACTCTGAACATGGAATGAAGGATGAAGGGAGGGATGTACATAAATCTGAAGCCTAATAGTCAACCATTTTGTGAGAGGCAGTAAAGAAACAAGAAAACATACCTGCTTCCTTTGCCATATCTGGATAGTCAAAATCATCTCTGCGCCCAGGCTTTTCAAACTGAAGAAAAGAAAAACAATGCTATAATGTTATAACCAGTTCAGTGCTAAAATCCTATAGGGTCTGTGGTAAAAGTGGAAGAAGCTCATATTTGATTATTATGTGGAGTAGGAAATTTGAGGGAAATGAAAAAGTTTAGGTGCACAGAAAATTGTTCTCCTCTATAAGGCATGGTGATCGAGTTTCACGTGGGCAATACTAGTTAACTAATAAAGGATAATGTTTATTTTTGCTTTCCTAAAAACACAATTTTCAAGCATTTGAAGCTGACAATGGCCCTTTATTCTTCACAAAGAGATTTAAACCTTTACGTAACATGAAAAGCAGACGACACGTGCAAAAAATATTCTTGAACTAATTTTTTTCATTTTTTGTCTCAAAAACATAGGTTATGACCCCTCGTTGGAACGAGCTCGTTCCAACGAGGGGTCATAACCTATGTTTTTGAGACAAAAAATGAAAATATACTGAAAATTAATTGGCGATTTTTTTGGCCGTTACGTTGGGTAAAGGGTTAAGGTTTTTTGAAAAAGAATGAAGTTATTCAGCGAAGCTGAAATGACTTATTGGGATTTTTAGATTTTTTTTATAATTGGTTCTTTTTCAATTTCTTTTTGCACATTTAACATACTTTCCCTTTATCCACACTTATGAAATTTTGCATACTTATAGATAATGACTACAATTTTAGGGTTTTTCAGGGTTTTTTTCTCTCTCCACTTTTTCACATTTTGACCCTCGGTACGAACAAGGCCAATTTTAATTTTTTTTCTTCTTAATCTTTTACTTTCACCTTCATTTTGAGCCTTAGCGATTTTAAATTTGGGGAATATAATCCCCAGAAAAAAAAATCTCACATCTAGGGCCATGCTGGGAAATTCCCAACCGTCGAACTCCCAGGAAACGTCACAGGGGATCATAAGGTCCAAAATTAAAACGCATCAGATTTTTGTGACATTTTAGTATGTTGTAGAGATAAAAAAAAAAAAATTGGGAATAATTTTTTTTTTTTTTCTCATCATAGCCCCTTTTGACCTTTTTACACAACTTCAAATATAGGGGTTATTTTGCACATTTCTCATTGAAAATGTAATTTTCCAATAACACAAAGCCCTGTATAAATCACACACAAAACTGCTTCACATACTTTTACTTTCATGATGGCTATTTTAACCCTTTGAACCCCAGCGGCTGCTTTTCCAGTCAGGAACATGATACATCATAACAACATTACATGTATATAGGATGGCTGTTCAGTAAATGTGTGGGGTAGACCAATCAATATTTTCAAGGTGCTGCCTCAAGACTGCACGTTGAAAATATTGATTGGTGTACCCTAAATAATGAATATGTTCTCTTCTAATTGCTGCCATTGAAATGGCATGGAAGATACCACTAGAGTTCAAAGGGTTAAAAGCATATGTTATAATTTCAAATATGAACCTTTATCCAAAATAATGCCAATTCTGCAATAAAAAACATATATCTAACAAAGAGGTCCCACCTCGCTCTCCTGATAAAATTGTTTCAAGAAGGATTTAAGGTCATGTTCAGCATCTACATATTGATATAGTTAATCTATTTTAGCGAGGGCCTGTTGAGTAATTTTTTGTGTGTAAAGGCACTTAAACACCTTCAAAATACATTTTGAAGCATGAAGCAAAGAGAAACCAGAGGCTCAAGTGAGCCTAAAATGCTCGCCTGGCTCAAGTTGTCAGAAGAGATGAGTGTATCAGTAAGTGACCAGCATACAGAGCCCAAAAATTAATCCAGAATCTTGATTTGGACAAACTTGAATCTGACCCCCTAGCGATGTCACACACCAAATTTGAAAAGATTCTAACTGGTGGATCTGAAGAAGATTTTTCAAGAAATTTTCTCACACTACACTGAATTAAACTATGGGCCCCAATAAAGAGCCCAAATATTCACCCAAGGTCCCGCTTTGTACAAACTTGAATTTGACCCCCATAGAGATGTTGAAAACCAAACATGAAAATATTCTGATTGGAGGATGTGAAAAATAAGATTTTTAAAGAAATTCCCTCAAAAGGTACTGTGTTACAATATTAACCAAGGGACTTGATTTGAACAAACTTGAATCTAACCCCCATAGAGATGTTGTATACCAAATATCAAAAGAATCTGACTGGTGGATCTGAAGAAGAAGATTTTAAAGATTATTCCCCATATTGCACTAAGTAAAAATCTGGACTCCCGTGGGGAGCCCAAATATTGACCCATGGACTCGATTTGAACAAACTTGAATCTGAACCCCCTAGAGATGTTGTATAACAAATATGAAAACATTCTGAATGGTGGATCTGAGTAAGAAGATTTTTAAAGAAATTTCCTCATATTGCACTAAGTTAAAAATTCGGGCTACCCCCTCCCCCCCCCCCCCTCCATCCCCCCAAAGATGTTGCATACAAAATATGAAAGCATTCTGACTAGTAGATCTGAAGAAGATTTTTAAAGATCATTCCCCATATTTATTTATTTATTTATTGGTGTTTTAAGGTCACATATTCTTGCACAATGGCTAATCATGACCATAACATGAGTATCAACTCAAGACCAGCGGTGAGAGTTAATAAGCCATGTTACCCATTTTAGAGAGGGTTTGCACCTCCCAAACATTGGTGACTAGGTCCTATTTTACCAGTAAAACAGAGCCTGTTTACCACAGTGAACAGGCACCATTCCCCACATTACCCTAAGTTAAAAATTCGGGATCCTGTATTGAGCCCAAATATGAACCAAGGGGATTCATTTTAACATACTTGTATCTGACCCTCCGATGGATGATGTATACCAAATATGAAAAGATTCTGATCAGTGATTGTGGAGAAATTGTTTTATTTTTCCAAATATCCTGACTCAGCATTTTTTTCGATACCCCCTATAGGACACCCTGAAACAACCAATGGCAATTTTTTTTACCTTTCAATTCTACTGGCCCTAAGGATGCTTCATACCATATAACAGTTCTCTGTTCTGTGTGGTTTGGGAAATATGGGCATTTGAAAATATTTCTATTTTTAGCTTCTGGGGTTTCCACGGGGACACAGGAAATTGTTTTGTGTGCATAAATCAAGTACCAATGACTCAATAATACTACATATCAAATTTGGTTCAAATCGGACAATCGGTTCAGAAAATGGAAATACCTGGCGGGGCTAAAAATCTTTCCCCTCCCATTACAGAGGCAAATATTGATCATCAAACTTCGTTTCAACAAATTTGATTCTAAACCTCAAAAGGAAGCTGCATACCAAGTATCAAGTCACTGTATGCAATGGTTCATGAGAAAAAGATTTTTAAGAATTTTGGTGCATTATTCCCCACCCCCTCCCTATGAACCTGGGCACGTACATTTGAAAAAAGAAACCAAACTGGGATGTCAGAACAAGCAATCAATATCAATAAAATTGGTTAGGCGGTTTAGGAGGGGCAGGTGCAAATACCATGTTCATGGATGCCGGACGGTAAGTGATCACTTTTGCTCATTCTGACTTTCAGTCAGGTGAGATAATGACAAACTATAAGTGAGGCACATAATTATTGAAATCCTTTTCCTTCAAAAAGAAATTAATAGTAATATTACTCTTGTGTTCCAATAAAAGTACAGGTGGGAAAAGTATGGGGTGGAACATTTATCAAAATTAAATAAAAGTACAGACCCAAACAATAGTGCAGGGTGAAATCCACTGACGGAGTGGGGGAGTAATGCTAGTTAATTTTATTTAAAAGCCAACTTATTTTCCAGTATTGCCATTAGTTTTATTAAAGAAAACTAATAGGCATTTAGGCATCATGATTACAACAAGAGGCCCCAGAGGGCATGAGGGCGCTCACTTGACATGGTAGCTTAAATATCAACCCAGGGAATTGATTTGAACAAGTTGCATCTGCCCCTCCTAAGAAAAGCTTATACCAAATATCAAAAGATTCAGACCGGTGGATCCGGAAAAAAAAATGATGTTTAAAGAATATTCCTCATATTGAACTAAGTTATAATTCGGGCTCCCACAGGGAGCCCAAATATGAACCCAGGGACTGGGCTTGAACAAACTTGAATCTGACCCCCCTAAGCATGCTGTACACCAAATATCAAAAGATTCTGATTGGTGGATCTGAAGTAGATGATTTTTTAAGAATATTCCTCATACTGCACCAATTTAAACATCTGGGCTCCCATAGAGAGCCCAAATATGGACTCAGGGATTTGCTTTCAATAAACATGTGAAACAATCTTCCAAAGATGTTATATGTGAAATTTCAATACTTTTGCAGCTGTAGTTTGGGAGAAAAAGAGTCTTACGTGTAAATGTTTTTCCCATTACCTAAGTGTTAAAAAATGCTGATTCAGCACTTTTTCAAAAGTCCCGAAAAAATACCCTATGATAAAACTGATAGCAATTTTGGACCATTCCATTCTGTTGGTTCTAAGGAAGCTTCACACCAAATAAGAATTCTCAGTGCCATGTAGTTTTGGAGATATGAACATTTTAAATTTTTTCTATTTTTTTGCATAAATTAAGTACTTACATGTATGACCCAATAAGCCCTCATATCAAATTTGGTTCAAATCAGCCTCTCGGTTTTGAAAATAGAAATTTTGGGCGGGGTAAAAATTCTTGCCCCTCCCATAACAATGACAAATATAGCCCCTCGAACTTCTCTTGAACACATTTGAGTCTACACCCCAAAAGGAAGCTGCACACCGAATATCAAGTCTCTGCTACTGCTGGTTCATGAGAAGATTTTTTAAGATTTAAGCACACTTTTTGGGCGAGGCCCTACCAAGGGGCGGGGCAACTTGATTTGAACAAAATCCAAATGCGATGTCATAACAAACAATTATCTCAAATTTCACTTTGATTGGTTCAGTGGTTTTGGAGGAGAAGATGCAAACACCATGTTCATGGACGACGGACGGTGAATGATCACTATAGCTCACCTAAGAGCCAGGTGAGCTAAAAGTTGCCTAATTGGCATGGGGGAGGAGGGGGTGGGGGCTTGGGCAATAACTACGACAATTTTCATTGGATAATGGTGGTAGACTTTTTTCCCTAAGAGTTATATACCCCCAAAAAATTGATATTTGATTTCTAATGCTTAAGTTATTGTTGCTATATTGTTGCTATAGAGACATATACCGAAAAGAAATGAAATCTGGTTTTTATTGTTAAAGTTATGCCATAAACAAGTATCAGATTATATTTTTTTTATTAAACAAAGGGCAATAACTCGAATAATTTTCATCGGATATTGTTGGTCATCGAACTTGACCAAGACATTGTTGCTATAGAGACATTTAGCGAAAAGAATTGAAATTTGTTTATTGTTTAAGTTAAACCATAAACAAACAAGCATTAGGCCACACAAAGTAGATCTTCTATTTCTCAGGCCATTATTTGTGAAATTACATGCGGGCGAGCGTTTTTTTATTTTATTTTTTATTTCAGTAATTTCTTCTTTGCCATCAAAAGTTCATGTTCTTGGTTCAAGTTTTAGGCCTCATAATCTACCGAATAGCATGGGTGGTGGTGTATTTCATCCCTTGAGTGCAAGAAGGCTTTGCAATACTAAAGCACTGCAAAGCTTTCTTGCACTCAAGGGATAAATTCATCAATTTTTTTAACTTGGGTAAAATATCCGACATAAACCATTTAATTTTTATTTTTTGAAAGTTTAAATTGGTTATAAAAAGAGAGCATGCGGCAGCCAAAAGGACATGCGGGAGGGCCTGAGAAACAGATTTTTTTATTTTTTTAAGCCTAACATATATTTTTTATTAAACAATAGGTAATAACTCCCATAATTTTCATCGGATATCGCTGGTCATCGAACTTGATGTGGACATTGTTGCTATGAAGACAAAAACAAAAAAGAACTGAAATCCTTCAACTATTGTTCAAGTTATGCCCTAAACAAAATTTACAGAATATTTTTATAACAAAGGAAATAACTCCAATAATTTTCAAGAGGTATCGGTGGTCATCAAACTTGTTGCAGACATTGTAAAGAGACATATACCAAAAAAGAATTGAAATCTGTTAACTATTGTTCAAGTTATGCCATAAACAAAGTTCGGATGGTTGGATGGACGGACAGATGGATGGAGGGATGGACGGACAGGGCTCTATCCCTCCCTTGCGGGGGAATAATAAACACACCTATGGAAAATATACATCCCCATAATATGCAATAAAAATTACTTTAACACAACTCCTCACATCAGAACATTAACTAACTTTTCATCTAAAAAAACAAAAATAAAAAAGTAAGGGTTAAGTAGTAGTCATGGTCCTAAAGAATCCTCAGCAGCAAGCTGATAGCCCGAGGACCACTGAGTTTGAAGAAACAAACTCAAACACAAACTCTTACCAATCGGATATTGGAGCTGGCTTTAACTGTTACAAATACAAGTTGACAGATTTGTTGTTGCTGGAAACAAGGGCAAAATAGCAGAACATATACTACGTAGAAAAGTTAAGAATGAAAAGGATAATGTCCAGTGTTTATGAAAGGATTAGGAAATAAGACAAGAACTGTGATAATTGGGAATATGTTAATTTCTGTCCCCTGTATGCTATGTTTTTAATAAAAACTAGAGGTACTGTGAGCAAGCTCACAAAGTGATACCCCCTGCGCCTCAGTTGTAGCCTTTTTGGTACAGTAAAATGTATAAGTTAGTTTATCTCCCCTTGGAAATGTCAGAACGGAATTATATTGCTTCATGCACATCTTAATATGGAGTTCTTCCATTGTGTAAAGTTTCATGAAAATTCTTCAAACGGTTTAGGAGGAGTTACGCTTATAAGGATGGGCAGACGGATGGACAGATGGAGGGATGGATGGACAGATGGACAGGGTGATTCCTATATACCCCCCAAACTTTGTTTGCAGGGGGTATAATAATATGAGGTGTAGACTGTACTAAAGAGCTGAAGGGTGGGTTAATGTGGACCTCACAGTTAATGTATGTGGCCCTCACAGTTAATGTATGTCAATGAATGTTACCAAGTTACAGTGAAATTATTCCAAAACGAGTCATCCTATCAAGTTACATTGAAATCCCTTCATAAATATGGCCTGTAGATTGTGCTAAAGGTTTTCGGGCTTCAGGCCTGTGTAGCCATAACGGTTGACTGATTGCAATTAAAAGTGGGCGTCCTCATCTCGACATTATACCAAGTCATTCTACTACGTTACAATAAAATCCCTTCACAAATTCGATCTGTAGTCTGTACTAAAGTTTTTCGGGTTTTGGGCTCGGGCAGCCATGATGGCTGAATGATCACAACCAAAAGAGGACGTTGTCATCTGGGCATCATCTGGAGTGATCCTATGAAGTTACAATGAAATCCCTCTATAAATATGACCTGTAGACTGTGCTAAAGGTTTTCGGGTTTTGGCCTCGGGCAGTCGTCACGGTTGAAAGAACGCGACCAAAAGGGGACGATCTCATCTAGACATAACCCCAAACCTGCATATGAAATTTTGTGATGATCAGACAAGAACTACGAGGTGTAGCCTGTGCTAAAGGAAAATGTGAACAGACTCACAGACTAACAGACTTCAAGTTAAGCTAAAAACTACATTTGCAATAAAACACTCCATAAGCAATATAGATCACCATAGTGTGCAATAAGGTCTACTTAAACACAACTTCTTACAACAGAAAATTGACTAAGTTTTCACCTGAAAAAAGAAAAATTTGAAGAAAACTTGCCAAAAAATAAGGGTCAAGTATTGTAGTCACGCTGCAAAAGAACAGCAACTGCCACAGGGTTTGAAGAAACCAACCCAAACACAAACTCTTACAACACGGATATTGGAGAAACATTAATTGTTACAAGTACAAGCTCACAGATTTTTTGCTAAAAGAGGAAAAACACGCAATATAACAGCACATATACTGAGATTAAGAATTTAGAGAAACTACACTCCCAATAAGACACATCTATAAGCAATATTGACCACCATAATACATGTATGCAAGTTTTTTTAACCTATTACCAGACATACCAGCCAAAACAGGCCAGCGCTATTCACATAAATCACCTTTCAATTTTCAGTATTTTTTCACGTTTTTGTCATAAAAACATATCTTATGAGTTATGATCCCTCATTGGAACAAGCTCATTGAGCTCATTCCACTGATAGATCATAAGCTACGTTTTTGATGCCAAAAATGAAAATGAAAGTGTCAATGACACTGTAGCTCAACTTGTCAAGACATGTACATGTATAGTATGTGACACAGCAATGACAAACATCTAGGTAATGACCTGATAACAAAGGTACATATAAAGTATTGTAACGGTCTGTACATAAATACTGACCGTAGCCTGTAACAAATGTATAGGTAAAGTATTGTAAAGGTGGGTGACATTCAGATGCTAAACTAGAAAAGAAATCTTTGAGTCCCAGAGTGGGTCTGACCGAACCCCAAAATATTTGTTCTCATAGCACAGTGATAACAAAGGCACCCCAAACACACACTCATTCCTGTCTCACGGTGAAAACAAAGGTACCCCAAGAAGTTTTGTGAAGATCAGTTCATAAATATGAGCTGTATAGAAGTTGTGACAAAAAAAACTGATTGGACCTAATTTCGGTACAAAATGGCCACTGGCAGCCATCTTGAATTTTGGACCACAGCCAAAAACACCCGTTCTCATCCCACGGTGATAACAGAGGTACCCAAGAAGTTTCGTAAAGATCGGTTCATAAATAAGGCCTCTAGCCTGAGCCGTATAGAAGTTGTGTACAAAAAACTGATTTGACCTAATTTCGGTACAAAATGGCCACTGGCAGCCATCTTGAATTTTGGACTGCACTCAGAAACACTCGTTCTCGTCCCAAGGTGATAACAGAGGTACCCAAGAAGTTTCGTGAAGATCGGTTCATAAATACAGCCTCTAGCCCGAGCCATATTGACATGTGTACATACTGTGTGTAAGTAGCACTGAAAAAATCAAAGTACATCTAATTTGCATAATTTCTGCACGAGAAAAAAACCCGTATTATATGTGATGTATCCCATGGTACTAAACATTCAAACAAAAATTTTTTCAAATCAGCGCTTTCATATGGAAGTTCTGTGCAAAAATCTGATTGCACCTAATTTTGTACAAAATTGCTGCCATTGGCCATCTTGAATTTCGGACCGCACCCAAAAACACTCGTTCTCGTCCCACGGTGATACCAAAGGTACCCAAGAAGTTTTGTAAAGATCGGTTTATAAATACGGCCTCTAGCCCGAGCCGTATTGGCATTTGCACTTACAGTGCTGAAAGTAACACTAAATAATTCAAAGTTAGTCTAATTTGCGTATGAGAAAAAAACCTGTATTATATGTGATGTATCCCATGGTACTAAACATTCATACAAAAAATTATTCAAATCAGCGCTTTCATATGGAAGTTCTGCGCAAAAATCTGATTTCACCTAAGTCTGTACAAAATGGCCACCAGCGGCCAACTTGAATTTCGGATCGGACCCCAAAACACTCGTTCTCGTCCCACGGTCATAACAAAGGGACCAAAGAAGTTTCGTAAAGATCGGTTCATAAATACGGCCTCTAGCCTGAGCCGTATTGAATTGTTGACGGACAGACGGCCAGATGGACGACTGGCCATGGCATAAGCTCAAATTTGGCTTTGCCAAAGTTGAGCTAAAAAGTAGTTATTCAAGAATTTTTATTTACAAGTGTTGTCTGCCTTTCAAGTTAGGTAAAGGGTGAATATAACCTCTTACAACAGAAAATTGACAAAGTTTCCACCTAAAAAAATGGGTTAAAATAAATTTACTTAAACACAAATTCATACAGAGTTGGATGTTGACACCGACAGGGTCACGTTACCTCACTTCTACTTTGTAGAAGGGGAACTAAAAATTATACATGCAGCAGGCCTTTAACTTCATTTATTTGGGGCACACACCTTTGTCCTAATATGGGCACATTAAAACCAGAAAGAACAGCCTTATTCTGTCATGTTTTATTGCCATGCCTTTCTTTGTATTTCTATAATCATATTATGATGGAAGTTACCCTCAAATGTAGAAAAGGCACAGAGAATTTATTTATTAAATGCTAAACGATAGATTATCGAAAAAACTGTGGAAAGATAGAAATTGCATCCCCCACTGTGAAGGTATAGAAATTTTCACTTTCAAGGTATCAATCAAAATGGCGGCTTTCAAAGCATCACTTCAAGGTGAATTTGAATCAAATTATCACTGGAAATGATCAATTTGTTTAAAAAACGTATAATGAAATGAAAATCCAGTGTTTTTGAGTGGATACCGTTCATTTCCAGCAATAATTCTACACGTATTCACCTTGAATTGATGCATGAAACCCACCAGCTGAATCAGATCGCAAGATGATAGCTGTTCAAAGAATCGATCAAATCACTTCTGCATAACAATGTGCATCATCTGTTTAGTTTCACGCATCAATTCAAGGTTGAAACGATTGGAATTATCGATAGGAATGAAAAGATTCTTATAAAAAGATATAATAAAAAGAAAATCTAGTGTTTTATATATCCTCTATTTATTTTTCTTGATGTCTTCACATCTTCTCTAATGAAAACGGTGTGAAATTAGGGTACTCTAAAGGCCTGATATGCAGGTTTATTTAAATACATAAAAAATTTTTAGAAATAAAACAAGAGCTATTGTTGAAGGCAATTATACCCCTACTACAGTATTGAACGGATGAAGTATAAATGAATTAACTCCTAGCACTCTGGTAGTATTTCAGAATTTCTGTCATTGACCCCATATTGCCCATATGCAGCATAAAAATACAACAAATTATATCTTGTTTGACAGAGCTCAAATTTATTAAATTCTCAGTTGCATTGTGGGAAAAATTTGCTGCTGAAACCTTTGGTATTTTGACAACAGTGTGTAGGGGGTTAAAAACAAAGTACATGTTTTGATAAAAAAAATCATGAAAAACTGACAAAGTAAGCACCCCATATCTCTGGTGACAAATATGCAGGCAACTTTTTATATCATGTGCAGGAGAGGTTTGTCACAAGGATACCCTGTACCAAATTTAATTGAAATCCACCCAGTCAATGCCAAGATATCGCTTGGATGGGGAAAAGTCATGAAAAATTGACAAAGTACAGTTAAAACTAGAAGCCCTGTCATGAAATGCGCACAAATAGAATGTCGATCTGCACGTTAATCTATGCGTTATGACCATAGTAAGGCTATCAAATTATGCACATATCGTATGTGCTCAAGCAATGTTTCAGCCAATGGACCCCTGGGTAACCCGGAGGTCCACTGGCAGAAACATTGCCTGTGTTTGCTATGAGTAACCAGGAGAACCCACCGTGCTTTGGGTGCCATTCGATATGGCAATCACATGCAATTCATGCGCACAATTAAGCCTAGATAAGCGCACAGTTCGTGACAGGACTTCTAGTTTTAACTGTAAGGACCGCAACTCTGGTGACAAATATGCAGGCAACTTTTTATATCATGTGCAGGAGAGGTTTGTCACAAGGATACCCTGTACCAAGTTTAATTGAAATCCAACCACTCACTGCCAAGATGTCACTTGGATGGGGAAAAGTCATGAAAAATTTACAAAGTAAGAAACAGTAACTCTCGTTAACACCCTGCACACTGATGTTGAAATCTCTAAATTTCAGTCTGCTAATTTTTCCCATGATGCAACTAGGAATTTAACCAGTTTGATCTTGTTTGACAGAGCTCATGTCAAACAAGGTATAATAGATTAATTTTTTACCTAACACAGCGGTAAAAAACGGCCTGAAACTTAACCAATATAAGTGTACAACAGTCTAAAATATCTCGGAAGTTTCTCAATAAAACCATACAGATATGGATATCATTAGAACCAGCTTGCTTAGCTGGTTCTAATAATACCCATATTGATGTGGTTTTATTGAAAAATTGTGAAATTTAATTTATTTTTAAAAAATACTATTAGGTAAAGGATCAAATGCCTATACTGGATAAATTATGGCCAAAAATGTCTGTGAATGTGGCTATTTCAGTCGATATTAGAATAATTCTTTGACAGATTACAAGATTTTTTTTTCAATTCCACCAATTACTCTATAACCTATATGCAATTAGGAGGTCAAATTTGTACCGAGGTATGATAAATGGTTTAGTGTTATATACAACTAGTAGGCCCACCCATGGATGGAAAAGCTGGCCGTCCATCCATGCAAGGATGGAAAAGTAGCCCATTCCATATCAATAGATATAATCAATGCTGTAATTTCTAGTGAAACAGAATTGCAGACACTTCCCATTTAATAATAGATAAACAGGGTTATTCAATTAGAAGAAACACAATTCTGTGGGCTCCAAGGACTAACAGAGTTTACCCATTTAATGTCAACAATGCTGATGTTTTGACTTCACTTCTGTAACTTTAAATATGAATTAAAATTTCAATTTTTTTCAAAGACCTGTAATTCTTGTTCTCTATTTTTCAGGATAGGAACCCTGCATTCAAACTCTCATGTGTCAACATTGTATTTTTAACTGGAGGGTGTGGGGGATTCGAGCCACTGGGTAAATACTTTTATTTGTTGCTTTAACCCTTTACCTAACATGAGAAGCAGACGACACTTGCAAAAAAAATTCTTTAATAATTAATTTTTTTCATTTTTTGTCTCAAAAACATAGATTATGCCCCCTCGTTGGAACGAGCTCGACGAGCTCGTTCCAACGAGGGGTCATAACCTATGTTTTTGAGACAAAAAATGAAAATATTTTGAAAATTAATTGGCGATTTTTGAGAATAGCGCTGGCCGGTTTTGGCCGTTACGTTGGGTAAAGGGTTAAAATGAGTTTGGAAGGATTATGGGTTTTATGGTAGACCACTCATCTGATGAAATAAACTCTTACCCTGCCTACCTGGGGAGATGCTTTGTTTGGTAAAAACAACAGCAAATTGTCTGATGATAATGGGCCACCTTCAAGGTGGCCGGTTTATTGAAAGAAATATCACTGATGATTTAATAATGAGTTCTGCAGCCATGTGATGCCACAGAACTTAAGAAAACAATTAGAAATGAAACTAAGTTTTGAAGAATTTTGCCAAAAGGGACGCCTATAACGCAGTAAATGAATTAAAAACCTTACCTAGAAAACTGGGCTTAGAAAGTAATGTAAATGGTTCACATGAAAGCTACATGTCCTTGACAAAGGGAAAACTGCCTGTAAAGCAGGATCCGGTCTGAATCAGATGAAAAACTGCCAGTCTATCGTTCAGGAAAACTGGCAGTAATGCTGGATCTTACACTATCCCGAGAAGAAACAGTAAGTATGAAACAATAGGCCCCAGGAGCCTTAATCGCTCACCGGCCAAAGTGGTTCAAAGAAGTATTTGGGGTCACATTCAGTTAGACATGGTTCATCAACACCACAAAGGAATGAAGTCATGAGAGACAAATTTTATGGCACTAGGGATTTGGCTTGAACAAACTTGAATTTTACCCCCCTAAGGATGCTGCATACCAAATATCAAAAGCATTCATCTGCTGGATCTGAAGAAGAAGATTTTTAAAGAAAATTTCTCATTTTGAACTAAGTTATCATTTGGGCTCCCACAGTGAGCCCAAATATGGACCAAGGGACATGGCTTGAACAAACTTGAATCTCACCCCCCTAAGGATGCTGCATACCAAATATCAAAACATTGCAATTGCTGGATCTGAAGAAGATTTTTGAAGAAAATTCCTCATTTTGAACTACGTTACAATTCGGGCTACCACAGTTAGCCCAAATATGAACCCAGGGATTTGGCTTGAACAAACTTGAATCTCACCCACCTAAGCATGCTGCATACCCAATATCAAAAGATTCTGCCTGCTGGATCTTAAGAAGATTTTTAAAGACATTTGCCTGAAATTCGCACTAAGTTCAAATTTGGGCTCCTATACTGAGCCCAAATATGAACCCAGGGGGCCGATTTGAACAAACTTGAATCAGATCCACCCCACAATGTTGCATACCAAATATCAAAAGATGCTGCCTGCAGGATCTGGAGAAGAAGATTTTTTAAGAAATTTGCCCAAAATGCACTAAGTTCGAATTTGAGCTTCTATAGTGAGCCCAAATATGAATCCAGGGGGGCCAATTTGAACAAACTTGAATCAGATCCACCCCACAATGTTGCATACCAAATATCAAAAGATTCTGTCTGCTGGATCTGGAGAAGAAGATTTTTAAAAAAATTTGCCTGAAATGCACAAAGTTCGAATTCGGGCTTCTATAGTGAGCCCAAATGTGAATCCAGGGGGCCGATTTGAAGAAACTTGAATCAGATCCACCCCACAATGTTGCATACCAAATATCAAAAGATTCTGTCTGCTGGATCTGGAGAAGAAGATTTTTTAAGAAATTTGCCTGAAATGCACCAAGTTCGAATTTGGGCTTCTATAGTGAGCCCAAATATGAATCCAGGGGGCCGATTTGAACAAACTTGAATCAGACCCATACCAAGATACTGCATACCAAGTATCAAAAGATTCTGCCCACTGGTTCTGGAGAAGAAGATTTTTAAATAATTTTTCTATCATACGGTGCTATCAGAGTTATGCCCCATACAGAGCCCCCCAAGGGACGTGGCAATTTCATTTGAACAAACGTGAATTGCCATATAGTAATGAACATCCACATGAAGTTTCGTGAAAATCGGACCAGTGGTTTCAGAGGAGAAGTCGTTTGAAAAATGTTCACGACGACAACGACGTTTGTCAAGTGATAAGTTGAGCTCCCTTCGGTGAGCTAAAAATACTGGAACAAACTGCTGAAAAAAGTTTGACAGTGCCAGTATCCCAGCCTGTAAAGCAGGGATAGACATTGTATAAGAACACATGTCCTGGCCCTATAACGCTGAAATTAACTGATCTCGGGCATATAATCCAGGGATAACACGTTCCTATAACAGAGACTTGTGAGATTGAGAATGAGTGCTGGACGAATCATACTGTGGCCGGTAGTTGTAGAAGAGTTCCATCACTGTTGTCATTTGGTAACCAATGCAAGCTGTTATAATGTCCAAATCCTTGAAATCCTTGGAGATGTTGCATAGCATGTGCCTCATGTATATCCCCCAATGTGTCCGCAATGGGAATAACTAGTAGAGTTGGAGAAGAGGAAAGAGGGATAGTAGGTTGAAGAGGACTGTCCCACACAGAGAAGGAAATTTGAGACAGAAGGTGGTGAGAGGGGAGGTGGTGGGAAAGATTTTACTACTTGTTCCTTCCAATGGAAGAGATGAACTGTCCCGAAGTGACGCGAACCTGTTGAATGAAAGTTGTTCCACCAATGGAAAGTTCTGCAAGTATTCTGGAATTGCATGTTTTGAGACAAAGAGAATATCGTCTGTTCTTGGGAAGTGCCAGATTACGTAAGAGTTGGGGAAAGTTACTAAGAAATTATTGGGAGTTTGGTTTTAGAAACAGAGTATGCGAATGATATTGCAACAGGTCAGCTTGAGGTCAATGGCATGAAAGCAGCTGTCAGAAACAGGCTGAAATTACAGGTGTGCCCTAAACATAATGACAAGGGTGTTCCCCATAAAACAATTTATGCTAGGGCCTAAATATCCTTTATTTTAACTTGGTGCAGTATGAGGAAATTCATATAAAAATCCTGTTCTTCAGGACCCCAAATTTTCAGTGTTAAAAAAAAAAAAAAATTTTTTGTCTTAAAATGGACCGAAACGCATAAAACACAAAAACAAGAGGCCCCCAAGGAGCCTTAATCGCTCACCGGCCAAAGTGATTCAAAGAAGTATTTGAGGTCACATTCAGTTAGACGTGATTCATCAACACTAGAAAGGAATGAAGTCATAAGAGTCAAATTTTATGGAACTAGGGACATGGCTTAAACAAACTTGAATCTTACCCCCTAAGGATGCTGCATACTAAATATCAAAAGCATTCATCTGCTGGATCTGAAGAAGAAGATCTTTAAAGAAAATTCCTCATTTTGAACTAAGTTATCATTCGGGCTCCCACAGTGAGCCCTAATAGGAACCCAGGGACTTGGCTTTAACAAACTTGAATCTCACCCACCTAAGGATGCTACACACCACATATCAAAACATTCCAACTGCTGAATCTGAAGAAGAGGATTTTTTAAGACAATTCCTCATTTCGAACTAAGTTACAATTCAAGCTTCCACAGTGAGCCCAAATATGGACTGAGGGACATGGCTTGAACAAACTTGAATCTCACCCCCCTAAGAATGCTGCATACCAAATATCAAAACATTCCGACTGCTGGATCTGAACAAGAAGATTTTTAAAAAAATTCCTCATTTTGAACTAAGTTTTAATTCAGGCTACCACAGTGAGCCCAAATATGAGCCCAGGGACTTTTCTTGAACAAACTTGAATCTCACCCCCCAAGCATGCTGCATACTCAATATCAAAAGATTCTGCCTGCTGGATCTTGAGAAGATTTTTAAAGACATTTGCCTGAAATTCGCACTAAGTTCAAATTTGGGCTCCTATACTGAGCCCAAATATGAACCCAGGGGGCCGATTTGAACAAACTTGAATCAGATCCACCCCACAATGTTGCATACCAAATATCAAAAGATTCTGCCTGCAGGATCTGGAGAAGAAGATTTTTTTAAGAAATTTGCCCGAAATGCACTAAGTTCGAATTCGAGCTTCCATAGAGAGCCCAAATATGAATCCAGGGGGCCAATTTTAACAAACTTGAATTCCCCCCCCCCCCCCCCCCCCCCCCCAGTCGATAATGTAAAGTTCACGACGGACGGCAAGTGATAAGTTAAGCTCCCTTCGGTGAGCTAAAAAAATGTCCGGATTTTGGTCCTAAATTTCTAAGTCTGGAACGGCGGCCCAAATTTTCAGCCTAAATATGAACCCAGGGACGTGGCTTGAACAAACTTGAATCGCATCCCCCTAAGGATGCTGCATACCAAATATCAAAAGATTCTTATTGGTAGATCTGAACAAGAAGATTTTTAAAGAATATTCCTCATACTGCACTAATTTAAACATTTGGGCTCCCATAGAGAGCCCAAATATGGACCCAGGGAATTGATTTCAATAAACATGTGAAACAATCTTCCAGAGATGTTATATGTGAAATTTGAAAGCTTTTGGAGCAGTGGTTTGCAGAAAAGTAGTCTCAAATGTTTTTCCCATTAACCACAGTGTTAAAAAATGCTGACTCAGCACTTTTTCAAAAGTCCCCAAAAAGTGCCCCATGATACAACCGACAGCAATTTTATTTGACCATTCCATTCTGTTGGTCCTAAGGAAGCTTCACAACAAATAAGAATTCTCAGTGCCGCGTGGTTTTGGAGATATGGGTGTTTTAATTTTTTTCTATTTTTAGCTCCTGCAGTTCCCATGGGGCGACGTGAAATTTTTTTTTTTTTGCATCAATTAAGTACTTATGACCCAATAAGCCCTCATATCAAATTTGGTCCAAATCTGCCTCTCAGTTTGGAAAATAGAAATTTTGGGAGGGGCAAATATTCTTGCCCCTCCCATTACGATGCCAAATATAGCCCCACAAACTTCTCTTGAACAAATCTTAGTCTACACCTCAAAAGGAAGCGGCACACCAAATATCAAGTCTCTGCTACTGCTGGTTCATGAGAAGAAGATTTTTTTAAGATTTCAGCACATTTTTGGGGTGTGGCCCTACCAATGGGCGAGGCAACTTGATTTGAACAAAATCAAATTGCGATGTCATAACAAACTACTATCTCAAATATCAATTAAATTGGTTCAGCGGTTTGGGAGGAGAAGACGCAAACACCATGTTCACGGACGACGGACGGTGAGTGATCACTATAGCTCTACTGACTGAAAGTCAGGTGAGCTAAAAACTCACGTGTTGTTCACCACTTCAGTGAATTCTGAACATGAGTTATGACTTCAATCAAATATATTTCCACAAGTTTAGTACTCCTCGACCTCGCTGAGCCTCCGCCTCAAGTTCAAAATAAATTGTTTCACTCAGCTTAATCATGTTTTTGGATTCGACTGCATTGTTGTTACAAAATTGATGGCATGTTGCAGTTAACGCTTAACAATGAAAGTTATTTTTTATTCAGCATAAAATAATTAGAATGTTTCTTTTCTTCGCTTCCCTGCTTCAGGTTTTATTTCTGAAATCACACAAACTCAGGAACTATCGACCGATAGAACATGAAAAGGAACATTCCTATTATAATATTACGACTGATATATACTCAGTTAATAATTTTTTACAATTAATATTTTTCTGAAAGTATTTTTTTTATTTGGAATAAGCTCTGGCTTGTGTGAGCATTTATTCGCATGGATTGACCTCTGAATGTACCTTTCAACATGTTTACAGAAACTGTTACACAGAATCTATTTTTAGCTCACTGTACATGTAGCTCACCTGTTTTTATGAAATTAAGACAGAATCATCTAGAAACTTAATGAGGCGACTTTAATCAACCGATCAAAAATAAATAGAACTTAGATGTGAGTCTTCCATGGAAGACATGTGTCGCCTGCACTATATTTTAATATTTCAGACAGAATTCTAAGTGGAAAAGGGGCATAACTCTGGAAAAAATACAGCGGGTCAAAAAATAAAATAGGAGGTGCACAATGCCATTATGTGATAAAGAACCACTGAAAGTTTCATCAAAATCCATTCATAGGTTAAAGAGGAGTGGTGGATAAGAGAAAGTGTGACGCAGACGACGACGCAGGACGACAAAAGTAATCCCTATATGTCGCTCCCCACTTCGTGGGGCAGGCGACACAAAAAGGAACATTGGAAAAACTTCTTATTCTGGAACTTTTCACCTGAAGGCTATATAATTAACCTTGACATGTATCAACAGAATTTGTACATTTTATTTATCGCACAAGGCATTCTTTTCATACAGACAGAATTGAGAAGTCATTTGTTTATATTCAGCATTAATTGAACACTGGAGATTATTATTACAGGAGAGGTGCTTTATCATAGAAGTGGTTGAGAATTTATTATATATTATTCAGAATTGATAATCTGTACTTCTTTGTGTACTGGATAAGTGGTTCCAAAAGAGAATTTTGAAGAAAATTTATTCTTCTTGTAAAAGAGAATTTACATTTGAGAATAGCCAGGATCCTACTGGATTATTTTAAAACTACCTGTGATGCCAATACTTATTAGATATTAATTCCATTTGAATTTTGCTGAGTACTTTATTTGAATTTATTGGAGACTGCTGTATATTTTGAGTGAACATTTCATTACAATTTATTGGATACTATTTCTGCATACATATTCTTGGACATTATGATACCAGCTGGAAAGTTTCATCACTGGATTACTGGATTCTATTAAACTTTATTTTGGACTAATTGATAAGTATTTCTGTTTTTATTTTTATGTTAACCAATCAGTATAAAAGATTTGTGTATCATTTTCTCTTCATACTGTTTTTTTTTTAACTGAAACGGTTAACTGATTAATTAATTAACCGAGGATCAATGATTTGATCGATCAAAAAAGTAATTGATCGATTAATCGTTACTTTTGAACTACTGTATTATATGGGGTTAACAAAGAAACAAACTTGCTCCAAAAAGGGCAAACATTGTCACACCGACTCACATCAATTATATGAGATAGGGTAAAGCATGCAAGTTACATACTGACATACTTGTTCACTTGCATGATCATTATACTGCATCAGAATGGTCATTTTTCACCCCTTACCCAATGTGGATAGCAGATGATACTTGCAAAATCAATTCTTGAATTGCTAAAAATTTTCAATTTTTGTCTCAAAACATAGCTTATGACCCTCCATTGGAACAAGCTTGATGAGCTTGCTCCAATGGAGGTTCATAAGCTATGTTTTTGAGACAAAATTTGAATGGCGATTTTTGTATGTTTAGTTATGTTTAAGGCCACATAGTTATGCATAATGGCTAATCATGACCGTGACAGTTTTACGGGTGGAGGAAGCTGGAGTACCCGGAGAGAACCACCGAGCAACGACGAGCAGCTGCCAGCTCCCCGACATCGTAACTTCACACTGCAGCACAGGCAGGGTTAGATTGGTTGGAGACATGCGTACCATCGATGTGCAGCACGCCTTAGTACACAACGCCATCGTGCCCCCACGCGGGCACTAGAGATGATTTTTGTATGTAGCGCTGGCCGGTTTTGACCATTACGTTGGGTAAAGGGTTAATGCTGTAAATCATCATGGCAATTATTCAGCTACCTATTTGCAAGTGATTAATCGGTTAACCAAGGTTAATCCATGTGATTAATCGATCAAGAAAACCCTTTAACCAATTCAGCTCTACTGAGGTTTCTCAGATTTCTTTCTGTTACCATTATTGTTATTTTTACACCATAACAAGCAAAAGAACGGTACCAATTTATTGTTTCCCACACTTTTCTCACACAAAGACAAATGTTTGTCAAAGTCAGAACTCTCACAATCGAAATTTTAACCCTGAACATATTACCATATAAGTAGTGCTCAGATGATCAAATCAATCAACATTACATCCGTAGAGATCAATGTATGTCCTGAAATTAAATGCATACATTATCATTGAGGGTTCATACACCCAGAAAGAAAATTCCATAACTTTCCACGACTTTTAATGACCTTTTGAATAAATTTCCAAGACCTTCTTTAACACTTGATTTGGAAAAGTGAAGAGGTAAATACAACCTATATCCAGAACATGGCATGCTCAATAGCAGGTAAACAGATAGGATACATGACTTTTATGTTTTTCAGTTGTCAACATACATTTTAGGACGTCTTGATTATATTCTGCAACTTTAGCCCTAAAGGGCTTGGAGATTTTTATACATTTTTGCTACATTTTAATTGAAGTGTCCATTCTGGGACATTGCTGTTGTTTTAGGCAAGTCTTGGCTGCCTATTAAGCACCCTATGCACTTTGAATGTAACTTGTAAGTTGACCCAAAGTCTGTTCAATACCTTTGTTGTAGGAAAAAGTTTTAGAGGCCTGAATTTTAAAAATGAAAATTCCATGACTTTACCGCTTTTCCAGGACCTTTACGAGCCCTATCAATGACATACATGCACAAGCATATTCATTCCAGAACATATTTCATCCTTGTGAGCCTGTACAGTACTCCAGTTCAGTGACCTGCCTTTTTCTCCAAGTCAAATTCCAACCATTCACTTCCGACTGCAGTGCCATGATGACAACAGACTCAATTGTCTGCAATTTCTCCTTACTCTGTTGCTGTTAATGACCACTGTGTTTGGTGATTCACAGAACACAGATATCATTAACAGTAATGAGAGCTGTAGTTGTGACTATTTTACAAATCATTACCCATGCAAAAAATTGATGGCACCAAACATAAGTTGCTGGATACTACCCACAGCTGAAAATCACAGAAACAAAAATAGGTGTCGCATTATTCCAGAAATATTCTGATCTGATCACTTTCATTGTACATGTAAGTTACTTGAATTTAAGGAGCTATCAAGTAAGGAAAATTAATTTACATTGAAATTCCCAAATCTGATGTTCCATAAATATAATTAAATGTACATAAATTATACATCAAAATGAAGGTTGCGAAGTATAGAACACAAAAGATATATATGCATTCAACTCAGAGTTGACAGCAACCAAAAATGGTTCCCCAAAGTCTGCTACTGTATTCGTACCAGAACTGATAATCAAATAATATTTCAAGTGGTCAACTCATGGCTTCAGGTATCCAAGAACAAAGCTAGGAAATCAAATTTCTTCAAAATACAGCGACAAAGCAACATGGGGGAAAATTCCAAAATACAATGTACTCGGATTTGTTTTGATTTCTGTTTGTTTACGTTTAGGTTAAAGCTGACAGGACCGAAAAGCACAGGTATACAATGCCATCTAAAATGAAATAATGAGCTGATCGCTTTCACACTACAGGCTGTCATTATATGGAGACTACACAGTTGCCACATTACTTACATGTACAAGGTATCATAACACCTGTTTGAATTTCCTAGAATTATTTGATAGTTTTTCTATTAAATTTCATGGTATCGTGTGACATACACATGTCCACCAGCCATGGAATTCTTCTTCAATGAAAGTATCAATGACACTGCAGCTCAACTTGTCCAAGAAGGGACTGAACTAAATAAAAAGATCCACTAATGCCAAGTCATTCACTGAAGTTTCTACAGAAAAGACATCACACCAAACCTACATATGAAATCTGAAAAAAAATTGGGTGAGGGATGGGGCCTGTTGGGTGTTCTAATGGAATTGTTGACAATTTATATGTCAAATCCATGATCCATGAATCCATGAAATTCGGAAATAGCTCCTATTTAGACATTGCCCCAACTGAGCTACATATGGAATTTGGGACTGATCGGGTGAGGGCTGCGGCCTATGTGGTGTGCTAAAGGAATTGTTGGACAATTTATATCCAAATCCAAGATGGCCATTGGTAACCATGTTTTTCAATGAAATTTGAAAAAAAATCGATAGCTCCCATTTAGAGATTGCCCCAAAGCCACATATGAAATTTGGACCTGATCGGCCGAGAGCTCCGGTCTGCAGGGAGTGATAAAGGAATTGTGGACAGACAGTCGTACATGTACGTACAGACGGAAAATGGATTGCAACCCATCCCAATAGCTCATACTTGACACCGTCAAGTTGAGCTAATAAAAAAGGTACACAATGTTGGCATTTCCCCAAATGCAGTCCTGTTGCTGCATCATTAAGTATTTTGAATACCTAGTTTGTTTTTTTTTTTGTATCTGATGCACTTTTCATTTTAGCCATGGGCTGTTCATATGAAATATCATTTCATTGTCAGTTCTGATATGAATATGGATTCCAGTACAAAGATGGATTACACGAACCATTTACACCTAGCTGCTGTCATCTCTGTGAGTTGAATGCATGTATTTTTTGTGTTGTTATGGGCATGGGTGGAAATGTTTGCCTGTCCGCTTGTTGTCGACAGTCAGAAATTGAATGGCAACGGGTGGGAATAACACTTATGGCCCCGATTACGATATCAGAATTGGTATGTTTTTGGTTAATGATCATAAACAATTTTATATTTGCAAAGTTATTTTGATTTAAAGTAAGCAGGCTTCAGCTGGACTGTCAGTCCAGCTGAAGCCTGCTTACTTTAAAACAAATAAATGCTGATAGGATCACCGATCCAATGTCGAGTTGTGACAGCACAAAAGTGGCTCGTTCCAATGAGGGGTCACATGATATGGTTTTGTTGAAATATTTTTAAAAAATTATTTTTTTCACCTCCTCAGTTTGCAAATTACGCGGGCGGATGTGGGCGATTCGTTAAGTAAAGGGTTAAACAGTAAACTTTGGTAGATTTTTGTCATACAGTACGGCCGCCGTGGACTGCATGGTCACTTTCCACGGGTGGGCAATATTTTCATGGACACAATAATATTAGATTGTAAACACAAATTATAAGGATAAGCATCAAAAATTTAATTAATGAAGCACAGGGTTCAACCTGGTGTTTCATTAATTCAAATTTTGCTGAAGATGATTTTTTATTACCTGCTAAACGTGGACAACACTGCCCAGGCGTGAATTACGGCCAGTCCATGGTGACTGTACTGTACATGTATTTTATTCCGGTTAAGAAGGTGTGAGGCCACACAGTCATAGTAGTTGTCCTGGTTGACAAACTGCCAATTGGATGGGGGTGTGACAATTATCCTGTCAGCCAATTCGACAGGGGGCAGTTGTTCTGGCTGCCAATCCACCTGATGAGGGTGTGGGAAAGACAGATGTCCCAGCTTACAATTTGATTGCAGTGCAGGGGGGGGGGGGGGGGGGGGGGGGTGCGGGGGGGGGGGGGGGAGGGAACTTGTCTGTGCATTCTTGGACTGGGGAGCACTTGCTTGTTCTACAACCATATATAATAAAAATATGATAAAATGGGGTCCATTGAAAAAGACAGTGATGGTCTGCCATGCCAGATTTGAAGCCATCTAGTGGGCTACAGTTTTTCGTCCAGGTGGTTCCAATCGATTGCTGTGTGCACAAAGAACAAGACCCACTAGTATTTTCCTTTCTTTGAGGAATACGGTGAGCCATGTGTGTAGAGGTCCTCTGATTCTGTATCGCTCTATTTTATGGAGAAGTGAGTAGGGTGGGAATGCTTTGGAGAAGTAAAGTATGCCTATGTCGAATGATTGTAATACGTTGTGGGTTGTGACGGCAAGCTGTGTCCAGCAGGAGTTACTCGACCTGAATCTATGATTTAATGGTGTTAGTACTTTGTGCTTCTCCAGGTGTTTCAGCATACAGTATGTCTACAGAGTATGTGTTCGTGCAGTTCACAGGTAGTGTTCAACCAATTACCAAAAATAGCTGCTGACCGATTACTGGTTATTTGAGCTCACAATGGGCAGATTCCGATTGTAATACCATACACTACTTGATAAGTCGAGGCTCGCAAAGAACTACATTAAATTGAACATATTTCAGTGTTAAACTCCACTGACTCAGGTCCAGTAAAATTACTAGTCGTGTACACTTGGGTGGTAAACCACCCAAGTGCGTGCAACTGGCAATTTTTACTGCAATCTGAGTCAGTGGAATGCAACCTTCATTTTTCCAGTATGAATTGGCGATTGCTGCAAGTATGCTCAATTGTAAGCTTTACATGTTGTTTAACTTGTATATCCGGTAAAGGGGTGTCTGGAGAGATTAAGAATACACATTGTGGTGGTTTTTCAACTTTATTGAATGGTATCATTGACATCATTTTACATTAACCAGGCCTGGACTTTTGAAAAATCTAGGGGAGCTACTATGGCTCCCCTAAACCAGTGCCAGGAGAGCTATTCTATACTTAAGTCCATTATTAATAAGGGAATTGAAGGTTTAAGGAACGCTATTACAGCTCTTAAGGAGAGCAATTATGGCCCTCCTTAAATTGATTTTGCAGGAGCCATGGAGGGCGGGAGCTATAGCTCTCCTCAAAAGACCAGGCCTGCATTAACAATTGCAGAAGATAATCAAATGTGGCTTATGAATCATCACAAAATGCTTGGCAACAATCGATTGAACCGATGTTCCAGGAGCCGCTGCCATTGTCATCTGATTGCCCACAATCGGCCGATTGTGATGGCCAGTTCCGATCATCGGCTGAACACTACTTACATGGCACTGAGGTTAGGGATACTGGCCTATAATTTTCTGCTGCGTGTTTATCTCCTTTTTGAATATGCAGGATATATTTGCATTGAGCCAGTCATTTGGTAGTGTGCCATGGTCTATCGAACTCTGATATATGATGGACCTGATCTGCACGCATTTCTAATACTGGTGTTTCGTGTTTCTGAAGAAGGCAATAAGCACTAAATACCAATAAGCAACATGTTTGTTTATCAATTTGATTGAATTTTTTCCACCCTGACTGAAGCTTATTTGGGTCTGTATGTTTGTTCAAATTGCTCTTCCATCAGGGAGGAGTTCTTGAAATATGTTAATCTACACTAGATTGTGTTGTATTCTTTTGTGTGAGACAGTGTATTGACTGTTATAATCATGATGCATAAATATCTATTAGTTTTGTCAAAACCAACTGCAATATTGGAAAAATAAATTGGCCTTTAGATAAAATTAACTAGCATCACCCCTGGATTTCCACCCTGTACTACTATTTGGGCCAGGGTATTTGATGACTGGATTCACACCGCAAAATGCTATACAAAAATGTCCAAATGCAAACCATTTTTCTTTCATGTTGGCCTTACAGTTAAAACTAGAAGTCCTGTCATAAATTGTGCGCTTATCTAGGCTTAATTGCACATAGGAATTGCACGCAATTGCCATATCGAATGACACTCAAAGCATGGTTCTACTTGTTACCCATAGCAAACACAAGCAAGGTTCCTGCCAATGGACCTCCGGGTTACCCGGAGGTCCATTGGCTGAAACTTTGCTTGTGCACAGGCCGTATGTGCAGAATTTGATAGCCTTACCATCGTCATAACTTGTAGATTAACACGCAAATCAACGTGCTATTTGTGTGCATTTCATGACAGGCCTTCTAGTTTTAACTGTACATGTATATTCACTATTTATCATCACTTTTTGAAACCAAGATGGAAACTGCTAAACAAATTTTTAAAAACAAAAAATACCCTGTGGGCCTACACTTTTATTTGATTTTGATTAATTTTCCACCTTGTACTTTTATTCCCACCTGTTCTTATATTTTAAACACAAGAGTACATACAAAATGTTTGTCACAAAATGTGTTGATTGAAATAGTAGCTATCGATATTTACAGTACGTGGAGGGTGGATTGTAACTAAATCACCCGCAGAGTGGAGTAATCACCCAACCTATAATTTTCAAAATTTGTATATATCGACAAAAAATACAAGCAATATTTCAGCCAGTGGACCTCCGGGTTAAACCCGGAGGTCCATTGGCTGAAACTTTGCTTGTGCTTGTTATGCCTTGCAACAAATTTGCAATTACTGCTTGGATTGAATCTTCTCTCTGTGGGTGGTTTAGTGATAATACACTCTCCATGTACTGTACAAAGTGATAGCTGTACATGTAATACCAGATGGAAAGTTTCCCCATCATACCCATTACTGGATTTATTATTTATTTATTTATTGGTGTTTAAGGTCACATATTTTTGCACAGTGGCTAATCATGACCACAACATGAGTATCAACTCAAGACGAGGGGTGAGTGTTAATAAGTCATGTTGCCCGTTTTAGAGATGGTTTGCACCTCTCATGCACTGGTGACTGGGTCCTATTTTACCAGTAAAACAGAGCCTGTTTACTGCAGTGAACAGGCACTGCTTCACTTCCCAGGGTTCCCACGGGCATTACTGGATTTTATTGCATGCCTATGTTTATATTTTCATAAAATACATGCTTTTTCTGCAAAAACCGAAGCAAACAATAGATTTTTTTGCATTGTCTTTGAACAATACAGATCATGTGTGCAGAACTTATTTTGGGCAATAATTTGTGTTTTTAATATATTTTTTTTTTGTAAACTGTAGGCATGCAATAAATACGGAACCGCATACGCATTTGAACTGTCATTTTTTACCACATGAGATCCATTTTGGCAGAGGGATAATATTGAACAAGAAGCCGAAACATTTCAAAGCATATTTCAGGCAAATGGGTTAAGCAAACTGTGAATGGTTAAGTAAATTATTTTTGCAAAACCTTTTTAGGTTAAGCAAAATTAAAATTTTACAAGCCTGAGGCGTGCAATAAATACAGAACAGCATACGCATTCGAACCGTCATTTTTTACTGCACTCGATCGATTTTGGCAGAAGGATAATATTGAACTCTAAGTCTTTGGCTTCTCGTTCAATATTATCCTTCCCCCCAAATCAATCTCGTGCAATAAAAAATTTCAGTTCAAATGTGAATGCCGTTCTGTCGATTTATTCGACTTTCCTTTCAAATTATTTTTTTTATATTAAATTTTATGATAGTTAATTAAGGTGCTATATAAGTATTGGGAAATTTAGCTCGAAAATAGGTGACCTGTTATTTTCGATGCCGTCAAATATCTAAAAACTGTTATAAGTTTTCATTGTTTGGTGTTTAAAACTTTGAATAAGGATGTATAACAAAAAAGTGACAAATTAGTATTTTCTTTAAATTTCTGACGCCATTGAAAGTAACCTATCACCTATTTTCAATCCAACTTTCTGTTACTTATATAACACCTTAAGCTTAGACTTGACAGAAGGCACCAATGGTTCCTGGAAGTCTGCTACCGTATTGTACCAGAACTGATAATACAAGAGATTCACTCGGAAGTGAGTATGCCCCCCCCCCCCCCCCTACATGGCAATGACCTTGATCTGTGACCTTGACCTCCATCAAACAAAAATGAAAGTGTCAATGACACTGTAGCTCAACTTGACAAACTTGAACTTGGTAAGTTATAAATGAAATGGCAAAATTGAAGATCATTGGGACCAATGTCAGTTTTTTGGCCAGTGGCAACATTTTTGGACAGAAACCGAAGAAAATCGATAGCTCCCATCTAGAGGCCTCCCCAAACAAGCATGCCAGGTTTCAAAGCAATCCGATCATAAATGTGCCCTGTAGGGTGTACAAAAGGGAAATATTGTGGTCTGACTAGACTAAATTCTGAGAACGTTGGCCGTGGCAACATTTTTTGACGGAAATGGAAGAAAATCGATAGCTCCCATCTAGAGGTCACCATAAATAAGCATACCAGGTTTCAAAGCAATCTAATTATAAATGAGCCCTGTAGGGTGAGCCAAAGGGAAATATTGTGGTCTGACTAAACTAAGTTCTAAGAATGTTGGCTGCGGCAACATTTTTTGATGGAAATTGAAGAAAATCGATAGCTCCCATCTAGAGGTCACCCCAAACAAGCATGAAAGGTTTCAAAGCAATTCGATCATAAATGTGCCCTGTAGGGTGTGCCAAAGGGAAATATCGAGTCTTCTGACTAAACCAAGTTCTAAGAACGTTGGCCGCGGCAACATTTTTTGCCGGAAATTGAAGAAAATCGATAGCTCCCATTTAGAGGTCACCCTAAATAAGCATACCAGGTTTCAAAGCAATCAAATCATAAATGTGCCCTGTAGGGTGTGCCAAAGGGAAATATTGTGGTTTGACTAAACTAAGTTCTAAGAACGTTGGCCGCGGCAACATTTTTTGACAGAAATTGAAGAAAATCGATAGCTCCCATCTAGAGGTCACCCCAAACAAGCATGTCAGGTTTCAAAGCAATCTGATCATAAATGTACCCTGTAGGGTGTGCCAAAGGGAAATATTGAGTCTTCTGACTAAACTAAGTTCTAAGAACGTTGGCCGCGGCAACATTTTTTGACAGAAATTGAAGAAAATCGATAGCTCCCATCTAGAGGTCTCCCCAAACAAGTATACCAGGTTTCAAAGCAATCTGATCGTAAATGTACCCTGTAGGGTGTGCCAAAGGGAAATATTGAGGTCTGACTAAACTAAGTTCTACGAACGTTGGCCGTGGCAACATTTTTTGCCGGAAATTGAAGAAAATCGATAGCTCCCATCTAGAGGTCACCCTAAATAAGCGTATCAGATTTCAAAGCAATCAAATCATAAATGTGCCCTGTAGGGTGTGCCAAAGGGAAATATTGTGGTTTGACTAAACTAGGTTCTAAGAACATTGGCCGCGGCAACATTTTTTGGCGGAAATTGAAGAAAATCGATAGCTCCCATCTAGAGGTCACCCCAAACAAGCATAAGAAGTTTCAAAGTAATCTGATCATAAATGCGACCTGTGAGGTGTGCCAAAGGAAATTGTGGATGTACGTACTAACGTACGTACGTACGTACGCCGACGGACGAGAAGTGATGGCAATAGCTCAGCTTGACTTTGTCAAGTTGAGCTAAAAATTGTAAAAAGTTTAATATTTGTACTCTGGTTCGTTTCTGAGTTATGGGTGAGACACGAATATTGATGATTTTCAGTGTGACCTTGACCTTACGGACCTGTGACACATCCACCCATTGTCCTTTATAACTGAGCGAAGTTACATGATTGTAGCCCTAATAGTTTTGGAGTTACGCTTGAGACACGATTTGTGACCCTAAACATATGAAGGTCAATTGTGACTTTCACCTTGCAGCGGAAACTATTATACGTGACACACCTTCTGACTGTACTATCCTTAACATTTGTAAAAAGTTTAACAATTGTACTATGATACGTTTCTGAGTTATGGCTGAGCCACGAATATTGACCGATTTTAGTGTGACCTTGAAATGTGACCTTGACCTTGAAGGTACGAACCCGGCTATGGTGTGTGACACATCCTCCCATGGTCCTTTATAACTGTGTGAAGTTTGATGACTGTGGCCCTAATAGTTTTTGAGTTATTGGCTCGGACACACACACACACAGACGGATGGATGGACACATGCACACTTCAATCACTATATGCCACCTGACTTAAGTCGGAGGGCATATAAATAGTATTTCAGACGAGCAACTCATGGCCATGGCTAAATGTGCTTCAGATATCCAAGAACAAAGCTAGGACATCAAACTTCTTCAAAATGCAGTGGCAGACCTGGGTGGGAGTAAATTCCATAACTCTTCATTTTCGTTGTCTGTTTCTTTACATTTTGGGCCAAGGTCCACAAGCCATAAAAGCATTGATACACAATGCTGTCTAAAATCAAATAATGAGAAAGATAGCCTTGATACTGCACGCTATTATTATATGGAGACTGCATAGTTGCTATATTACTTGCAAGGTATCATGACAGCTGTTTGAATTTCTTAGAATTATACAATTGTTTTTCGATAATTAATTTATGGAATCACATGATATACACGTCCTTCTTAAAATAAACTAGAGTGATGTCATGCATACAGCCTGACTGTCCCAGCAATGGCAATGCTTAGACACAAAATAGTTGGAGCCATTTTTTGTTAAACGTTTACCTAATTAATCTGCCATATCTGCACTTGTGGTGTACAAAATTTGCTATTCAAATTTTATTTTTTCATTTCTCTTTCACTCCAAAACATACCTCATGAACTATCAATGGAACAAGCTTGATGAGCTTAATAAGGACTAATAAGCCATAAATCTGATGTTTCAGAAAAATAATTTGTAATGTTGGCTTCAACTTGTGTTAGGTAAAGGATTAAAGATGCAGTACATAAAGCAATGTTGGGCTACAGGAGTCAATTTTTTTTTTTTCAGGTAATAACTACCAATCCTTCAAAATGCATTTTGGGAATAATTGCCTAAGTGACATGTGTGTGTGTGTGTGTGTGTGGGGAGGGGGGGGGGGGGGTGGAGTTGTGGAACCTATATTCAAACCTGGCCTGTATTATATAAATACAAATAACTTCAAGAATTTTCATTGGTTGGACCTAGAGACATGTTCTGAAAAGAACTGAAATCTGTTAACTTTTGTTTAAGTTATGGCATAAAGAAAGTCCGGAAAGATGGATGGACTGATGGGCAGACTGACAGATAGCCGGACGGAGCGAGCTCTGTGCTATATTCCTCCCTTGTGGCAGAGGATAATAAGTAATAAAGTATGTGGTAGAAGCCCAGTTTGAAATTTAGAGAAACTAAGTGCGAAAAGCGTTGTGAAAAGGGTTAAATGAATGCCAATATTATTTGAAACCACTGTGTACAGCTTCAGTAGACCTTGCCCGAAATGAGAAAAAAGAAATGACATTGTAACAGAGTGTTTGGAGAATGAAATTGATTGGCAAAAGGGGTGTGTGTGGTGTTTGTCTGGATTTTTTTTGACGAAAGAAAAAAAAAAAGCCTGGTGGGGGGTTGGGGGGGGGGGGGGGGGGGGGGGGAGGTTACGTGAGTTTAAAAAAAGTTACGCATGTGGTGACTGTAAATACTTCAAAATGCATATTGGAGGATAGGAAGAAAAAAAAAATGCCTAATTGGTGGGGGCTGGGCAGGGCAATAACTTCAACAATTTTCATTGGATGATTGTGGTCGTCAAACTTGGCCTAGAGACATGTACTGAAAAGAATTGGAATCTGTTAACTTTTGTTTAAGTTATGGCATAAAGAAAGTTTGGCCCAACAGAAGGACTGACGAACAAACGGACGGACTGATGGATGGAATGACAGATAGACAGACAGAGCGAGCTCTGTGCTATATCGTTCCCTTGTGGGAAGGGATAATGAGTGTCAATGACACTGTAGTTTAACTTGTCTGTGTGTTGTGTTTGATGAAAAGGATAATGTTCAATGTTTATGAGAGGATTATGAAATAAGACAAGAATTGTGATAATTGGGAATATGTTAATTTCTGTTCCCTGTATGCTATATTTTTAATAAAAATAATATGAGGTGTACACGGTACTAAACAGCTGAGGGGTGGGTTAATATGACCTCACAGTTAATGTATGTGGCCCTCACAGTTAACATATGTCAATGAAAGTTACCAAGTTACAGTGAAATTATTTCAAAATGAGTCATCCTATCAAGTTACATTGAAATCCCTTCATAAATATGGCCTGTAGACTGTGCTGAAAGTTTTCGGGCTTCAGGCCTGTGTAGCCATGACAGTAGACCGATTGCAGCTAAAAGGGAATGTCCTCATCTCGACATTATACTGAGTCATTCTACTAAGTTACAATGAAATCCCTTCACAAATACGACCTGTAGTCTGTACTAAAGTTTTTGGCTCGGGAAGCCATCATGGTTGAATGATCGGGACCAAAAGTGGGTGTTGTCATCTGGGCATAATCTGGAGTAATGCTACGAAGTTACAATGAAACCCCTTCATATATATATGATCTGTAGACTGTGCTCAAGGTTTTCGGGCTTCGGGGCCCTGAAGCAATCACAGGTGACCAATCACAACCAAAAGGGGATGTCATCATCTAGGCATTATATGGAGTCAACCTAACAAGTTACAATGAAATCCTTCCATAAATATGACCTATAGACTATGCTAAAGCTTTTGGGCCCGGGCAGCCATCAAGGCTAAATGATCGCGGCCAAAAGGGGACGTTCTCATCTAGACATTATTTGGAGTCATCCTACCACGTTACATTGAAATCCCTTCATAAATATGACCTCTAGACTGTGCTTAAGGTTTTCAGGCTTCGGGTCCCTGTAGCCATCACAGTTGCCCAATTCCATCCAAAAGGAGATGTTTTCATCTAGACATTATATGAAGTCAACCTACCAAGTTACAATGAAATCCCGTCATAAATATGACCTGTAGACTGTGCTATAGGTTTTAGGGCTTTGGGCTCAAGCAGACATCATGGTTGAATGCGTTTAACCAAAAGGGGACATTCTCATCTGGGCCTCATCTGGAGTGATCCTACGAACTTACAATGAAATCCCTTCATAAATGTGACCTGTAGACTGTGCTCAAGGTTTTTGGGCTTCAGGCCCCTGTGGCGGTCACAGCTGACCAATCATGACAAAAGGGGATGTCATCATCTAGGCATTATATGGAGTCAACCTAACAAGTTACAATGAAATCCCTTCATAAATATGACCTGTAGACTATGCTCAAGGTTTTCCGGCTTCGGGCCCCTGTAGCGGTCACAGTTGACCAATCATGACAAAAGGGGATGTCATCATCTAGGCATTATGTGGAGTCAACTTAACAAGTTACAATGAAATCCTTCCATAAATATGACTTATAGACTATTCTAAAGGTTTTTGGCCCTTCATAAATATGACCTGTAGACTGTGCCAAAGGTTTTCAGGCTTCGGGCCACCGTAGCTGTCACACTTGCCCAATCATCTCCAAAAGGGGCTGTTCTCATCTAGACATTATATGAAGTCAACCTACCCAGTTACAATGAAATCCTTTCATAAATATGGTCTGAAGACTGTGCTAAAGGTTTTCAGGCTTCGGGCTCGGGCAGCCATCATGGTTGAATGATCGCAACCAAAAGGGGACATTCTCATCTGGGCATCATCTGGAGTGATCCTATGAAGTTACAAAGAAATCCCTTCATAAATATGACCTGTAGACTGTGCTCAAGATTTTCGGGCTTCGGGCCCCTGTAGCGATCACAGTTGACCAATCATGACAAAAGGGGATGTCATCATCTAGGCATTATATGGAGTCAACCTAACAAGTTACAAGGAAACCCTTCCATAAATATGACTTATAGACTATGCTAAAGGTTTTTGGGCTCGGGCAGCCATCAAGGCTGAATGATCGCGACCAAAAGGGGACATTCTCATCTAGACATTATTTGGAGTCATCCTACCAAGCTACAATGAAATCCCTTCATAATTATGACCTGTAGACTGGTCTAAAGGTTTTTGGGCTTCAGGCCCCTGTTGCTGTCACAGTTGCCCAATGGTGTCCTAAAGAGGACGTTCTTATCTTGACATTATATGAAGTCAACCTACCAAGTTACAATGAAATCCCTTCATAAATATGACCTGTAGATTGTGCTAAAGGTTTTCGGCCTTCAGGCTCAGGCAGCCATCATGGTTGAATGATCGCAACCAAAAGGGGACATTCTCATCTGGGCATCATCTGGAGTGATCCTACCAACTTACAATCAAATCCCTTCATAAATATGACCTGCAGACTGTGCTAAATGTTTTTGGGCTTCGGGCCCCTGTAGCCGTCACAGTTGCCCAATCACGTCCAAAAGGGGACTTTCTCATCTAGACATAATATGAAGTCAACCTATCAAGATACAATGAAATCCCTTCATAAATATGACCTGTAGACTATGCTAAAGGTTTTCGGGTTTTGGGCTCAGGCAGTCATCACGATTGACAGATCACGGCCAAATGGGGAAATTCTCTTTTAAACATCATACAGAGTCATCGTAGCAAGTTACAATGAAATCCCTCCGTATTAAACATGACCTGCAGACTGTGTTAAAAGTTTTTGGGTTTTGGGCTTGGGCAGCCATCACGGTTGACAGATAATGCCCAAAAAGAGACGTTCTCATCTAGGCATTATACAGAGGCATCCTACCAAGTTACAATAATATCTCTTCATAAATATGACCTGTAGATTGTGCTAATGGTTTTCAGATTTTGGGCTTGGGCAGCCATACCGGTTGACCGATCACGACCAAAAGGGGACGTTCTCATCCAGACATGACCCAAAACCTGTATATGGAATTTCGTGACGGTCAGACAAGAACTACAGAGTGTAGCCTGTACTTGAAGGTTGAATAAAAAACTTTAACCCCAAACTTTAACCAAAACTCCAAATGTTAACTAAACAGGGGAAAAAAAACCCACTTGAATCTTCAGTAAAAAACTTCAACCACAAACTTTAACCAAAACTCTAAATGTTAACAGACGGATGGACGGACAAAAGTCATGACTATAGCCCTCACTGTAAACAGTCGGGCTAAAAATGCAGACAGTGTTGTCCTTTCCCCAAATGCAGTCTGTGGCTGCATCACAAAGTGTTTTGTATGCCTAGCTTTGTTCTTGGATATCTGAAGCACATTTGGCCACAAGTCGTTCTCCAGAAATATTATTTTATTATCAGTTCTGGGGTGAATATGGTAGGAGACTTCCAGGAATCACTGGTATCTGCAGTCAACTCTGTGAGTTGAATGCATATATTTTTCATGTTCTTTCCAACACAACCTTCATTTTGATGAACAATTTATGTATATTTAATTTTAATTTATAGAATATCAGAGGTGGGAATTTCCGATGCATCGATTTACCACATAGAACTACATTGTTAGAACTACATAGATAAAACATTAATGAATATACATGTTCAACATTCATTACGGAAAATGTTCTTGGATGAGATGACCTCCTTTCACTTCTTAAAAAACGTAACTCTCTGCGGTCACTTTACAGAAAATGAAAGATTTCGCAAACCTATATTCAATGACCCATGTAGCCATCACAGTCGCCCAATTCCATCCAAAAGACATTATATGAAGTCAACCTACCAAGTTACAATGAAATCCCTTCATAAATATGACCTGTAGACTGTGCTGTAGGTTTTCGGGCTTTGGGCTCAGGCTGCCATCATGATTGAATGAGCACAACAAAAAGGGGACATTCTCATCTGGAGTGATCCTATGAAGTTACAATGAAATCCCTTCAAAAATGTGACCTGTAGACTGTGCTCAAGGTTTTAACCAGCAAAAGGTCTCTTAATGCAGTCTATTTGTTGGAAAAAAATACCGACATATACGATTTACTATAAATTGACAGCTAATTCACATGAACTTGCTGTATTTATTAAACAATATTGGGTTGTCCACTTTCATTAATCTTTGGAAATACGAGTAACTCATTACCAGGGCAGTGTGGAGCACGGGATGGAGATTAATAGCTTTTCAGTGACCTGCGTCCCTGGACTTAAAGCAACATTGAACCTTCAGTCTGATCAGGTTACACGAATCTCCTGACCTTAAATTTTAATTGGAAACCCCATACAAATTTTCTTTGTAATCAATTTGTCAGTCGCAAGAATACACTCCCACCAAGAGTTTCCCGCAGTTCCAAACTATCAGCCAGTCACCTGTTGCGTCTGGATGATTCAGTCAATGCCAGGAATGCACTATTTTCTTTGGCAATGGCTGAACTCTACCTAATTACCAATTAGGCCCAGCCCTTTGTTTGTAATTGTAGTTAATCCTATCTAGATTACAGTACACATAAGCATCGGTGAATTCTTAATTCTTGGAAATTTTACCCTCTTCCGTCCCCAATACTCTCCACCTGTTTGCTTTTGGCGTGGCGCCTTATCCATCCATCTCCTCTTTTCATGTACATATCATATATATATCTTTCACATACATGTAATCATATTTTATATTTTTCACTTTGTTTAAATTGTGTTGCTTTTCGTCTTTACTGTCGCAGAGAAAACATCAATTATTAAATGGCAGCTCAGTCCACTTTCATTCTATTCAATCTTCCATTGTCTTTTCTCCCAGTACCTAATTTTACGTTGGTTAATAAATACATTGTAATAACAACACTAATATCTGTGACTTTCACCTCAAGTCAGCTGTGCAGAGCATGTTTTGACAACAGTGAATTTTTAACTCTCTTTGGTCCATTGTAACTTGGAGACATCTGGGTGGATTACTGTACAAACACTTTTTCATACAAAAAACATATACGTAAAGACAACCCAATAGTATTGTTACTAACATAAAGCCACTAAACTCCCTGACAATTATAAAACCCTTGGTTCTTCTCTAACTTTATCATTTGTCAGAATGCCTCCTTCAAGAAAAGTTAAAAACTACCCTTCTGGTAAATGTTCTTTAAACTGCTCAACAAATACAATTTTCTGTGATTGGTGTAACAGGTGGTTTCATGCCGACTGTGATAGAGCTGAAACAGTTAAGGTGTTTTCTTGATCGATTAATCACACGGATTAACCGATTAATTACTTCTCCAAACAGATATCTGAATAATGGCCATACCGTTGATGATTTACAGCATGAACTCTTTACCAACGTAACAAACAAAACCGACTAGGCCCATATACAAAAATCTCCTTTCAAATTTATTATGTTTTCAATTTTTGTCTCAAAAACATACAGTTAAAACTAGAAGTCCTGTCATGAAATGCGCACAAATAGCATGTTGATATGCGCGTTAATGTACGCGTTATGGCCCCAGTAAAGCTATCAAATTCTGCACATATGGCCTGTGCGCAAGCAATGTTTCCGCCAATGGACCTCCGGGTAACTCGGAGGTCCATTGGCAAAAACATTGCCTGTGTTTGCTGTGAGTAACCAGGAGAACCTGCCGTGCTTTGGGTGCCATTCGATATGGCAATTGCGCGCAATTCCAATGCGCAATTAAGCCTAGATAAGCGCACTATTCGTGATAGGACTTCTAGTTTTAACTGTAGCTTATGACCCCTCATTGGAACGATCTCATTGAGCTCATTCCAATGAGGGGTCATAAGCTATGTTTTTGAGACAACAATTGAAATTTGTTTCAGTAATTCATGAATACATGTGTATATTTTGCAAGTATCGTCTGCTACCTGCAATGGGTAAATGGTTAAGAATGACCATTTCCAGCTACTGATACAGTTTGATGATCCTGCAAGTAAGCACGTGTGTCAACAAGTAACTTGCATGCTTTACTCCGTCTCATATAATTGATATGAGTCAGTGAGACAATGTTTGCCTGTTTTGGAGCAAGTTTGTTCCTTTGTTGACCCATATAATACAGTAGTTCAAAAGTAGACAAACATAACATAGGCACTCCATATCGGTCAAAAGTGTTTTTTGTTATATCAAATGACCGAGGGAAAGTGCCTCTGTTATTTCCAACGCATTGATAAATTATACATTCAATATTTATTATGGAATCTAAATATGATCTCCGAGTCTCTGACTGGTGAAGAATAGTAACAGGACACCCAGCTTTGCAATATGCCAAAATATCGTCCATTATTGGTGCCAGTATATGTATGTTATCAATGCTATTTACATGTACATGTATATATTGGTGTTGAAGATCACTTTTCTGCAACAAGCAGGGCTAGGTGTAACCACAACAAAGGTTTCAAGTTCAGCCAATCGTTTGTACGTCAGAGTCGCATTTTATCTGGGGTTCCCATGTGGGTTGTCGATACTGAAGCAAATGAAGTTAAAGATACAGATGCCGATACCCAACTTGGAAATTTCATACTGCCCTAAATTCCTCATCAATTCAAACCTACCCGAGGTACGTTTTAACAGATCACACAAGAGTAAAATTTGATAATAACAGTTACAACATAACTTGTCAGACATTACAATTTATTAATGTGTTATAGCCCCAAACTAGAGCTTAACCGATTAATCAATGATCAACATCTTGATCAATCCAAAGTAATTGATCGATTAACCGTTACTTTTCGGTTAACAAAGGAAGACACTTTCTCCAAAACAGGCAAACATTGCCACACTGACTCACATTAATTATATGAGACAGAGTAAAGCATGCAGGTTATATGCTGACATACTTGTTTACTTGCATGATCATCATACTGTATCTATGGCTGGAAATAGTCATTCTTAACCCTTTACCCATTGTGGGTAGCAGACGATACTTGCAAAATAAATTCATGAATTACTAAAAATTTTCAATTTTTGTTTCAAAAACATAGCTTATGACCCCCATTGGAACGAGCTCACCGAGGGTCTTAAGCTATGTTTTTGAGACAAAAATTGAAAACATAAGAAATTTGAATGGAGATTTTTTGTATATGCAGTACGTGGAGAGAGGATTGTAACTAAATCATCCGTGGAGTGGAGTTATCACCCAAACTATAACTGCCTAATTTTGTATATATAGACTAAAAACACAAGCAATGTTTCAGCCAATGGACATCCGGGTTTAACCTGGAGGTCCATGGGATGAAACTTTGCTTGTGCTTGTTATGCTTTGGAACAAATTTGCAGTTATTGCTTGGGTGGAATCTCCACTTTGCGGGTGATTTAGTGATAACACACTCCCCACGTACTGTACATGTAGGCCTAGTTGGGTTTGTTTGTAACTTTGGGTAAAGGGTTCATCCTCAACGGTTTGGCAATTATTCAGATATCTATTTGGACAAGTGATTAATTGGTTAACCAAGGTTAATCCATGCGATTAATCGATCAAGAAAACTCCTTAACCGTTTCAGCTCTACCCCATACTATAATATCAGAATTGATATGCCCTCAGTTAATAATTATACACAATTAATAGTTTTCATAAAGTATTTTTTTCATTTAGAATAAGCAGACTCTGGCTTTTGTGAACACTCATTTGCACTGAGTGACCTTTGAATGTACCTACATACATGTATATCAACATGTTTACAGCTATTGTTACACAGAATCTATTTTTAGATCACTGTGCATATACATGTAGCTGTCTGATTGTTTAATTGTTTAAGTAGGTCACTCTTGTTTACTTGAAATTGGAATCATCTAGAAGCTAAATGGGGTGACTTTAATCAATCAATCAAATATTGTTGGAAAATACAATATTGGAGAAACTTCTTATTCAGAACCTTCTATCTGAAAACTATACAAACAAGAGGCCCCAGGGGGCCTGAGGGTGCTCACCTGGCATGGTAGTCTAAATATCAAACCAGAGACTTGATTTGAACAAGCTGCATACACCCCTCCTAACAGAAGCAAAAACAAATAGACGAAGCAGTTGTGCCCACACAATACACAGGATTTTTCCTTCTATTTTCAGTTCCTGCACTTTTACGTCCCAAAATTGAGATAAACGCATAAAAAAACAAATTTTTTTTTATTTTTGTTCGGAAATTTTTGAAGTCCCAAACAAAATATTTTCAGCCTAAAATTTTTTTTTCTTCTTAAAATTGACCAAAATGCATAAAAAACCAAAAAACTAATTTCCGGATCTTGGTCCCACCCGGACCACAAATTTTCAGTGTAAAAATTTTTTTTTATTTTTTGAAATGCATAAAAAGTATAAATTTTATAGTAAATTTCCTTTCTTGTTATACCTACCGAAATTGTTTACTACAGGCTTGCACTACAGTGGAAGAACCTAACTCGGATAAAATACTCTCTATTTTAATCTTTCCCAAGATTTGGGAAAGAAAAGTGGTGTAAAAACACCACGAAAAAAATAAGCCAAAACTGGGCCGAGCTCCATCGGCGCACACCCAGTATGGGACGCTCTTCCATAGTACAAATCCACGACTTCCGTAACAGTGTGCAATGCGTCAATTCGTCATTCTTTTGATTCCGAACAACACAGGAGTTATGTGATCAGCAGGGAGGAAGGATTCTTACCCGAATAAGAAGACGGGAGGGCCTCCATGTAAACAATTTCGGTGGGTATAATAAGAAAGGAAATTTACTATAAAATTTATACTTCTTATCAACCTACCTCAATTGTTTACTACAGGCTGAATAGACAAAATGGCTGGAGGGAATCACATAACCAACCCACACATAACTCAATAGCATGGGGCCGTGGACAGAGGAAGATCTCCCCAGGCCTATCAAACCATAGCATCACAAACATTAGAAATGCCAATGAAAGATGAGGCGTATGGTGAAGAGCGACGCACAGCCAGAAAGGGCAGTAACAGCACAAAGCTGGAACTGACCCTGAAAAAAGCTGAAAAGCTTGGATAGACAACATCCTGAGCCGAAGAAAGAGGGCCCCAAGGTTCTCTGTCAGCTCCTGCAACTGTTGCAGATAAAAGGAGAATGTAGCATTTCTCCAGAAGGCTGCCAGTACAACATCAGTCATCCGACAACATGACAGAGTTATTAAAAGAGGAAGACAATGTACGCACCTCGTGGCAGAAAAAACAATTGGTAATACAATCACCAGTAGCTAGACGAGCGGAAACTGCACGAATAGCAAGACAAGTCCATCAAGAAAAGGATGCAGAAGAGATCTGGCATGTGGGAAAACGCATATTCATCCAGAATAAAGGCGTGAACGCCCCCCACCCCCAACCAGAGCAGCGCCCAAGAAAGTGACCATCTTGGAGTAAACTGCAAAGTCCTAGGTCTTTAAAGGAAAAGAGCTGAACAAGCTTGGAGAGGCAAGGATGAGTGTCGAAACAATGCAGTATCAAATAGGAAAAAATAATGAAAGTGTCAATGACATTGTAGCTCAACTTGTCAAGACAAAGACATGTACATGTATAGTATGTGACACAGCAATGACAAACATCTAGGTAATGACCTGATAACAAAGGTACATATAAAGTATTGTAACAGTCTGTACATAAATACTGACTGTTGCCTGTAACAAATGTATAGGTAAAGTATTGTAAAGGTGGGTGACAGTCAGATGCTAAACTAGAAAAGAAATCTTTGAGTCCCAGAGTGGGTCTGACTGAACCCCAAAATATTTGTTCTCATTGCACAGTGATAACAAAGGCACCCCAAAACACACTCATTCCTGTCCCAAGGTGAAAACAAAGGTACCCAAGAAGTTTCGTGAAGATCAGTTCACAAATATGAGCTGTGTAGAAGTTGTGACAAAAAAACTGATTGGACCTAATTTCGGTACAAAATGGCCACTGGCAGCCATTTTGAATTTTGGGCCGCACACAGAAACACTCGTTCTCGTCCCAAGGTGATAACAAAGGTACCCAAGAAGTTTTTGTGAAGATCGGTTCATAAATACAGACTCTAGCCCGAGCCGTATTGACATGTGTACTTACTGTGTGTAAGTAGCACTGAAAAAATCAAAGTTCATCTAATTTGCATAATTTCTGCACGAGAAAAAAACCTGTATTATATGTGATGTATCCCATGGTACTAAACATTCACACAAAAAATTATTCAAATCAGTGCTTTCATTTGGAAGTTCTGTGCAAAAATCTGATTGCACCTAATTTTGTACAAAATGGCTGCCATCGGCCATCTTGTATTTCGGACTGGACCCAAAAACACTCGTTCTCGTCCCACGGTGATAACAAAGGTACCCAAGGAGTTTCGTAAAGATCGGTTCATAAATACGGCCTCTAGCCCGAGACGTATTGGCATTTGCACTTACAGTGCTGAAAGTAACACCAAAAAACATCAAAGTTAGTCTAATTTGCATAATTTCTGCACGAGAAAAAAACCCGTACTATATGTGATGTATTCCATGTTACTAAACATTCATACAAAAATTTATTCAAATCAGAACTTTCATACAGAAGTTCTATACAAAAGACTGATTGCACTAATTTTGGTACAAAATGGCTGCTGGTGGCCATCTTGAATTTCGGACCACACCCAAAAACACTTCTCATCCCACAGTGATAACAAAGGTACCCAAGAAGTTTCGTAAAGATCGATTCATAAATACAGCCTCTAGCCTGAGCCTTATAGAAGTTGTGTACAAAAAACTGATTAGACATAATTTTGGTACAAAATGGCCACTGGCAGCCATCTTGAATTTTGGACCGCACCCAGAAACACTCGTTCTCGTCCCAAGGTGATAACAAAGGTACCCAAGACGTTTCGTGAAGATCAGTTCATAAATACAGACTCTAGCCCGAGCCGTATTGACATGTGTACTTACTGTGTGTAAGTAGCACTGAAAAAATCAAAGTTCATCTAATTTGCATAATTTCTGCACGAGAAAAAAACCTGTATTATATATGATGTATCCCATGGTACTAAACATTCACACAAAAAATTATTCAAATCAGCGCTTTTATATGGAAGTTCTGTGCAAAAATCTGATTGCACCAAATTTTGTACAAAATGGCCGACATCGGCCATCTTGAATTTCGGACCGGACCCCAAAACACTCGTTCTCGTCCCACGGTGATAACAAAGGTACCCAAGGAGTTTCGTAAAGATCGGTTCATAAATACGGACTCTAGCCCGAGCCGTATTGGCATTTGCACTTACAGTGCTGAAAGTAACACCAAAAAACATCAAAGTTAGTCTAATTTGCATAATTTACGCACGAGAAAAAAACCCGTATTATATGTGATGTATCCCATGGTACTAAACATTCATACAAAAAATTATTCATATCAGAGCTTTCATATGGAAGTTCTGTAAAAAAAAACAGATTTCTGCATCGTCGGTACAAAATGGCGGCTGGCAGCCATCTTAAATTTCGGACTGCACCCAAAAAAACTCGTTCTCGTCCCACGGTCATAACAAAGGCACCCAAGAAGTTTCGTAAAGATCGGTTCATAAATACGGCCTCTAGCCCGAGCCGTATCCAATTGTTGACGGACAGATGGACAGACGGACGACGGGCCATGGCATAAGCTCAAATTTGGCTTTGCCAAAGTTGAGCTAAAAATGTCTCCGAAGCATGGACATGTACCCACTGCTGGAGACCCCCAGAAACAAACATATACCAGAAACTCCGCAAGCGGTGTGATCGAAGGAGTGACAGAAGCAACAGAGTGATTGCACACCATCGACAGAAGAACCTTCCACTTAGCCACAGAGGCTAAACCAGTGGAGTGAGTGCCTCCTTGAAGAAAAGCAAATCCACTGCGTGTCTCGAAAAACCACTACAGAGGAGACAGGACCCGATAAAAGAAATGTGCGAAGGCACAATGAAGTCGGGTCAACTTGAAAACCTCCTCGGGCGACTTTGGCAAAGAAAGTCGCGAGGTAGAGGGAGACATGCCGGAACCGCCGCTAACAGAGAGCGGAGCAGATTGATCCACACCCACCGAAGCGACGGGTGTGATCGAAAGGATTCGATGACTGCAGGTTCATATCTGGGTGAGAACCTGAAGCGGAATCGGAACCGGTAGGAAGGCGTAGCCGACAAGACCATCCCAAAAGAGGGCCAGAGTGTCCACGGCGAAAGCCAGAGCAACTGGACACGGGGATACGAAAGTGTCCACCGGATGGTTCCGACGAGTCACAAGAGATCGATGGAACCCGCCATGTGGAGCATCCACCTGGTGGAAATGACCCTGCCCCGATGGGACAGGGAGTCTGCTAAGACGTTCAGGCGACCAGAAATGTGACGAACAGCCACCCCGGCGTGGACATCCTGAGCGAGCAGTAGAAGATCCCAAGCCAATTCGTACATTGGAACAGAGTGCGTGCCGCCCTGGTTCCGAATGGAAGCAACCACCGTCGGACAACAGAAGGACCTGGCGATTCGACAGGTGAGGGATCCACTGCCTGAAACGCAGAAGAAGAGCAAGAAGCTCCTTCTGGTTGATGTGTAGAGCTGCATGATCCTGGTCCCACATCCCGTGAATGGAAAGACCTAGAGGATCCAACGTCGCACCCCATCCGAGATCGCAGGCATCTGCCGTCAGAACGCGATCGGACGTGGGTAAGTCCAACGGAACACCCTGCGAAAGCCACTGGACATCCGCCCAGAGGAGAAGGTGAGGATAAAGATATTCTGGAAACTGAAGCACCAGATCCAGAAAATCTACATTCGGCCTCCAATGACTGAGCAGAAAGTGTTGGAGAGGTCTGACACGCAGCCGACCTAGAGGAATGAGATCCGTCACCGAACAGCAGAGACCGATTAGCCGGAGAAAACTCCGAGCCGTCGCGGATGTGGACTGGGACAGAGTCTGAGCAAAAGCTGAGAGAATCACAGCCTTGGCCTGGGGAACCGCCACCAAATTGAATTGTGTGCGGAAAGCCATCCCTAGATGATAAAATGACTGAGAATGGACCAGGTCCGACTTCTCCTCGTTGACTGTGAAACGTAGCGACGTGAGCAAGCTCAACAGAGTGGCGACATCCGAGATAGGGTTGGTTGGAATGGGAGGTGGGGAGGGGGGGGGGAAGATATCCAGGCTTGGATAGCTTCCCCCCACACCATGACAAACTAGAACTATCACTGAAGGTGATTAATACCCCCGCTTTGGGTTTTTAGAGGAATGCACTTCTGATCATGTAGGCGAAGGCCATAAGGAAATGTATACATAAAGATCATTTTTTGTTGTTGAAATTTGTATTTGCATGTGGCCTTCCACAGAACAGCACTGAATACTTAAAGAGCCCACACATATATGGTTTACATTTGGAAAAACACATTTACAATGTGTAACATGTATTCAAAATCGGTTCATTAATGTAGGAGGAGTTGCATACACAAGAATCCCATTTGAAAACCCATAATAAATCCAAGTTAAAGGGAGATAACCTGGTTAAAATTGTCGCAGATCAAAAATTTGGGAATATGCGTATGTTCACTTAGTTGTGATAATGTTTGAAAGGTTTCGTCAAAATTGATTGATAAATGTAGGAGGAGTTGCACGCACAAGAATTTCATGTAGAAACCCATAATAAATCTAAGTTAAAGGGAGATAACCTAGTTCAAATAGCCACAGCTAAAAAATTTTGGAATATGCGCATGTTCACTTAGTAGTGATGATGTCTGTAAACTTTCGTCCAAATTGATTGATAAATGTAGGAGGAGTAGCGCACACAAGAATTTCATGCAGAAACCCATATTAAATCAAAGTTCAAGAGAGATAACCTGGTTAAAATTGTCGCAGATCAAAAAGTTTGGAATATGCACATGTTCACTTAGTAGAGATGATGTTTGAAAGGTTTCATCAAAATCGGTTCATTAATGTAGGAGGAGTTGCGCACACAAGAATTTGTTCGAACGGAAAGACATAATAAATCTAAGTCAAAGGGAGATAACCTGGTTAAAATTGTCGCCGATCAAAAATCTTGGAATATGCGCATGTTCACTTAGTAGTGATGATGTCTGAAAAGTTTTGTCCAAATTGATTGATAAATGTAGGAGGAGTTGCACACACAAGAATTTCATGTAGAAACCCATAATAAATCTAAGTTAAAGGGAGATAACCTAGTAAAAATTGCCACAGCTCAAAAATTTTGGAATATGCGCATGTTCACTTAGTAGTGATGATGTCTGTAAACTTTCGTCCAAATTGATTGATAAATGTAGGAGGAGTTGCGCACACAAGAATTTCATGCAGAAACCCATATTAAATCAAAGTTCAAGAGAGATAACCTGGTTAAAATTGTCGCAGATCAAAAAGTTTGGAATATGCACATGTTCACTTAGTAGAGATGATGTTTGAAAGGTTTCATCAAAATCGGTTCATTAATGTAGGAGGAGTTGCGCACACAAGAATTTATTCGAACGGAAAGACATAATAAATCTAAGTCAAAAGGAGATAACCTGGTTAAAATTGTCGCAGATCAAAAATCTTGGAATATGCGCATGTTCACTTAGTAGTGATGATGTCTGAAAAGTTTTGTCCAAATTGATTGATAAATGTAGGAGGAGTTGCGCACACAAGAATTTCATGTCCGGAAAGACGTACGGACGGACGTACGGACAGACGGACGGACGGACGGACGGACGGACGGACGGACGTACAGGGCGATTCCTATATAGCCCCCACTTCTTCGAAGCGGGGGTATAAAAAGAAAGAAGATATCCAGGCCATCTAACTCAGTGTTTATCCGAAACCATTTTTAAAGTCTCAAATCTATTTCTTTCACCATTTCATTATCAATTAGCGTCAAATGTTTGACAAAAAAAAATTTTTGTCATGGTGGGGAGGTGGGGGGTGGGGGAAGATATCCAGGCCCGGATATCTTCCTCCCCCCCCCCCCCCCACCTCCCATTCCGACCAACCCTAACTCTGTGTTTATCCGAAACCATTTTTAAAGTTCCAAATCTATTTCTCTCACCATTTCATTATCAATTAGTGTCAAATGTTTGACAAAAAATTTTTTGTCATGGTGGGGGGGGGGGGGGGGGGAAGATATCCAGGCTTGGATATCTTCCACCCCCCGCCACCTCCCATTCCAACCAACCCTAACTCTGTGTTTATCCAAAACCATTTTTAAAGTCCCAAATCTATTTCTCTCACCATTTCAATATCAATTAGTGTCAAATGTTTGACAAAACATTTTTTGTCATGGTGGGGGGGGGGGGGGGGGGGGGGGAGATATCCAGGCCTGCATATCTTCCTCCCCACCCCCCCCCCCCCACCTCCCATTCCAACCAACCCTAACTCTGTGTTTATCCGAAACCATTTTTAAAGTTCCAAATCTATTTCTCTCACCATTTCATTATCAATTAGTGTCAAATGTTTGACAAAAAATTTTTTGTCATGGTGGGGAGGGGGGGGGGGGAGATATCCAGGCTTGGATATCTTCCACCCCCCCCCCCCCCCCCCCCCCCCCCGCCACCTCCCATTCCAACCAACCCTAACTCTGTGTTTATCCGAAACCATTTTTAAAGTCCCAAATCTATTTCTCTCACCATTTCAATATCAATTAGTGTCAAATGTTTGACAAAAAATCTAAATTTTATAGTAAATTTCCTTTCTTATTATACCTACCACAATTGTTTACTACAGGCTTGCACTACAGTGGAAGTCCCTAACTCGGATAAAATACTCTCTATTTTTGTCTTTCCCAAGCAAGTTGGGAAAGAAAAGTGGTGCAAAAGCACCAATAAAAATAAGCCAAAACTGGGTCGAGTGCAACCGGCGCAGACCCAGTACGGGACGCTCTCTCCCAAGTACAACTCTACGACTTCCGTTGCCAGTGCGCATATACCGTCTCTAAAGACTCATTCTTTTTGAATCCGTAAACGTTAGAGTTATGTGATCAGCGGGGAGGAAAGATTCTTTACCCGTAAAGAAGACGGGAGGGCCTCCATGTAAACAATTGTGGTAGGTATAAGAAAGGAAATTTACTATAAAATTTAGATTTCTTATCAACCAACCTACTCACAATTGTTTACTACAGGCTGAATAGACAAAAGGCTGGAGGGAATCGCATAACCAACCCCCACATAACCCTAGTGCACTGGAACCGTGAAGCAGAAGGAAGAGGTCCCGAGGCTTATCAACCAGAATGTCGCAATCATTGGTAAAGGACAATGAAAAGAGACATATGAGCCTGTGTGACACACAGACAGAAAAAAGGGCAGTAACAGCACAAGGCTGAAACTGACCTTCAAGAAGCCTAATGGCTATGGCAGACAACAGCCTGAGCAGAAGAAAGAGGACCCAAGGCAAAAAGGTCCTCCGACTGCTCCTGCAACTGGCGTAAATAAAAGGTGGAGAAAGTAGAAGCATTTCTCCAGTAGGCTGCCTGCATAACATCCGACAACTTGACGGAGTTAGAATAAGCCCAAGAGGTAGACAGTGCCCGCACCTCGTGGGCAGAAATATGATTGGTAATACAACCGCCAGCTGCTAAACGACTATAAGCCGTACGAATAGCAAGACAAATCCATCGAGAAATGGATTGAGGAGAGATCTTCTGTCGACCCGGAATGAGAGACCGAAAAAACCGTTTTCTGCCCTTCCGTATGAAGCGTGTCCGATCAAGATAAATGCGAATAGCACGGACCGGACAGAGCAAAGGGCGAGTACCCTCAACAGAGGGAAGAGCCCTGATACAGATAGGAGGAGGAGTAGTATCTGGTAACTGATTCTTAGCCAAAAAGGAGCAATCAGTGGTAAAAGTAACACTGTTGGGAGAACTCCTAAAAAAGGCCGGGTCAACCGAGAGGACGTGAAGCTCACTAACCCGTCTGGCCGAAGCAAATGCCATCAGAAAAGCCGTCTTATATGTGAGAAATTGCATATCCACCTGGGATAAAGGTTCAAACGGCGCCCCCCCACCCCCCCAAGCAAAGCAGCACCCACAAAAGATTCCATCGTGGAGTAAGCTGCAAAGTCCGAGGCCTTTTCAAAGAAAAGTGCCGAACAAGCTTGGAGAGGTAAGGATTAGTGCCGATACGACGCTTCCCCACATAAGAAAAAGTCTCTGAAAGCATAGACCTGTAACCCTTGATGGTAACAGGCTGGAGACCCCGAGAATCAAACAGATAGACCAGAAACTCCACAATCTGTGAAATCGAAGGATTGGCATAATCAACAGAGTGATCAGCACACCATCGACAGAAGACCTTCCATTTAGCTGCATAAGCTAAACCAGTGGAGTGCCTCCTTGAAGAAGAAATGCACTCCACTGCTCGTCTCGAAAAACCTCTACGGAGGAGACAGGACCTGACAAAAGATATGCGTGAAGGCACAATGAAGTCGGGTCGACGTGAAACCTCCTCGGGCGACCTTGACAAAGAAGGTCGCGACGTAGCGGGAGACGTGCCGGAACCGTCGCCATCAGCGAGCGGAGCTGATTGATCCACACCCGCTGAGGCGACAGGGGAGCGATCAGAATGATTCAACAACTGCAGGTTCGAATTTTGGCGAGAACCTGAGGAAGAATCGGAACCGGCGGGAAGGCGTAGCCGACTAGACCGTTCCAATCGAGTGACAGAGCGTCCACGGCAAAAGCCAGAGGATCTGGACACGGAGACACGAAAGTGTCCACCTGATGGTTCCAACGAGTCGCAAAGAGATCGATGTGGGGACGTCCCCAGAGATCGCAAAGCGACTGGAACACTGCCCTGTGAAGCATCCACTCGGTGGTAATAACCCTGCCCTGTCGGGACAGGGAGTCGGCTAGGACGTTCAGACGACCGGGAATGTGACGAACAACCACTCTGGCGTGAACCTCCTGAGCGAGCAGTAAAAGATCCCGAGCTAACTCGTACATCGGAAGCGAGTGCGTGCCGCCCTGGTTCCGAATGTAAGCAACCACTGTCGAATTGTCGGATAGCAGAAGGACCTGGCGATTCGACAGGTGAGGGATCCACTGTCTGAAACTCAGAAGAAGAGCAAGAAGCTCCTTCTGGTTGATGTGTAGAGCTGCTTGATCCTGGTCCCACATCCCGTGTAGGGAAAGACCGAGAGGATCCAACGTCGCACCCCATCCGAGATCGCTGGCATCTGCCGTCAGAACGCAATCGGACGTGGGTAAGTCCAGCGGAACACCCTGCGTAATCCACTGAACATCTGTCCAGGGAAGAAGGTGAGGATACAGAGAGTCCGGAAACGAAAGCACCTGATCCAGAGAATCTACATTCGGTCTCCAACGACTGAGCAGAAAGTGTTGGAGAGGTCTGACACGCAGCCGACCTAGAGGAATGAGATCCGTCACCGAACCGCAGAGACCGATCAGCCGGAGAAAACTCCGAGCGGTCGCGGACCTGGACTGGGACAGAGTCAGAGCAAAAGCTGAGAGAATCACAGCCTTGGCCTGGGGAACAGCCACCAAATTGAATTTGGTTTGGAAAGACATCCCCAGATGACAAAACGACTGAGAAGGGACCAGGTCCGACTTCTCCTCGTTGACTCTGAATCCTAGCGACGTGAGCAAGCTCAACAGAGTGGCGACATCCAATTCCAGTAAGGCAGCATTGGAATGCCTCTGGAGGATATCGTCCAGATATGCCGAAGTAGTCACCCTGGACTGTGTGCGATGGAACGCTATCACATGCGACATCAGTCTGGTGAACGCCCAAGGAGCCAGGTTGAGGCCGAAAGGCATGGCCTTGAACTGGTAAACTCGCCCCAGAAAAGCGAACCTGAGATACTTCCGTGACGCCCGATGCATCGGAACGTGGAAGTAAGCGTCTCGCAGGTCGATGCTGGCTGCGAAATCTCCCTGGTGAATTGATTGGCGGACCGCCCTGAAAGTCTCCATGCTGAACTTGGGAGCAATGATAGACTGGTTCAGGATGCTCAGATCGATAACCGGTCGGAGTCGGCCGTCCTTCTTCGGCACCAAGAACAGGCGGGAATAGAAACCCACTGACTGAACGTTCTTGACGACCTCGATCGCCCCCTTTGCCAGGAGATTGGCAATCTCCGTGGACAAAAGTTCCCGACGTAAAACGTCTGAAGGAACTGTGGTTGGAAGAGGCACCCTTGACAGAGTGGGGTGCCGTCGGAAGGATATGCGCAGCCCGGACCGAACAACATCTAACACCCATGGATCGGATGTGATGGTGGTCCAATGGTCTGCGAACTCTGCTATCCTTCCTCCAACCTGGGACGAGTCGAGGTGAGGACCTTCATTTCGAGCCCCGCGAGAGGAGAAACCACCTCCTCTGCTAAATGAAGAATCCTGAGACTTCCCTCGATTCTGCCGACCCCTACCTTTACCCCGTGAGTAAGAAGTAGAGGCGGCGGCAGAAGGACCAGCCTTTTGCTTCACAGAGGAAGCAGAAGGGTACTTGTTAGGCTTGGAACGGCCCTTGCCTCCCCGAGAAGGCTGATCAAGCTGACGAAACAGCAGCTGCTCTTTGGAATGACGTAGGACGTCATCCCGGACCGTCGACACGGAACCATGGAAAAGTTGCGGACCTGCCAAAGAAGCAGATCGAAGAGTAGCACGCTGCTCCTCGGGAAGGGATCGTCCTGTGTCCAGCACAGCGTCCCTTCGAACTAATTCCAAATTGGCCGTGTTACAGGCATGCGTGTGAGTAAGGTGCATAAGCGCCTTGGACAGCACACGCAAAGGAGCCTGTACCTCGTCAAACTTATCTGGAGGCAGATAAGCAGCCAAAGCTGAGACGACGTGATCTGAGAGAGAAAGCATGCCAAGCATCTCTCTAGATAAGCCCAACGTGGACTCCAGAGTCATCATTGGAATGACGGCAGACTTGGGCTTGGAAAGCCCGAGGGAAGTGGAGTCCTGATCCAGAACCGTCAAAGTCTGGCAGACTGACGGATTGGCGGAATCGTAGGAACGATAACGCACAGGAGGCAAAAAGGTGTCAACCCTGGTGAAGAACGAAGTCTTCAAAGCCTTGGAATTCAGCTTGGCATCCAATGCTGAAAAAGCCTCAACCACCTGTACCGACTGGCATGGTCGAAGGCGCCCAGAAGCAGGTTGCTCCATAGGCTGTTAGCGCGCGACCGATGATCGCGGCCAGGCTGACACTGTCGGCTGGTTAGCAGGTTTGAGCTCAGGCAGAAACCCAAACACAAAGTCAAGAGCTGCCCCCGAGTCCGAAGACTGCTGGCCCTCGACCTCAAGCATGTCGGACTCCTCCCCAGAGTCGGAAGACACATAGCCCATCGTGGGCAAACCAGCCGACGCCTCCCATGGTGTCGGGACACCAGAGGAATCGGAAACCGACCTGTTTCCAATCCCAGGAGGCGGCGCCATAGGAGGCGCCTGGAAACCACCCATAGCCTCGCTGGAAGCAACAGGAAGGCTCTTTGAGAGAACCTGAGTGAGTAAGGAGAGGGCCTCCCTAAGCTCACTGCCTGTACCGACCGGTTCGACAGGGGAGCGAACCGGCAAAGTGGCTTCACCTCTGACCCTCTTAACCAGCGAAGGGTCACGATCCTCCAAAACACCCGACGCGGGACGATGGGCGGCAGCCGAAACATCTGAAGGCAGACGTGTATAGGGGTACGATGCACCCCGAGGATCAATATTGCGAGAACTCATGAGAGTCACCGCGGACCTCTGCGGGGCAGAAGGTCCAGGCTGCACAAAAGGCGTTGGTCCCCCAAAACTGGTCGTGTGACCAGAGTGAGTGGACGGAAACGCCACGGAGTTCATAGTGTTTCCACTACGAACATCCGAATCCAAAGACACAACTGTGGTACTCGACGGCGACGAGACCACAGCGATGGACTCGGCCGGCAGCCCCTTCCGACTTCGCCGAGTTGAAGTCAGGGAAGGCTGGGGCCGATATCCCACGTCTACAGTATCGGACAGTTCTGCAGTCCCCTGCAGCGAAAAGCCGAGGCCGGCTGAAACAGACAACGAAGCAGACGGACCAGCAGCAGCAGTAGTAGATACGTCGAGAGTCGTTGAGGCTGGTGAAATAGTGGAGAGAGCACACCGGCTCGGCTCTGAAGGAGGAGTCACAACCCTAGTGACAGCCTCAGATGTCGACTGGAGGGGGACCGTAGTCCCGGAACCAGGCATCTCTACACCAGAACACTCAACGGCTCCCGCAGTATCCACCACAGGAAAAGACTGCACATCCCCCATGGAGGAGGAATAACTCTCACCAGACAAAGTCGGCTCGGGAGGCCCCAAACGACCACGTTCTCCTTTCCCGCGGGAGCGGGAGGCACGGCCACGAGAACGAACGACACGATTTACTGACGCCCAAAAGGTGGAAGACCATGTTCCACAGACACCACACGGCCGCTCGGCCATTACAGGAGGAACACGACGAATGTACATCGTCCACATGCTTAGGCAGCAGACACTGCCCACAAGGAATTGTCCTAGGCATGAAAGAGGTGAGAGGAGCAGAGAAGGTGAGATCAGAAAACAGAACACCCCCAAAGAGAGAAAGGTGACAGAAACAAAGACCCCAGACGGTCGACCGGGAACCACCCAACAGGAAGACTACTCTCAACAGAAAGAAGAAACACTGTAGGAGTGGTACCCCGCTGACACCTAACTCTAACACAATTAGAAAAATTTGCAAAAAAAGCATGAACAATAATTGTGAAAATCTAAGTCCGAACCGCGTGACCCGCGAAAATCGCGCGCGACCCGAGAGAGAGCAAATAAATATACATTATGGACATATAATAGAAAAAAGAGAATATAAAACACTGTTCCTGAGAATACAAAGGATACACTGTGGTATAATGAATCAGGAAACATCAAACATCGAGCTGGTGCAACACTGATAAGCGTGCAAAAACATCTCGACACGAAGCGGATTTTAAAAAGAATGAGTCTTTAGAGACGGTATATGCGCACTGGCAACGGAAGTCGTAGAGTTGTACTTGGGAGAGAGCGTCCCGTACTGGGTCTGCGCCGGTTGCACTCGACCCAGTTTTGGCTTATTTTTATTGGTGCTTTTGCACCACTTTTCTTTCCCAACTTGCTTGGGAAAGACAAAAATAGAGAGTATTTTATCCGAGTTAGGGACTTCCACTGTAGTGCAAGCCTGTAGTAAACAATTGTGAGTAGGTTGATAAGAAATTTGTTGTCATGGTGGGGGGGAAGATATCTAGGCCAGGATCTGTTCTCACCATTTCATCATCAAATAATGTCAAATTAATCAAAAAAATTTTTTTTATGGGTGGGGGTGGGGAGATATCCAGGGGGGGAAAAGATATACTAGGATATCTCCCCCCCCCCAGGGGGGTAGATATCCAGGGGGGAAGATATCCTGTCCTACCCGGACACCAAATTTTCAGTGTAAAAAAAAAAAAAATTTGTCTTAAAATTGACCAAAACGCATAAAAAACAAAAAAAAATTCTGGATTTTGGTCCGGAACGGGACCCCAAATTTTCAGCCTAAATATGAACCCAGGGACTCTGCTTGAACAAACTTGAATCTCACCCCCCTAAGGATGCTGCATACCAAATATCAAAAGATTCTTATTGGTAGATCTGAAGAAAATTTTTAAACAATATTCCTCATACTGCACTAATTCAAACAATTGGGCTCCCATAGAGAGCCCAAATATGAACCTAGGGAATTGATTTCAATAAACATGTGAAACAATCTTCCAAAGATGTTATATGTGAAATTGGAAAGCTTTTGGAGCAGTGGTTTGGGAGAAAAGTAGTCTTATATGTTTTTCCCATTACCCACCGTGTTAAAAAATGCTGACTCGGCACTTTTTCAAAGTCCCCAAAAAGCACCCCATGATAAAACCGATAGCAATTTTTTTTATCATTCCATTATGTTGGTCCTCAGTAAGCGTCACACCAAATAAGAATTTTCAGTGCTGTGTAGTTTTGGAGATATGTGCGTTTTAATTTTTTATATTTTTAGCTCCTGCAGTTCCCATAGGGCGACGGGAAAATTTTTTTTTGCATAAATTAAGTACTTATGACCCAATAAGCCCTTATATCAAATTTGGTCCAAATCTGCCTCTCGGGTTGGAAAATAGAAATTTTGGGAGGGGCAAATATTCTTGCCCCTCCCATAACGACGGCAAATATAGCCCCACAAACTTCTCTTGAACAAATCTGAGTCTACACCTCAAAAGGAAGCTGTACACCAAATATCATGTCTCTGCTACTGCTGGTTCATGAGAAGATTTTTGAAGATTTCTGCACACTTTCTGGGTGTGGCCCTACCAAGGGGCGAGGCCACTTGATTGTCATAACAAACTATTATCTCAAATATCAATTAAATTGGTTCAGCGGTTTGGGAGGAGAAGACGCAAACACCATGTTCATGGATGTCAACGGACGGTGAGTGATCACTATAGCTGTCCTGACTGAAAGTCAGGTGAGCAAATAACCTCTGTCAACAGAATTGGGCCATTCCTTTCATATGGACTTTCTATTCATCTCACAAGGCATTCATTCATTACTGAGAAGTCCTATTTATTTATTTATTTATTTATTGGAGTTTAAGGTCACATATTTTTGCACAATGGCTAATCATGACCACAACATGAGTATCAACTCAAGATCGGGGGAGAGTTAATAAGCCATGTTGCCCATTTTAGAGAGGGTTTGCACCTCCCAAGCATTGGTGACTGGGTCCTATTTTACCAGTAAAACAGAGCCTGTTCACCGGAGTGAACAGACACGGCTTCAATTCCTGGGGTTCCCACGGGGAACTGAGAAGTCATTTGTTTACATTCAGCATTAACTGAACAGGGCCATTCCCGTTCACCCTGCATCTCATGTTTCCAGTTCAGGTATGAACAGGTGTGATAATCCTCGAATCAATGATTGTTTTTGTTCTAATTAGTTGGGCAATTTAAACGAGAGTGAATTCAGTTCATTTTCCAGACTTAGATTTTTATTCAGACACAGATGGTAAAAAATATACATTATAAAAAATACATATAATCGAGAGTGAATTCAGTCCATTTTTCAGACTTTCGATTTTTATTCAGACAGAGATGGTAAAAAATCTACATTATAACCAAAGTTCACAGACAATATACATGTACGTTAGTGTTTTACAATTTTTTTAAGCAAATTTCTAACAAAAGTTTACAAATATACAGTATAAGCAAAGTTCACAGGCAAATACAATGTACACACTGGTGTTTTTACGACTTTTTAAAAAATATACAATGAAAATTTGCAGACAAATATACAATACTTATCTAACACATTATAACAGCATCGGCGATCACTTTTTCAAAATCGGGATGATGATTGTGATGGTCATTGTCAGAGATGGCAGAAGCTCGATAAACGTGGAGGGGCACAAATTTTCAAGGCTACCATGGTTCAGTCCAATGGGAGGAAAAGTTAAAATTGTATATTGGTAAATGCACTGTGACTCACTCCAGCGTCTGGTTTAGATGAGCATGCCACAGTGTGGTCACTGTCCTATCCATTTCTTCCATTTCAATCAACTAGCAATCCGAAGGCTAGCCTTCGGTTTGGAAGATTGTGGAAGTAGAAGAAACGGATTGAACCAACCCAGACTTGTCATTTTGAAAATTGCAGGAGGGCCATTATGGTTCACCTCAAATCACCCCAGGTGGGCCATTTTGGATTCACCTAAAATGACCCCAAGAGGGCCATTTATGATTTGTGGGGGGCCATTTTATTGCAGTCTGATGGGTAGACAACTAATATCATTTTATGGTACAATGTACATGGTTTGTGTAACTATGATGTACATGTACTTCATCACGTAATGGATAAATGCAGGCTTGAATATTTGGATGCAATATACCAGGTTACCCATGACACCCACCAACACTGAGTGTTCATAGTTATCTTGCATCTAAATGACCAAGTCCGAATGTATACATTACATGACTGTAAAAGCCAGTGTACTGTGCTCACTGCCAGAAGCCGATAAATTGGGATGAATCAATCATATTTTGGGACGAAACGTCCCAGACAAATTGTCAGGGGTTGAACTGGCTTGGGGATGATACATCCTGTAACCATGCTTGACACGAGAGTCTGATGTACAATGTGATAACTGCTTACAACTTTGGAATTGGTAGACCTCCCGCTCATATTTGAAAAGTTACTGTCTCTGGGTGACTGCGTTGATGACACACTACAAACTTCACAAATTGAGCTTTTGTAACATGTACCTCCTTTAATCTGCGAAAATTGCCATTTAAGGGGACCAATTTTGAGGTGCTTTCTGACTGAATTAATGGACCGCAGAAACTGGGGTTAGGCGAACGTTTACCGCACACAGAATTTTGAACTCACATGGACGACTGCGGCCCGGGGCGATTGTCTGCCTCAAAATGACAAGCCTGCCTGTGTTTCAAATTTCAAAGTATCTCTTACCATGCATTTTTGGCACATTTGAAAATAGGAATTGCCACTGATCTCCCTGGCTTCGGAAGCAAGCAAGAAAATAAGCAGACTGTCTTCTGCAAAATGAGGACCTCAGAGGGTGAATTTAGTGATGCTACCCTGCAGAGCAGGGTAGCATCACTAAATTCACCCTCTGTGAACCTCAATCTGAATCAGGGTCTCAAAACTAAACAGAACGAGGTGCCCAAAGGATAAATTGCCCCACTGTATGGGATAGCATCAACAAATTCACACTCTGGGGACCTCATTCTGCAAATGTCAGTCTGCTTATTTTCAAGCCTGTTTGGAAGAAACGAAGAGAAAGGCCTTTAAAAGCTATTAAAAATTTAAAAGCATTTTTCCAAATACCAACCACTTGATATGAACCAAGTATTGGAAAGACAATGTTACCTACTAAACCTATCAGACCAAGTTGCATGCACCTCAAGTGATAGAAAAAGTATTGTACATAAAATCTTCGATAGTAGGAGGATCTAATGACATCAACTTTGAAAACAACATTGGTGACTTGTCAGACTATTTCTACAGTTAAAACTAGAAGTCCTGTCATCAATTGCGCGCAAACACCTCGCCATTTAGCGCGTTTATCTGCGCGTTAGGACATATGGAAAGGCTATCAAATTCTCTACGCAACCTATGCACAAGCAATGGTTCAGCCAATGGACCTCCAGGTTCAACCCGGAGGTCCATTGGCTGAAACATTGCTTGTGTTTGCTGTGAGTAATGGCATGGCTCGGTGGAAATTTGGGTATTTTCAATAGGAAAATTGCGCGCAATTCCTGTGCGAAATTGTGTCAAGATAAGCGCGCAATTCATGACAGGACTTCTAGTTTTAACTGTAACGGAACATATTTTGAGAAGAGGTTGAAGTTATTAACTTGGACAAATGTTGGAAGGAAAATTTTGCTTGTGGACAAATAATAGTTTTTTTCCAATTACACTGTATATCAGCTTTGAGTCTGGAATTTCTTTTCATTGCAGCTACATAATCTATGCACCAATTTACTTTATGCCCCCCCCCCCCCCCCTCCCCTATTCTTGTTCTTTATTATTTGGGTGGTAAGTCCACTCCAAGAGTCTTTCAATGAAAATCCATGTACAGTATACAGTATGCTCGTCATGGAGTGGCCACTTTCCACGGGTAGGCAATATTAAATTTCAAACACTAATTATAGGAATACTAGGTTAAATATATTCTATTTAAAAAAGGCCCACTGGCAGAAACATTCCCTGTGTTTGCTACCGTTAAAACTAGAAGTCCTGTCACGAACTGTGCGCTTATCTAGGCTTAATTGCGCGCAATTGCCATATCAAATGGCATCCAAAGCATGGCAGGTTTTCCTGGTTATTCATAGCAAACACAGGCATTGTTTCTGCTAATGGACCTCCGGGTTACCCGGAGGTCCATTGGCTGAAACATTGCTTGTGCACAGGCCACATGTACAGAATTTGATAGCCTTACTATTGTCATAACGCGTAGATTAACGCGCAGATCGACGTGCTATTTGTGCGCATTTCATGACAGGACTTCTAGTTTTAACTCTATGAGTAACGAGGAGAACATGCCGTGCTTTGGATACCATTCGATATGGCAATTGTGCACAATTCCTATGTGCAATTAAGCCTAGATAAGTGCACAGTTCGTGACAGGACTTTTAGTTTTAACTGTAACAGTAAATAACAGACAGTATTGATGATTGACAATCCAAATGTCATAAATAACTGTTTTGGGGGTTATTTTAGCAAACAAAGATTGATTCACACAATGCCAAGATTCAACAAATTTCTTCAGTAGTCACATTTGTTTAATTTTCAACAATGACAGCTGTAACTATTATTATAAACATAATGAAAGTGTCAATGACACTGAAGCTCAACTTATCCAAGAAGGGACTGAACTAAAGAGAAAGATCCAGTAATTCTATGTCACTCACTCAAATTTCTACAGAAAAGCCATCACACAAAAGCTACAAATGAAATTTGAAAAAAATTGGGTGAGGGATGGAGCCTGTTGGGTGTACTAATGGAATTGTTGACAATTATATGTCAAATCCAAGATGGCCAGTGGCGGCTATCTTTTTCAACGCAATGCAGAAAAATTTGACAACTCCAATCTGGAAATCATACCATAGTTACACGTAAAATTTGAAAAAGATCAGTTGAGAGGTGTGGCCTGCAGGGGCTGCTAATGGAATTGTTGACAATTTATATGCCAAAGCCAAGATGGTCACTGCCAGCCATGTTTTTTCAACAAAATTTAAAAGAATCTGATAGCTCCCATCTGGACAGCACACTAAAACTACATATGAAATTTGAAAAAGATTGGGTGAGAGATGTGGCCTGAAAATATGAAATCCTATCAAGTTACAATGAAAACCCTTTATAAATACGGCTTGTAGATTGAGCGAAAGGTTTTCGGACTTTGGGCCAGTGTAGTCATCACGGCTGGCCGGCCGCAACCAAAAGGGGACGTCCTCATCTAGACATTATAGTGAGTTACCCTACCAAGTTACGATGAAATCCCTTCATTAATACGACCTGTAGTAAAGGTTTTCGGGTTTTGGGCTCAGGCATCCGTCACGACTGAATGGGGATGTTCTCATCTAGACATTATCGGGAGTCATCCTACCAGGTTACAATGATATCCCTTCATAAATATGACCCATAGACTGTGATAAAGGTTTTTAAGCTTCGGGTCCCTGTAGCCGTCACAGCTGACCAATCGCAACCAAAAGGGGGCGTTCTGCCGTTCTCATCTAGACATTACATGGAGTCATCCTACCAAGTTACAATGAAATGACTCCCTAAAGACGACCTGTAGGCTGTGCTAAAGGTTTTGGGGCTCGGGCAGTTGTCATGGTTGGCAGATCACAATCAAATGGGGAATTTCTCATCTATACATCATATCAACCAAGTTAAAATGAAATCCCTCCATATTAAATATGACCTGTAAACTGTGCTAAAAGTTTTGGGGTATCGGGCTTGTGCAACCGTCACGATTGACAGATCATGACCAAAAGGGGAAGTTCTCATCTAGATATTATACAGAGTCATCCTACCAAGTTACCATGAAATCCCTTCATAAATACGACCTGCAGACTGTGCTAAAGATTTTCGGGTTTTGGGCTCGGGCAGCCATCACGGTTGACCAATTGCGATGAACAGGGGTCATTTCCATCTTGACATGACCTCAAACCTGCATATGACGTTTTGTGACAATCAAACAAGAACTATGGGGTGTAGCCTGTGCTAAAGGAAAATGTGAACAGAATAACAGACTTCCGCACTCGAAATGGCAACAGTTTATCTTGACTTTGTCAAGTTAAGCTAAAAACGTCTTTATAGTCCGCTCTTCCAATGCCAGTGAAATAGAAGAAACATAACACAAATAATATTTCTTGTGATTTTATTGAAGTACAGTTAAAACTAAAAGTTCTGTCCTGAAATGCGCACAAATAGCACGTCGAAATGCACGCTAATCTACGCGATATGACCATAGTAAGGCTATCAAATTCTGTAAATATGACCCGGAGGTCCATTGGCAGAAACATTGCCCGTGTTTGCTATGAATAACCAGGAGAACCTGTCGTGCTTTGGATGCCATTCGATATGGCAATTGCGCATCTACGCACAATTTAGCCTAGATAAGCGCACAGTCTGTGACACAATTTCTAGTTTTAACTGTAAGTCGTGATATTTGAATCACGGTTTTGGTTACTCACTCCATTGTTTTCACCAATATCTCTCCTAATTTCAACTAGAGACTCGTTTTTTACAGAATTATTTCTTTTCCCAAATTTTCTTTCACACAACCTGAATTAACTCCAGTCCAGGCAAATGTAAGGCAATTTGTTAGAAACACTTGTTCCATCTTCCACTCAGCTTATTTAGAGTAATGAGTACAGTAAATCGGCCTGTGGTATATTTTTCTTGGAAACAATGGCGTATGCAGGGATGTGAGCAGTCACATGCAAAAAAAAGAGGAAATTTTTTAAAGTGTTCCAAAGGGCAAATGGACATTCATATGTAATATGCTTCTGTAGCAAAGACTCTTAGGGGATAAATTTCATATGAATGTACAGGTCTAGTATGTGTATGGTACTAAAAATATACCTTCATAATGGCACGACTCTCAGAAATGAATAAATTTAAGAAATTTCCCAACAGAAAATATAAGTGTGCATTATTTGAGATCACACAAAGTCACTTATTCATTTAATTCTGGTACTTTAAGGTCATTTTCCTCCAATAGCATTATTCAGTGCAGACATTAAAAATTTAGCTAATTGCATCTTGTTCAACAGAGCTCAATGAGCTCTGTTGAACAAGATGAAATTGACTAAATTCTCAATTTTAACGTGGAAAACTGTATGCTAATCATTAAAAAAAAAATGCTTTCAAGCAACACAAAAAAGCGGAAATCCTCTGAAAAGAGGAAAACCCACAGGCCTGAGTAAAACTGACAAACTTGATGCTCAAGTTTGCAAAACAAAACATAGGGTCTCAAAATCGAGAAAATTTGTCCCCCGGAAGATGATATAGAAAATCGGGAGCCTCCCGCCAAAATCATGAAACTTAACATGTCTGCTGACCCCTGGGGCCTGGTCAATAATCAGATATTGCACCATGTTCTTATGTGATTTTTTGCTCGAACGAAAAAAAGGTTATGTCAATGCGACCTTGCATGAACGTTACACGAATGAAACAAGTATTTGTGCCGTTTTTCGAGCTCTGGATGATTGCATCATGAAGTATTACATACCAACTGAACACATTTTATTTATACAAGTACCCAATGCATCATTGTACAGCACCAGGCATGATTGAAAGCCAGTGACATCGATCAGCTGGAAAATTAAGGCGATCCCATACCGATTGCAGATGGTAAACCACCTAATATCTTGGCTCTGCAAATCCCTAAATATTCTGCTATGCACTACACACGTTTTTACTGGGGAGACTTTATTGAAATGGCCGGATATCAAAGATATTTTTAATAATCAGCGTTTAATACAGAATAACTGTAAATATTTTAATAATCAGCGTTTAATATAGAATAACTGTAAACTGTTGTCGTAATTGGCAGATAGCACATAAACAACCGATTCCGATTATCAGTTCATTACTAGTCATAATGGGGTGACTTTGGATTATTTTCACCTTTAAGGATGACCAAATATGTAATGCTGATGTGCGCGGTTATCTTACGCGCACATATATTCATCAGATCCTGTTGTGATGTTGAAGCAGTCGGGTGAGTGAAACTGACGGGAACAGATGTCAAAAACATGATTTATTCATAAATAAAGTCTAAACAGTGTCAAAATGCAGGCATTTAAAAAATCTAGGGAAGCTATGGCTTCCCTACACCTGTGCCATGAAGCTATTCTATACTAGGGCTGAAACGATTGACTCATTTTCACAAGCGACTAACCGCGAGCTATAACCGGATAATATCTGGTTATCCGTAGCCATTATTTCACCGAATCTGGGATCAAAACTATAGGAATTCGAAAGCAGTATCTTCAGAAACTATTCTGTAGTGTGTATGTATACAAACAAATGTTGTCGAGTACTTGACAACGTTCATTTGTATACATAATACGGAATAGTTTCTACGGTCACTCAGTACTCGCGGAAATTACCAATCAATAACAAAGTTATGAACACCACAAAGTCGATGATTTCTCAATATATACAGCGCTGCTTCAAGGTGTGATCTATAACAAAAGGGGAAGCGGAAAATTTACTACATTTTAACCGTGGAATGACGATCACTATCACTATTTTGATTAGCCGTTTCAGTACTATTCTATATTTAAGTTAGTTATTAATAAGGGAATTGAAGGTTTAAGAAGAGCTATTTAATACAGATCTTAAGTAGAGCAATTTCAGCCCTCCTTAAATTGATTTAGTAGGAGCCATCAGGCCTGGACTTTTAACAAGCCAAGACCAATACCGGGTCTGGACCTGCATCGCTGCATGCAATTGAATCGGCAAACAGGAAGTGGCTGCATGGCAGATCTGAAAATTGCATACACGATACAACAGATCATTATCAGGCTCCAGATGAAATATAAAATCAATCCCTTGCATAGAAGCCGAGAAAAGTTTGACGAAAAATTTCAATGTTCAGTGGGTACAGTAAAACTTCAAAGTATCGGCAAACAGGAAGTGGCTGCACGGCAGATCTGAAAATTGCTTACACGCTAAAACTCATCATTATGCAGCAGCAGACCAAATATATATTCAATCCCTTGCATAGAAGCCGAGAAAACCTTGACGGAAAACTTCAATGTTCAGTGGGTACAGTAAAATTTCAAAGTATCGGCAAACAGGAAGTGGCTGCACGGAAGATCTGAAAATTGCTTACACGATACAACTCATAATTATGAAGCAGCAGACCAAATATAAAATCAATCCCTTGCATAGAAGCCGAGAAAACCTTGACGTAAAATTTCCATGTTCAGTGGGTACAGTAAAATTTCAAAGTATCGAAAACAGGAAGTGGCTACACGGCAGATCTGAAAATTGCTTACACGATACAACTCATCATTATGAAGCAGCACACCAAATATAAAATCAATCCCTTGCATAGAAGCTGAGAAAACCTTGACGGAAAATTTCAATGTTCAGTGGGTAGTCAAATTTGAAAGTATCGGCAAACAGGAAGTGGCTGCACGGCAGATCTGAAAATTGCTTACACAATACAACTCATCATTATGAAGCAGCAGACCAAATATAAAATCATTCCCTTTCATAGAAGCCAAGAAAACTTTGACGGAAAAAGTGTTTCGGACGGACTGACGGAGTCGAGCAGTTACTAGACCTGCTTCGCCGCTGGCAGCGCAGGTAAAAAAATCTAGGGGAACTACTATGGCTGTCCTAAACCTGTGCCATGAGTGCTACTCTATATTTAAGCAATTTATTAACAAGGGAATTTGACAGTTTAAGGAAAGCTATTACAGCTCTTAAGGAGAGAAATTATGGCTCCTCAAATTGATTTTGCAGGGGCTATGGGGGTGAGAGCTAAAGCTCCCATCGAAAGGCCAGACCTAAGCCATGGAGGACGGGGGCTGTAGCTCCCCTCAGAAGACCAGGTCTGAAAATGTATCTATTAAAAATCAAATGACTTATAAGCCCATTGCCGATTAGCCATCTTTGACGTTAATGATATGCAAGGTCAGAGGTAGCTTCGGGTAAACAATTCGATCAGACTGTCAAGACTGCCATACATGCGATAGAAACAACCAAAATGTTTCGCTTGAAATGAGAAAATGTGTATTTTCGATTTAATACTAATAAAGATAGAAAAAATAGCACACTTTGAACACTTCATTTAATGGACAGGGCAAAATAATATTGTTTTTTAATTAATGAAATTAATACCGCAATAAACCCCTTCCCACAAGCAAAGGTAGACTCTGCATCATGGCTTTGCTGTGTTGACGAGTGACAAAACTGCAGATATATCACTGAAATGACATGAAAATATCTGCATGAGTGAAAATGCAAACCTGGGTATCCAAACAACCAACCCATACAAATATTTTCAAGCATAACACACAGATGTTCCAGCTGGAAGACGTTGGGGTGGAGGGGGGCATGGTCCCTAAAAAAGTGAATGAAAATAGTCTGCTAGTAGCAGTGCCGCATGTCTACTAATAAGATTTTGTCCATGTACAGTACAAGTCAAAATGAGTTGAAGAATAACCACGACCGGTGTAAACTTTTGCTGAATGTTTCCTATACAAATAACTCAAGAATCGGACATAAAAATATATAAATTCTTCTTTTGACTATTTTCTCCTTTAACTCAAACTTACATGACACAAAGTGGAAGCTGTCTTATTGCAAAAAACACCCACAAAGTGGAAGGTCCACGCATGGTCAGTGAAAGGAAAAATCGGACCTGGTTTTGATTCTGTGATGGCTCCCCTTTCAAAAATGTCGGGATAATGCAAAGATGATAAAGGTACCTGCAGCGAGTGCCGGAGACGTGATCAATCACAGAGTGGTTGGAGGGGACAGCGTTTCTCCACGATAAAATTTTTAAATCAGTTATTAAATGGAGTCTCCTGGTGGCTTTTGGGATAAAAAATCAGGTTATTCTTGACCGTCAAAATGATGTTTTTAGCAGCATGTTTCAAATTTCCAAGTTGATAAATGAGTATCCAATCACCTACCGCCCATAGGCCATAGCCATACTGACTGCACAATTCTTGAAGTGATAACATGGTTACGTCAAGTTGATTTAATAAAGTTACAAGAATCATGCAGTCCAGAATTACAGCCGTTGGTCAAGTGCATAGCTTTGAGAGGACGTAACAAACCCAAAAAATTAAAATACAGTCTTTTGAGTCATGTTTGGACTAGAGGGTGGGCAGGCGAAACCAAGATCCTTGACTCCAGGGCCAACCCCCCCTCCCCCCCCCCCCCCTAAGTTCCAGACTCTGGAAGTTACTACCCTGGATACATATTCTTGCCAGTTTGTAGAAAGTTTGGGACTGAACAAGCTATGTTTGTTTGTTTGTTTGTTGGTGGTTAACGTCACATATTTATGCACCATGGCTAATCGTGACACAACATGGAGATGAAGTCAAGTTTAGTCAATCGTTGATCAACATGTTGCCCATTTTAGAGGACTTTCACCCCAAGCATTGGTGACTGGGTCCTATTTTACTAGTAAAGCGGAACTGGTTTACCACAGTAAACAAGTGCTGCTTACTTCCCGGGGTTCCCACAGGGAATTGAACAAGCTAATCTGCAGTTTATGGACCACCAGATAACTAACTTATCAGTACTCCTTAAACTGAAGATTTGCTTTGTGAGTTACAAGTTTTTACTGGCTGTCAGGTATGGTCAGTGGTGTGGACGTGGTGGCTTTGCTGTAACCGGTTCTCATCAGATCACTGAAGTTAAGCAACGTTGAGCCCGGTTAGTCCTCGGATGGGTGACCTTCTGAGCGATCGATTTGGACTCCTGTGTTGTGTCCTTGGACAAGACAATTAACCCTGATTGTCCACATGGGGGAACGATGACGCCATGTACTAAGGCGTACTATACATCGATGGTGCGCATGTCTTCAACCAATCTAACCCTGCCTGTGCGGTAGTTGGAGTTAAGATCTTGGGGAGCTGACAGCTGCTCGGTGATTCTCTCCGGGTACTCCGGCTTCCTCCACCCATAGAACTGTCACGGTCATGATTAGCCATTGTGCATAAGTAAGTGACTTTAAACACCAATAAATAAATAAATGGTCAGTGGTTGATGCCCATGTGCATTGTTTTGCAAAAGAAAAATTCCAGCCAGTGGACCTCCGAGTGGAATTCAGAAATCACTTGACTCACAGTACAAGTCGAAATACGTCGTAGAATAACCACTATAAACTACTAATATGCATCTTCAACTACACCAGCAACACAAGAACCTGACATCATTTTCGGGAAAGCTTTCCGGAAAATGATTTCGGGTTCTTGTGCTTTTGGTGTAATGGCAGTGGTCTACTTTGGTCTGTGAGGTTATGCTACGACTTATTTTGATTCATACAGTATTTGTAGACTTGAACATATGCTTCTACCTTGTACCATGCATTTATACTCATAAGAAGTCTTTTTTCCAGACATTTCGTACTTAGCTATAAAATAAATAATTATTCATTTACAGATTAGTTATATTAAAAATTATTCGACTGTAGCCATAGCCACATTTCAATATTTTGAGATTATAAAACAAATTTAAAATAAGAAGTTTTGACTTGCTGAAATAATCTACAATTGCAGTACTCTGATCAGAAAAAGCAGTATAATATATTTTGTACTTTACTTTTTAAATCTTTACCCAGATAACATTAAAACTGGAAATTTAAATTTAATTTTTTCAAATTTACACAAAAATCCTCAAGCATCTATATTTGAGTTCCTTGATTCTCAAATTGCATAATTATTGACTGGCTGATAGAGAACACTTGTTCCGATGTACGACCCGACTGGTGATCTCTGATTCACTGGTGGGTTCGTGTATCGAATCAAGTGTGGTTTGACCGGCAAATGAGCAATCGAACACATCTCATGTTTCGAATTTTCTGGTCAATTTTGAGGTCATCTTGGTTGAGAGTGGACGCACTTTGAATCATTTGATAAAAAAATTTTTTAAAAAGACAAATTTAAAAGACAATTTTTTTATTGCAACTAGAATGAGAGATTTAATCTTAACTTCTAACAGTGGTGTGGTTCAGACTGAATCTCTCTTTCTTTTGTTTTTTCAGCAAAGAGAAATAGACAAGTCACTATCGTCTCAGATTCCATATGCAAGTATGTTTCCGACATTTATGACACAGCAGTGAAATCGTTCCCAGGATATAACATTGGTGGAATAACATATCCCATTAACTCTGGAAAACTAGACCTGTCAATTTATTCTCATGTTATATTTCATATAGGGACAAATGACGTTCAAAGAAAGACAGTGGCTCAAATCATGACTGCTTATAATAATTTGTTAACACTAGCCAAATCTCATTCAAATGCACAATTTATTTTTTCTTCTATTTTGCCTCGCCCTGTAGATTTTGATTGCCTAGGAGGTAAGGTCATTGAAATTAATACAAAATTGAGAAATCTTTGTTTGAGTAGGAATATTATGTTTCTTAAGTCGTATCAACCTTTTTTACATAAAGGCAACCCAGTAGTGAGCTTTTCGCTCCAAATGGTATGTTGCATTTAAATCTTGAAGGCACTCGTCGTTTAAGGTCCTTCTTTATTCAAGTTATTAATCACCTTCTTATTGTTCAATGTATGTAACTTTGTTTTCTCCTTTACTTTCAGATTTCCTTTTTAGGCTTACACAGTTGGTCTCCAACTGTGAGCCTACTGTTTGAATGAGAGGCATAAATAGGCCTCCAACATCCAGAGATTTCAAGGGAATATTTGATGGTAACGTGAGTTCTTTGTTTCATACTTCATCTTTCATTTTGGTGCCTTTGGCTTGGCAGCCCTGAAAATTTTGTCTCCCAAATGATTTTCAGGCTATTTGTGATCAAATGCTTGATATTTCACATTTGATCACGACATAGTCATAGATGCTGAAAGTTATTTTGAACCTATGAAATATTCTACCCATTACATTAAGATCATTAATAATTCACTTCCTTGAATACATGCCCTCTAATCTACAGAGCCCCCTTAGCCGTGCATTTCATGTAGTGCCTTCTATCATCTTATGATGATTTTATTTTGTAAGATCAATGTTTTCATTATTCTTGTCTATAAGCTTATGTGTACATTATTACTCCATGTATACTTTCAACATTTGGTTCAGTTGAGATGACCTCAACGCCTCAATAAATCATTGAACTTATTGCTTCTTGATTCTGTTCGCTTCCAGTCAATGATTAAATCGAATCATGTGATACTCAGAGGAACAATCTTGTTCCGATGATAGATCACATTATGTGTCTTGTACAAAACTTTTTAAAAAACATTTTACATGCTAATTCATGATTTATGTGTAAAGTTGCAGTCAATTTGTTAATTAAGGGTTAGGCAGGGAGATGTGTGGATTATGGAGATTCTTATCAATCCATTTTCCAATGTTTGAGATAAAAAGAATTAACAATTTAACAGTACCAAAAGGGTAAATTCCCACCACTCATGGGTATGGTTTTTGGCATATCAAAGCTACATCAACCAAAAAATTAGTTTTCCTGAAATAATATTCTTTCGTGGACATTATAAATTACATTTTGAATTTCTATGCATTGGAAAATATGATGCAATAGGAATTCCAATGCAGTTAACCCTCTTAAAGGCTATGTATAAGCCCAAAACATGTTAAAAAAAGGTTACAGCATACCTGTACATAACCCTCTTAAAGGCTATGTATAAGCCCAAAACATGTTAAAAAAGGTTACAGCATACCTGTACATGTACATATATTTTTATGTCCGATTCTTGTGTTATTAGTATAGGAAACATTACATCTATAGTTTATACCAGTAGTGGTTATTCTTCAACTCATTTTGACTTGTACTGTATATGGACAAAATATTATTAGTAGACACATGACACTGCTACTAGCAGATGATTTTCATTCACTTTTTACGGACCACATCCCCTTCCACCCCAACCTCTTTCAGCTGGAACACCTTGTGTTATGCTTGAAAACATCTGTATGGGCTGGTTGTTTGGATACCCAATGTTTGCATTTTCATTCACGCAGATATTTTTATGTCATTTCAGTGATATATCTGCAGTTTTGTGACTCGTCAACAAAACCATGATGCCGAGTCTACCTTCACTTGTGGGAAGGGGTTCATTTCACTAAAAAAAAAAGATGTGATGTATTGCAATCTCTATATTTCTATCTCCTTTTTCGAGTTGTGATTTACGATATGGAGTAGTGATTTAACCAGGCATGGCAGCCACAATGAAAAACCAGAAGTTTTATGTGCTTGTTTTTTTTATATTCCCATTTTTATTTTCAACTGTTTTCTCATTTCAAAGACGTTTGGGGTCAGGTGGGATTCGTTTTGCCACTTTTGGGGTGAATCGTGCTGCCGCAGTTATGAGGTCTTGATTTTTTGCAAAACAAGTTTAGATAAAAAGATTGTTTTGATTAAAAAAAAAAAAAAAAAATAGAGATCAAACGATCTATTATAGTTCGATCTAATAGATCGATTGCAACTTCATGCTGTGTCCGACACGTCCCGGGACAAACTGGTTCTGGGACCAAAGGTCCTGCCCCTGGAGCCTTTCACAGTTTCAGTTTCAATACAAGTGAACCAATTTTCCGTACTTATAATTATCAAATGGTTCCTGCAACAAGAACTGGATTTTTGAAACATGTATGTGATTCAGTGTAATATTTTATCTGCAGTAGTTCTATTGGATCATGTGCAGCTGCCAGTAGTTCTACTTGGAAACTCGTCGCATCAAAAAGTTTGGAGGTGGGAATGGGGAAGGTGGCCAAAGTCCAGAGTCTAACTTTCTGAGCGTTGAACCAAATATATTGGAAAACATGAACACTGACAGGTACAATGAGCTATTTTTATGCGCCGAGCAAACGATGTTGTAAAGAGTTTTTGAATCTGTGAGCCAAAAAGAATATTTCAAAACGGCACACTCACTTTTGTCATTCCCACACCAACAACGAACACTTTCCTTCCCCTGCGCGCATCCATCTTGACTATACACTAAAGTGCCCGTATCGAACTATTTACAATGATTTCTTGTTGACAATTATCGCTCCGCGACGTCTTCCCGTTTTGAAAGAAATTCATTATAGGCTTTAAAACAATATATTTTTATGAAAACTGTTCTTGTAATGGACTGTTTTCTAATCTTTTATAACTTTTCAACTCACAACATTGACGTACATTTTAAGCGACTCTTTATCGTTATGAACTATATCTTTGCTCACACATTTTGTTATGGTCGTACAAAATCACTTGTAAATTTGGCGCGGGTCATTGTTAATAATTTCTTGAAATAATTATTATTTCTGGATTTATTTCCAACAAAATACAAACGATGGATTACAGTACAAAACGCTGATGATATCGGGCTCATATTATATGCATTAGTGTCACTGTTTTATTCAGGGACAATGTAATTGTTTGCGCGAAGGTAAGCAAGGTAAACGAAAACAGAAGCTTCCGATGAAACTTCATGATCAATTCATTTCAAATTCATGTTGATTTGACCTATATATGTCCCTTATTGTAGACTTTTATTGTGACATGTGGTTCAGGACTTCATTTATTCCAAATATTCATAGTAAAGAAGATCATGTCGCGAAAATTGAAAGCCGGATGACGAGATGAGCTATCATCACTTGGATCAGTCATTTTAATTCAAAATTTTGTAGTTTCGACATATGGTACAGGGGAGACAACTAACAGTAACCGATTCAGAAAATCATAAAGACATGTCCTCAAATGTATTTTGTAGGGTAGGAATCATATCGTGGAATACAATGAAACTCTTCACAGGCCGAAGAATAAGAGAAGAGACCACAAAATATAAAACTTGGATAGTTGAGGTAGTTCCTCATCCTTTTCATTTCCACACTAAACCTGTAAGCTTAAGGAGCAATATAACTAATGGAGTCCTGTTTATTTTGAAATTCTCACCTCTGATATTCCTTAAATTCAGATTAAATATGGCAAGCATTATTGACACATACGTATGTGGAAATAAGAGAACAACAGTGAGTTGCTTATTGACACATACGTATGTGGAAATAAGAGGACCACAGCGGGTTGCTTATTGACACATGCCTATGTTTACATTATTTTGGGTGAATATTGTTACCTTATTATCCCGCAAAATAATTACTTTGTAGAATAATATAACAATTAATAAAATGACTTGGGGTGCGTTACAGTTCATCAGCGGGGCCTGCTATAACAGTGTTAATAGTGTTATTGTTATAATGCTACTTGAGTTCAATTATGTGTTCTGCTCTTTAAAATATAGATATGACCTTTTTTAGCTAAATTTTCTACCTACAAACGCAAGAATACTATTTAAAAAGGAAATTAAACTCTATGTAGTAAGAAAATTACAACTTGTTATAATAGTAATAACATGATTTTCGAAGACATTATGGTTCATTAGCGGCCCAACAGAAATGATTAACAACCCTCTGTTCTATTAGCGGCCCTCGACTTCGTCTCGGGCCTCTAACAGAACCTCTGGCTGTAATCATTATGTGAACAAACAAAAACAGTTAATAGACAAAACACTGATGATTTACTGGTATTTTCACACTTGAACTATCAAATTTGTCTTTGCTCAATCTCCTCAATTTTAATAAAAACACAGGCTAATTTATGAAACCACAGCCAGTGAGATTAATATTAGAATTAGAAGCTGCATGGATTATGGATAAGTCAATTAATATTATGACAGTCTTCACTGAATTCATTATATTGCAGAAAATTAGGTAGCAATGTTCATAAATACAATGTGGTGCCGTGTGGTTCTCTTATTTTCACATATGTATGTGTCAGTAAGCAACTCATTGTGGTTCTCTTATTTCCACATACGTATGTGTCAATAATGCTGTGCTTATTTCCACATACGTATGTGGAAATAAACACTTCCATTTAACAATGTAATTGTTTGCACGAAGGTAAGCAAGGTAAACAAAAACAGAAGCTTCCGATGAAACTTCATGATCAATTCATTTCAATTTCATGTTGATTTGACGTATATATGTCCCTTATTGTAGCCTTTTATTGGGACATGTGGTTCAGGACTTCATTTATTCCAAATATTCATAGTAAAGAAGATCATGTCGCGAAAATTGAAAGCCGCATGACGAGATGAGCTATCATCACTTGGATCAGTCATTTTAATTAAAAATTTTGTAGTTTCGACATATGCTACAGGGGAGACAACTAACAGTAACCGACTCAGAAAATCATAAAGACATGTCCTCAAATGTATTTTGTAGGGTAGGAATCATATCGTGGAATACAATGAAACTCTTCACAGGCCGAAGAATAAGGGAAGAGACCACAAAATATAAAACTTGGATAGTTGAGGTAGTTCCTCATCCTTTTCATTTCCACAGAAACCTGTAAGCTTAAGGAGCAATATAACTAATGGAGTCCTGTTTATTTTGAAATTCTCACCTCTGATATTCCTTAAATTCAGATTAAATATGCACAAAGTATACATCAAAATGAAGGTTGGGATGTATAAAACACAAAACACATATGTAATGAACTCAGAGAATTGACAACAGGCACCACTGGTTCCTGGAACTTTGTGGAAGTCTGCACTGCAGTCCTGGAAATGACATGAGTGTGAGTGCAATTGCTCCCGTCAGCTCCCATCTTTTCTCTTTTACGGGAGCTAAAAAAATGCACTCGTTGAAAAATATTATGGAACACTAATACACTGTGAGGGCATATAAATGTGTTTTGGTTTGAGAAAGCAGCACTCTGTGTCCAGTAAACAAGCTACTATCATAATTCAGCAATTCCTTATACATCAACCCTGTGAACACAAGTGGTATCTGCCATGTCAGTTCAGTGGCAGCAATTAAAAGAGTCCATATTCATGATTTGGGGTAGACCATTAATATTTTCAACGTGCAGCCTATGCACGTCGGATATACTGATTGGTCTACAGTTAAAACTAGAAGTCCTGTCACGTCTAGTGCAGAAAACGCTCGTTAGCTAATGCGCTATCTAGTGCAGAACAGTCAAGTAAATCTCGTTAAACATGCGATAACTTCTGCGCTATGTAACGCAGAACGTAGTGCGCTATTCCCGAGGTCATTAACATCGATCTCCGACACATATCATTAGGAAAAGAAATGTGTGGTAAGTGGACTCAGACATCAGTTGATATTATTTCGAATCAGGTTCGCCGGGTAAATTAGTCGTGACAATGAATGAAAAAACGCAGAAAAAAATGTCGAAATGACCAGTTTTAATTTTCACAAGAAGCCCGGACAGTGAAATCAAAGTCATTGCCAAATCGGATATAATCGTCTTTTAAATGATTTTATTCCGTGCTATTGATGAACACGGGGACAAGACTTGTGTGAGATGTGTATGTACGAACTGCCCGGCACGTGATCGTTTTGAAATAACCTAATAAAAATGTTTTGACAACAACATTTTATCAAATAATTAATATCTCTGACTCTGTTCGACTTGGAAAATATGGATAAATTTGTTCGTAAAATCACCATAAAAAATCATCCAAATACCGTTAATACCGCTCAGTCTCCGTCTGAATTTCAACAAGTAATTCGCAACAAATTTTCAATATCATTTAAAACCTTCTCATTCCAATATAAGGCCTTGTTCATATCACTTGCTACACCAAATAATAACAAACACAGTGAGGCCGCGACTTGCTATTCAGTACGATGGGAATCGCCCAGAGACTCCCCTAGCCGAATCGATCCGCATCGTTTTGATCCGAACCCCGCCTGCACTATTTATTTGACCCAAACCCATTTTCAGTGGCAAGGCCGTAAGGCTGGCGAACGATTTCACCCCGCCCGTCCCAGAGTCAAACCGTCCCCAGAATATTTAGACCGACACCTCCCCCCCCCCCCCCCCCCCCCCCCCCCCCCCCCCCCAAGATTTTGAAATAATGACTGGGTGGTCACAAGCTGGGTTTTTGAGGCGGTAGTTGTTCTTGTTTTGGCAAACGGCGCGCTTGTTCATATTAGTCTAAGGACTAAATAAACAATAATTTTTCAATGTTCATTGAAAAACGCCCTTCCCCTTCCTGTGCAGACTGGTTAAAAATAGGTCATAAGCCAACACGACTTACTTGACCCCCCCCCCCCCCCCCCCCCCACACCCCCCGATCTTCAACTTTTCCGAACCGTCTTGTCCTTCTCACCGTAAGTGAAGTGTATCTTATAAAATTATCAGTAAACAATAGGGATGAGACAATTTAGCTAAATTGTAGGTACAATTTATTAAATTGTAGCTACAATTTAATAACTAAAAACAGTGTGAAGCTAATAGGCTTCCGTAGATGAGAACGCTTAGCAACAAAATTCGCTGAAATTTGCAAAAAATCCGTTTTCAAAATAAATTTGTAAAAATCAGGGATTTTTTTTTAAATATAAGAACACAGGGTGAACGAACATGTTGATTTAGAAATATTTAATTTCTAAAAAATTCAGCGTTTGGGACAGGAATTTCAATCCCTTTAAACAAATAAAACAGCCGGAAAAAATGTTTTTTTTTATTTTAATTTTTTATCCCAAACGGATTTTTCTCCGGATCAGTTCTTTTCAATCATTCTTCATCATTATTCTTTAATCACTGATGATAAAATAACATAAATATAAATTTGACACCTAATTGTTATTAAGTAACCCATTTCCAAATTGAAGTCATAAAACGGGAGCTTAGTATATTGACAGGAGTGTTTTCAAAGCTTATTCACACCTTCTGTTGTTCAAAAAACGCACAGATGGTAATTGCCAACATTCCTGATTGCTACCTGAAAAACTGCCGCAGAAAATCCTCCCTGTTCAGTCCACAATATAGCGCAATCCTCTGATGTAGCCTTCAGCACCAATAAATAATAATCATATTTGTTCCATAAATGTGGAGCAAGAAAGTTGAATAATCAAAAGAACTGGTGACAATTTATGAAAATTAAAACTAACAACTTTCAAGTGTGCAGAGTAAAAACTTCACCGTGCACATGGTTTAATGGCAGTTCATTGTAAACGAACTGTACGCCTATATTAGAGATATGATAGGGTCTTGTGTGGGATTGGTCTATACAATTCCCCTCCCCCACCCACTGTTTGGAATATCGGACTGAAATCCTGCAAATTTCAACTCGAGGAAACACCACTTGGCACTTGTACTCATCTACTCGCCAGATGACCCGAGTTATTCTTCTCCTTATAATTGGGGTGTCTGCAAATCACTCCAGGGGTGGACTATCCACCCGAATGATATTCTCAGTTTCTGTGACAAAGTAAACACAAGGAACTCACAATATGGTTCTGTTGATTGGGTTTTTTATATTGGTTCGAAGCTCACTTGAAGTTGAGAATGTTTCTTTCACATAACACAATCCAGAATGCGTGGAAATTCCACTTTGTTGGTGTTTCAGTACAAAAGCATATACCATGTACCGTGGATGGGTTTCAGACACGTCACAGAATATCCACAATCAGAAGTACAGTCGTTAACGGTGTAGGAGAAATTCACAAGAACGTGGGTCGAGTCACCTGTGTACGAAACAGTTCAACGCCTCAAACCACGTGTCAAGATGTGGACGAGAAAATTGTTCACAATGTTCATGCTCACTGAGCTTTCTAAAACATTCTTTCAGATATTTTTCACGAATAAATAGTTGTTACAGGCTTTTGATTGCTCTCAGTCATTTGGAAATGCTCTCTCACGACATATTAACCTATCAAGTGAAATGCGTCAGAATATCAATTCACCCCAAAAAAGCCGCCCGCGGACAGAAAATAAAAAAAACAACTGATTTTAATTGATTTCTAGCATGAGCATGTGGACATTTTTCAGTTGCCCTTGCTTTTTCAACACTCCATTAAATATTGACAACGATTGTTTGAAATGTTTCATGGATATCTTTCAAAAATAAAAATAAAATATATGCAAGTCAAGCCCAAGGGTTTAATATTCTATTGCGGTTGCCAGTATTTGAGAGAAATTTAAAAATGCCGTACTATGAATTTTAAAAGGCCAAATTTAACTGACCACATATGGAAGAGTAGGAATGTAGGTCCCAGAAAAAGTGTTGTGAAGGGTAGGCCCGCCCTTATCAATCATAAATTGTTAACACCGCATGCCCATCGATTCGAACCATGGAGTGGTGGAAACTTGTGTTAGTGGGTGTGTGGGGGGCGGGGGGGAGATATAAAATCCCCCCGCCCCCCATCACATGAACTCACACAAAATAATTACGCATCGACGTTTTTAATCTAACTCATAATGTTAACCTTGTTTTACCTTCAGTGATCGAAGGTGCACGTGGCATTGGCCACCAACCAAATTTGAGAATTCTTTTTACCGTTTACTTAAAAAAAAACGAAGCTAGCGTGGGGATGAGGAGTTGTGGTGTGTGAGGAATTGGCAGTTTGCTGCTCATGCTTTCCTCTGTGTGGGGATAAGGGTACATGAGGACTTGAGGGTTCTGCCCCGGAAAGGGAGTGTGTGGGGTGGGGGGGGGGGATCTTTTTTCTTTTTGTTGATTTTCAAAGTTCTCGACGAATAATTAATTTCTTTTTGAGCTTTCACACAAATGCATATTTTTTTACAGAACACCAACTATCTCTTGAAATTGAAACTTTCTTTATAAATATCTGAGCATTCCGATTTCTTAATTCGCTCGCAACACTTTCGATACACTGTCAGTTCGGTAGGCTGTGGAAAGCGTTCTTTTGTTTCCAACCACGCTTGTTTTCTCATAGTTCCTCCATAAGAACGGCTGCGATTCATACATACTAGGCTAAAAATTCTCGAAATAAAAACGTCATTACTTCTACCTTCTCAAGGTTTAGCAGTCTTGAATCAACCAGCATGATTTTCTCATCAATCTTCGAAAACAAAAATCACGCAATACGCGTTTTTAAATACTTCTTGTATTGTCGCGAAATGAATTGATAATGAGAAGTGTGTGTTTGTGGGGGGGGGGGGGGGGGGGGGGGGCAGATGAATGAACATCATTTCGTCCTCTTAGTATCTAATTCTAATATTTAATTGCCACCTCATGTCAGTAGGACGTGCGACCTAATAACTGTTAATTGCCTGTTTCAAGTACTGAATATCAGTCAGCCGTCGCGCGTTACAATTCTGCAGAAATCGCGATACACTACCGTGCATCAGATGTGATTCTCTGATGATTTGCTGCGCTAACCTAACGCGCTATTATTTCAAATTAGTGCAGAATACGGGACAGGACTTCTAGTTTTAACTGTACCTCACACATTTACTGAACAGCCATTCTATTGAATTGCATGTCATGTTCAAGGTTGGAAAAAAACGACCGCTTGGGTCCAAAGGGTTAAGGTGTCTGGTGATAGTATTCCCTCGAAAATTCATATACTAATATTTTACGGGTGCAATTTCATCTCGTCTCTGATTTCTCGGGAGTTTAAAACTGAACCCGTTAATTTTGTTCATTTCCAGCACTGTGTCTGCTATCGTATTCATACCAGAACTGATAATAAAATATTTCGCAAGAACAACTAGTGGCCTAATGCGCTTCAGATATTCAATAACAAAGCTAGGCATTCAAAACACTTTCGAGCGTACATAGCAAAACGCACGTGATCAGTTTGTTTTAACCTGAAACATGTTCGTTCAGTCATTACATTTCCATTTTGAATTGTGTTTATTAAAAAAGTATTTGAACTGTGTTTTGTATTACTCACGCAAGAGAAGGTGCCCTCAGTATCCCAAACTCCCATCCATTGTGAAAAAAAACAAACGAAATAATCCATTCATGTGTGAGCATTTACATGTACATGCATTGGTGGACCGCTTCTCAGTGAATTCTGTTGCGTTCACTTTCTCCAAGTGCAAGATTAACAGGGGGCAGTTCGCAGCCAACATTGTTGGCACCGGATAACTATCTGCACTATCCATTTCCCAGTTATTGACTATCAACACTGAACCTGGCTGTTATTGCAGAGAAGAAAAAAAATGGGGGGGGGGGAGGGGCTCAGACAGGCCTATTTGTACAGGCCAACACTTTGCAAGATAGTCACAAAGAATTTCCTCACATTTTTTCGTATTTTTTCTTTCAACAAGCATCAGTGATTGAAAATCCGGAGCAAATTTCCTTGTGGTATCAAGCAACGTATTTGTATTTTCACTGGTAGTGAATTGACCAATTGTTGGGGACGTTTTGACCAAAAAAATTAGGGGACGTTTTGGTTTGGGGACGTTTTGACCAGCACCCGTAGTGGTAATGTCATAGTGGTACTGCATTTACCCCCCAAAAATCATGAATCATTGTCACTTGTCCTTGATCTGCTGTCTGTAGAAGTGGGGGGAGGGGGTTACTGAATTCTGCAATGCATTGATAAAAACATGTGGGCATGTTTCAAAAGTAAAAAATCTATATTTAAACTGACCGCCCTGATGTACATAATGTGTCCCCATTGTTGTAAACAATATGCATTGGCTTTCCCTTGTTTTGTTTTCAAAACAGCCTTTCTTGTAGCATGGATCAAACTGGATATTACAACTCAGGGTATTAATTCATATTTATTTTGGAGTAGCTATTTTTGCAGAGATCACATCAGGTAATTTCTAACTTATTTTCTAACGCAATAAAATGAACAATTTGGGTCACTGAACACGCTGTCATTAATAATTTAAGAACTGGGAATTTCCCATTTGTCTTCAACATAAAGTTGATAAACACGAGGGCTGACAATAATAAATAACACAAAAGTTTGTAGTTTGAGAATTTTATTTTTTTAGCTGAAAATGTGAAAAGATTAAATTGACAAAAAAACAACTCCAAAACACATTCACATAATTTTATTTTGATTGAACAATTGAAATTTTCGTGCACATTTTCGTGATGACCTGTGTGTTGAAGAATGCTTCACCGGTACCAGTAGTCAAAACTTTAATTCAGAGAAGTATGGGGTGGGCTTATTTTGGGTGATACTCCAAAAATATGTTTTCTAAAAAGCCCTTATCTGAGTAACTAGTACTATTTAGTTGAGATTATCAGCGATTTGCCTGAGAACTTGATTTGGAAAAAAAGGACTTATCGACTGCCAATATTGGCCGAATTGGTATTTTTTGCCGATACCGATACCCGGCCGATAAGCCTTTTATCGGCCGATACCGATAATCCATACCGATAATCGGCTCATCACTACAACTGTGCAGTTTCTAGCTAATAACAGTATACTGTAATAAGGCGATCTTTCTCATTACTTGATTTTAGATGGCGTTGTATATAAATGCTTTTTCTGTCCGATGACGTCGACCAGAAATCGAAAGAAAATTCATATGTAAACAAAAGGAAAGGTTTGGGAATTTACCCCTGCGCAGCTCTATCGCTGTGTTTTGAAGAATTTTGATACCCTAGCTTTGTTCTTGAATATGTAAAGCACATTTGGCCACAAGTTGTTCTCGTGAAATATTAAATTATCAGTTCTGGTACGAATATGGAAGCAGACTTCCAGGAAACAGTAGTGCTTATGGTCGACTCTAGGAGTTAATTACAAATGTGTTTAGATTTCTATACATCTCAATCTTCATTTTGAGGTACATTTTGTGTATATTTAATTTAAATTGAAAGAATATCAGAGGTAAGAATTTTCAAAATAAACAAAATTCCATTACTTATATAGCCCCTTAAGGTGCTATATAAGTAATAGAATTTTGTTTATTTCGATAAGGTCTTGTGTGGAATGGGTCTATAAAATTCCCATCCCCACTCACCATTCGGAATATCGGACTGAAGTCTTGCAAATTTCAGCCCGAGGAAACTCCACTTGTACTCATCTACTCGCCACATGACCCGAGCTATTCTTCAAAGAAGTCCCTATCATATAATTTGTGTGTCTGCAAATCACTGCAGGGGTGGAAGATCCACCCAACTGATATACTCAGTTTCTGTGACAAAGCAAACACAAGGAACTCACAGTATGATTGTGGATTGGGCTTTTTATATTGGTTCGAAGCTCACTTGAAGTGGAGAATTTTTTTTCACATACATGTAACGCAATCCAGTGTGCATGGAAATTCCACTTTGTTAGTGTTTCTGTACAAAAAGCATCCCCATGTACCGTAGATGGATTTTAGACTCATTACAGAATATCCACAATCAAAAGTACAGTCGTTCACAGTGTCTCAGAATGTTAAGTTCACATAAATGATGGATCGAGTCGCCTGTGTAGGGTATTTGATGACTGGATTCACATCGCAAAATGCTATACAAAAATGTTCAACTGCTAACCATTTTTCTTTCATGTTGGCCTTATATAAAGGTATTTATCATCACTTTTTGAAACCAAGATGGAAACTGCTAATCAAATTTTTAAAAACAAAAAAATACCCTGCTGTGGTATGAAACTGAGAGAGGATGTCGCTACTTCTCAAACCGCCTGTCATGATGTGGATGAGAAAGTTGTCCACAATCTTCTAAGGCTTCCACATTTAGACAAAATTGTAAACGTTTAAACGACTGTCTGTAAACGAAACGGAAATGTTTACATGTACTAACAGTAACAATGCAAGTAGTCAATATTTGATAGAAGTGTGTAATAATACACAGTAAGTTCATCATATCTTTGCGTACAGGGCATACAATTTATGTTATTGAGACAGCCGATTTACAGTTCGTCCAAAAATGGCGTAGACGAACGATCACAGCATGCAGATGCCGAAGGCTAACTCGCTCGGTCTATGGGGGTGGGGGAGGGAGGGGGGATTCTCCCCCAGGGAAATTTTGAAATTTATAGGGGTCTCTGAGCTCATTCTGGTGGGTTCGGGGTGAAATTCCTTGTGTTTTTTCAAACAGTAATGTTGGAGCGAGTTGCCATGGCTCACAATACTGACAATACCGGACTTGAGAGTGGAATGCAATGTCGCAAAAATAAACAAAGTCTACAAACCATGCATGGGAATCCAAAACACCGCAAGTGCCAGTCTGTCTGTCAAACTCCTTAAATCGATCCTAAGATCATCCCATGTCTGAATAATAAATTAATAATCCATGTCAGGTGAACGAAATCATCGCGAACAATTGTGTATCACTTTGGGAATATCATGTAAATCCGAATAAACTAAAACATCACACATATGTTTCGAAGGAAACACCAAAGATAAGCACGTGCCATGCGGCACACGTGACTGTGTCACATATGATATCACATGATTTGAAGATGATTTCGTTCGGTTACTGTGGCGGCGGCGCCAGTCGGAACCAATACACAGTTTTTCTGAAGCATTACCAAAATATTGCATTGCAAAGTTGGAAATTTTTGTTTTGTTTCTTTGACTTTCTGCATTAATCTGCAATTTTGAAATTACTCTATTAAAACTTCATTTCGTGTACACGTTTACCAGAACTGTAAACGTTTAATGCCCATAAATGAAACGTTCACGTTTACACATGTAAACGTGGAAGCCTTACAATCTTCATGCTCACTAAGTTTTCTAAGACATTCTTTCAGATATTTCTCATGAATAAATAGTTGTTGCATGCCGTTGGTTGTTCTCAGTCACTTGGAAAAGTCTTCCCCACGACATATTAACATGTCAAATGTACCACATCAGAATATCAATTCACCCCCCAAAAAGCCGCCTGTGGACAGAAAATAAAAAACTGATCTTTACTTGATTTTTAGCATGTGCATATCAAGCCTGCTTATTTGCCAAAATAAAGTCGGCAAAAATATTGCCAATGCTCAGCTGTTTTACCTTGGCAAAAACATGTTTACGTCAGCATTTTTTAGCAATACACACAATGTAATATTAAATAATAGTGCAAACAGTTATATTTGTTCTTCATACCCTGAGTACTAGCATTATTCAGTAAAACACACCAGCTGTTACAGTATGTGCAAAGTGTATTACATCTCAAACACCCAACGCTGTGGTCGCTATTAAAAAAAAAAACCCGGCAGACACCGTGTCACACGGTTATGAATGAATAAACCACCGTGTCCATACTGCGTTCCAGGGTGAAAAAGATTAGTAACTTCTTTTACACTGGAAGTCTCGATTACTAATAAAACAATGTGCTCCCGTAACTCTTTTGAAGTGCTGCCGGAGATAAAACAAACTTGAAACTTAAAATTAAAAGACGTGGATATTGTTTCCGACACCCTTCCCTCCACCGACAGAAGGAAATATCTCCCATCCCTTTCCAGAGAACGAACTGACAGTTAATTATAAATGCAGATCAGATGAAGTGAATTACACTCATACCGATGTCGCGACAAATCAGAGGCTAGCCAAATAGTTATTATCGTCCACCAGCCAAGCCGCCCTCAGCAAATTTACCCAAATCGTCTGCTGCAGTTTCTCCCAAATCGTCAAGTCATTGGAAGACTGCAGTCGAAACTGGCGAGGAGGGGTTAGGGTAAAGAGATCACTGCAGGGGTTACAATATAAAGAAAAGCCAGCCCTTGAAAAGTACCTAGATGGCACCTTGGGGGAGGGGGGTCACTGCTGTTCAAACTAAGATCAAGATCACCGGAGCTTAATTAGGGGGAAAATTGAGAGAGATGTGGAAAAGGGATGCCAAATGTGCCACTCTGGTCTTGTGGAGACCCTGGAACATTTTCTCTTAGAATGCCCACAGTATATACCTTATAGAGAAAAATTTACTGTATGTATAATGAAGAAATGGGGTGAAGAAACAAAGATAGATGGCTGAGGTGGGGACATGAGGGAGAGGGTCAATTTGAAGACACACATGTAGATGGTGTTCTGTAATAAAAATATGCATTTGTTTGAAAGCTGAACAATAAATTATTTGTAAGACTTTTGAACTGACAGGCCCAAACGCCGTTGTCGCCCATTTGCAAACGCCGTGGGAAACGCAAGTAAACTAGATTTCTGATCATATTGTAGGTTTCAGAAATCGGCTTTTGAGCGAGTTTGTGGGCCGGTTGAGTCTCGTCAGCATTTAAAAAAACTTTAAAAGATTTTGAAAAGGTGATATTATTCAACCTCTAACGTGTGATCAGAATGAAAATACTCAAACTGAGGATGTATAGGCAGCAATCTCACATGCAATTGAAATGGGAAATAAAAATAAAAAATATTGTGACTGGCACAATGTTGACATTTGACGCTGCGTGGATCCGAAAAGTTCCAATTTATCGAAAGTTTGGTGCCATTAAAGTCAACTTTACAGACGAAATGGAAGCACAAGAACAAGAGTTAAAGCCATAACTGTAATTCCAAAGAAAACACAGAATAGGCTACATGTACTTAAAGAAACCGAAATTACCCCCCCCCCCCCCCCCCCTCCCCAACCCCCGTTTTTAAATCGACAAAAGTAAAAATTTTGAAACAAAAGTGTGCAGAGATGTAAATGGATGTGAACATATCAACACTTGCACAAGAATAGAGCTGGTCTGTGCATCAAACTGAGAATGAAAAGTATTAAGCCTACAGTCTTAACTCCACCCGTATTTTATTTTATGGAAATATAGCCTATGGTATCTTGCGTTTGTGGCTGTAAAATTGATGAGCACTTTTACTCTGAAATCCTTGGTAGCTAAGAGAAGAGTGTTACGGTGTGGAATTATTAATGATATTGGTAACAGAAAGAAATCTGAGAATCAGCAACAAAACTATGAATTTAACTATTCTGAAATTTAATTAAAAAGAATTAATATATAAAAAAAAATGATACAAAGATCTTTTACACTAATTGGTTTACAGAAAATAAAAACAGTGGTACTTATCAAATATTGAATTAGTCCAAAGTACAGTTTGACAGAATCCAGTAATCCAGTGGTGAAGTATCTTCTGAAGAAAGTTACCAGCTGGTAGATGTAGTATTAAATCCAAGAATGTCTCTTCAGAAACAGTATCCCATAAATTTGTAATAAAATTTTCACTTAGAAATTTCAGCAGTCTCCAATAAGATATAATAAAATTCTCCGTAAAATTCAAATGGAGTAAAAATCCAAGAAGTATTGGCGCCGCAGGTAATTTCCAAACAATCCAGTAGAATCCTGGCTTTTCACAAAATATTATTCTGTTTCACAGAAAGTATAAATTCTCTTTTCCAAGACATACAGATTCTCTTCAAAATTCTCTTTTGGAATCAATCTCCAAATTGACAAAGAAGCACTGCTTCTATAATAAATGCACTGTTCTGAAACAATAATATTCTCCAATGGAAATAACTGAAGCGAGTCTTTTTGAAAGGCTTTCTAAGAATGAGTTTTTGAATTCTGTTGACAAACCTTTATATAGTAACCAGATAGAATGTCCCAGAAGAGGAAGTTTCTGCAATGTTCTATTAGTTTCTGGGGGATTCTGTTAAAGTTCAAGTAAACAAGATCATTGACCTATTTAAACAATTAAACAATCAACAGCTATATGTACAATATATCAGTGTAACAAAGATGTAAACAAGGTCACTGAGTGCAAAAGTGTTAGACCAGTCAGAAAATGCAGCAATAAAAAAAAATATCTTTCTCATATAATTATCTACTAAGGATATATCAATCTCAATATAATATGGGGGCTATAACAAGAGAGTATTTCTAGGTCTATCAATGAATGTCATGAAGGATTCAGCAGGATAAGTTTGCCCCCCTTCCCAACAAAACATCCTTCAATACAGTTTGGTGTAGCCATACAGGCCTACTTTGCCCCGAGTCCCGAGGTTTGGTTAAAAGTGAAAATGAAATCATAGAGGCAGATTCAATTATTTTTTAAAAATGATTTCCTGAAAAACATGTCTGTAGACTCTTAAATGGAACGACCTCGGTCCAAAGAGCTCTCACGACCTGAGCTATAATTAAGTTGATGCAAAAAAAAAAAGAAGATTTTTAGCTCAACTTTGGCAAAGCCAAATTTGAGCTTATGCCATGGCCAGTTGTCTGTCGTCCGTCTGGCCGTCTGTCTGCCAACAAATCAATACGGCTCGTGCTAGAGGCCGTATTTATGAACCGATCTTTACGAAACTTCTTTGGTACCTTTGTTATGACTGTGGGACGAGAACGAGTGTCTTGGGGTATGGATCGAAATTCAAGTTGGCCGCCAGCCGTCATTTTGTACTGACGATGCAGAAATCTGTTTTTTTTACAGAACTTCCATATGAAAACGCTGATTTGAATAATTTTTTGTATGAATGTTTAGTATCATGGGATACATCACATATAATACAGGTTTTTTTCTGGTACGTAAATTATGCAAATTAGACTAACTTTGATGTATTTAGTGTTACTTTCAGCACTGTAAGTGCAAATGCCAATACGGCTTGGGCTAGAGGCCGTATTTCTAAACCGATCTTTACAAAACTTCTTGGGTACCTTTGGTATCACCGTGGGACGAGAACGAGTGTTTATGGGTGCGGTCCAAAATTCAAGATGGCCAATGGCAGCCATTTTGTACAAAATTAGGTGCAATCAGATTTTTGCACAGAACTTCCATATGAAAGTGCTGACTTGAATAATTTTTTGTGTGAATGTTTAGTACCATGGGATACATCACATATAATACGGGTTTTTTTCTCGTGCAGAAATTATACAAATTAGATGACCTTTGATTTTTTCAGTGCTACTTACACACAGTAAGTGCACATGTCAGTACGGCTCGGGCTAGAGGCTGTATTTATCAACCGATCTTCACGAAACTTCTTGGGTACATCTGTTATCACATTGGGATGAGAACGGGTGTTTCTGAGTGCGGTCCAAAATTCAAGATGGCTACCAGTGTCCATTTTGTACTGAAATTTGGTCTAATCATTTTTTGTACACAACTTCTTTTCGGCTCAGACTAGAGGCCGTATTTATGAACCGATCTTTACGAAACTTCTTGGGGACTTTTGTTATCATCGTGGGATGAGAACGAGTGTTTTTGGGTGTGGTCTGAAATTCAAGATGGCCACCAGCAGCCATTTTGTACCAAAATTAGTGCAATCAGTCTTTTGTACAGAACTTCTGTATGAAAGTTCTGATTTGAATAAATTTTTGTAGGAATGTTTAGTAAAATGGAATACATCACATACAGTACAGGTTTTTTTCTCGTGCAGAAATTATGCACATTAGATGAATTTTGATTTATTTAGTGCTACTTATACACTGTAAGTGCATATGTCAATACGGCTCGGGCTAGAGGCTGTATTTATCAACCGATCTTCACAAAACTTCTTGGGTACCTTTGTTATCATCTTGGGACGAGAACGAGTGTTTCTGAGTGCGGTCCAAAATTCAAGATGGCTGCCAGTGGCCATTTTGTACCGAAATTAGGTCCAATCAGTTTTTTGTCACAACTTCTATACAGCTCGTATTTATGAACTGATCTTCACGAAACTTCTTGGGTACCTTTGTTTTCACCTTGGGACAGGAATGAGTGTGTTTTGGGGTGCCTTTGTTATCACTGTGCTATGAGAACAAATATTTTGGGGTTCAGTCAGACCCACTCAGGGACTCAAAGATTTTTTTTCTATTTAGCATCTGACTGTCACCCACTGTTACGGTGTGGAATTATTAATGATATTGGTAACAGAAAGAAATCTGAGAATCAGCAACAAAACTATGAATTTAACTATTCTGAAATTTAATTAAAAAAAATTGATATAAAAAAAAAAAAATGATACAAAGATCTTTTACACTAATTGGGTTACAGAAAATAAAAAAAACAATGGTACTTATCAATTATAGAATTAGTCCAAAGTACAGTTTGACAGAATCCAGTAATCCAGTGGTGAAGTATCTTCTGAAGAAAGTTACCAGCTGGTAGATGTAGTATTAAATCCAAGAATGTCTCTTCAGAAACAGTATCCCGTAGATTTATAATAAAATTTTCACTTAGAAATTTCAGCAGTCTCCAATAAAATATAATAAAATGCTCTGTAAAATTCAAATGGAGTAAAAATCCAAGAAGTATTGGTGCCACAGGTATTTTCCAAATAATCCAGTAGAATCCTGGCTTTTCACAAAATAATATTATTCTGTTTCACAGAAAGTATAAATTCTCTTTTCCAAGACGAATAGATTCTCTTCAAAATTCTCTTTTGGAATCAATCTTCCAAAATCACAAAGAAGCACTGCTTCTATAATAAATGCACTGCTCTGAAACAATAATAATCTCCAATGGAAACAATTGAAGTTAGTCTTTCTGAAATGGTTTTCTAAAAAAAAGTTTTTAGAATTCTGTTGACAAACCTTTATATAGTAACCAGATAGAATGTCCCAGAAGAGGAAGTTTCTGTAATGTTCTATTAGTTTCTGGGGGATTCTGTTAAAGTTCAAGTAAACAAGGTCATTGACCTATTTAAACAGTTAAACAATCAACAGCTATATGTACAATATATCAGTGTAACAAAGATGTAAACAAGGTCACTGAGTGCAAAAGAGTTAGACCAGTCAGAAAATGCAGAAATAAAAAAAAAAATCGTTCTCACATAATTATCAACTTAAGGATATATCAATCTCAATATAATATGGGGCTATAACACACCCCGCCTTAAAAGAAAAAGTTTGAAGGTACTGAAAACTTTTTTACATAATTTTAGCAGACTCTGACTGGTTTACAATACACACACACCATAATCTTCACAATTTTTGTTAATAAACATATATACACTTGAAGTGAATAGGGACCGATCATATCATTTTAAATTAGGATATTCTGGAAAGAGCATCAGCTACAACATTATCTCTTCCCGAAATATGCCTAATCTCTAAATTATATTCTTGAAGGGCTAAACTCCACCGCAATAATCTTTGATTCTTGTTTTTCATTTTATTGATAAATGTTAAGGGGTTATGATCGGTGTAAACTGTAATTGGACATTGGGCGGTTCCTAGATACACATCAAAATGGGTTAATGCCAAAATTAGAGCCAAAGTTTCTTTTTCTACCGTAGAGTAATTCTTTTGATGTCTGAGAAATTTTCTGGAAAAATAACATACAGGGTGATCAATACCTTGGGAATCTTCCTGGGCAATATACCCACCTGCTCCATTGTCACTTGCATCTATGAATAATTTGAAGGGCTTTTCATAATTGGGACTGGCCAGGACAGGGGAATTATTTAATAAAGTTTTTATTCTGTTAAAGGATTTCTGACATTCCTCAGTCCAAACAAACCTAACCCTTTTGCTCAATAAACTGGTCAAAGGGGAGACAACATCTGAGAAATTTAAACAAAATTTTCTATAATATCCAGCCATGCCTAAGAATCTCATGAGCTCTTTTTTAGATTTTGGTACTGGAAAATTTACAATGGCATCAACTTTAGCCGCAATCGGCCTCACCTGCCCCTGCCCCACAACATGACCTAAATAATTTACAGTTGCTTTGCCAAATTCTGATTTTACCAAGTTAATAGTTAGGTTGGCTTGGGTCACTTTGTCAAAAAATTCTTGTATATGTTTTAGATGATCAGCCCAATTTGTATCTGTGTGTATAATAACATCATCAATATAAGCTTCACTGTGATCTAGGTCTGCAATTAAGTGGTTAACCATGCGCTGGAACGTTGCCGGAGAGTTTTTCATGCCAAAAGGGGTTACTTTATATTGATACAACCCAAATGGGGTAACAAAAGCAGATATTTCTTTTGCTTTTTCTGTTAAAGGGACTTGCCAATAACCCTTTAACAAGTCAAATTTTGTCACAAATTTAGCATGGCCAAGTTTGTCAATGCAGTCATCAATTCTTGGAATTGGATAATTGTCTGTTTTGGTGAGGCTGTTCACCTTTCGGTAATCTGTACAAAATCGGTAACTGCCATCAGGTTTTGGGACGAGTATACAGGGCGAACTCCAGTTGCTATGGTTAGGTTCTATGATATCATTGTCCAGCATATACTGTATTTCCTTTCGCATGATCTCAGCTTTGAAAGGGTTTAATCTATATGGATGCTGTTTGATGGGATTTGCCTCTCCTACATCAACATCATGAAAAATAACAGATGTCCTACTAGGCACATCGGGAAATAAGTGTTGATATTTGAAAATTAAATCAACTAAATCTTTTCTTTGGTCAGGCAGTAAATAATCTGTTTTATTTTGTAGATCTCTCAGGACATCTGAGTTCTGTAACTTCAGAGGTACATTTTCGCCGCCTTCATGAATATCCTCTGCAGGATTTTCCAGCTCATCCATGTGGGTGACTGTTGAGACTGGTAGAGAGTTTGGTTCTCTCTCATAATATGTTTTCAACATATTTATATGGCACAGCTGAGTATTTTTAGTCGAGTTGTGACGAAGTCAAACTCGACTTATAGTTTGGTGAATGGCGGGCGGGCGGGCGTAAACAATTGGTTTCCGGATGATAACTTGATAGTGGTTCAACTCACATTCATTAAACTTCATACATAGGTTGGTCTTGGTGGGAGGAAGAACCCTATTGATTTTGGGCATGCTACGTCGAAGGTCAAGGTCACAGTGACCTTGAACATAGTAAATCTTAAACAATTGGTTTCCGGATGATAACTTGATAATGGTTCAACTCACATTCATGAAACTTCATAGGTAGATTGGCCTTGGTGAGGGGAAGAACCCTATTGATTTTGGACTCGCTACGTCAAAGGTCAAGGTCACAGTGACCTTTAACATAGTATATCGCAACAATTGGTTTCCGGATGATAACTTGATAGTGGTTCAACCTAGAGTCATGAAATTTCATAGGTGTGTTGGCCTTGGTGCGAGGAAGAACCCTATTGATCTTGGACTCACCAGGTCAAAGGTCAAGGTCACAGTGACCTTGAACGTAGTATATCGCAACAATTGGTTTCCGGATGATAACTTGATAGTGGTTCAACCTAGAGTCATGAAACTTTATAGGTGTGTTGGCCTTGGTGTGAGGAAGAACCCTATTGATCTTGGACTCACCAGGTCAAAGGTCAAGGTCACAGTGACCTTGAACATAGTATATCGCAACAATTGGTTTCTGGATGATAACTTGATAGTGGTTCAACCTAGAGTCATGAAACTTCATAGGTATGTTGGCCTTGGTGCGAGGAAGAACCCTATTGATCTTGGACTCACCAGGTCAAAGGTCAAGGTCACAGTGACCTTGAACATAGTATATCACAACAATTGGTTTCCGGATGATAACTTGATAGTGGTTCAACCTAGAGCCATGAAACTTTACAGGCGTGTTGGCCTTGGTGCGAGGAAGAACCCTATTGATGTTGGACTCACCAGGTCAAAGGTCAAGGTCACAGTGACCTTGAACATAGCATATCGCAACAATTGGTTTCCGGATGAGAACTTGATAGTGGTTCAACCTAGAGTCATGAAACTTCATAGGTGTGTTGGCCTTGGTGCGAGGATGAACCCTATTGACCTTGGACTCGCCAGGTCAAAGGTCAAGGTCACAACTCGACATTGGATCTGTGATCCTGAGCGGCATTTTTGAGTCTATCGGGAGTCTCAACAACATAATCAGTATCACTGATCTTGTGCTTAACAATATAAGGGCCTGAATATCTTGCTTGTAAAGCATTGCCCTTTAAAGGGAATAATACTAGCACCTTGTCCCCAGGTTTAAAGGTGCGAAATTTTGCCTTTTTATCATACCAGGTCTTCATATGACTCTGGGCTTTCTGTAAATGTTTATTTGCCATTTCTCTGGCCTGGTGCAGTTTTTCCTTAAAAGTGGACACATAGTCCAGAAGAGAAATTTCAGGTGGCTCTTCTTCGAGCCATTTCTCCTTCAAAGCAGTGAGTGGACCCCTCACTATGTGTCCAAACACTAATTCAAAAGGGCTGAACCCCAGAGATTCCTGTACAGTCTCACGGACTGCAAATAAGAGTAGATGTACTCCTTCATCCCAATCCTTCTCATTATCCTCCCCATAGGCCTTTATCATGGTCTTCAGTGTTTGATGAAAGTGTTCTAGAGCTCCTTGACTTTCGGGATGGTAGGCACTTGATGTGTACTGCTTAATTTTGAGCTCATACATCACCTGCTGAAAAATGTTTGACATAAAATTTGAGCCTTGGTCCGATTGCACTGACCTGGGTAGACCGAAAGTCGTGAAAAATTTTATCAAGGCCTTAACTATAGTCTTAGTTTTAATATTTCTTAGAGGAATGGCCTCAGGAAATCGTGTAGAAGCACACATGATGGTAAGAAGATATTCATTTCCAGATCTTGTTCTAGGCAAAGGGCCAACACAATGAATAATAATTCTACTAAATGGCTCCTCAAAAGCAGGGATTGGTTGAAGGGGAGCAGGAGGAATCTTCTGGTTGGGTTTTCCTACAATTTGACAGGTGTGGCAGGTTTTACAAAATTCGACAACATCCTGTCGAAGCTTGGGCCAGTAAAAACATTGCTGAATACGAGAGTAGGTTTTCCTAACTCCCAAATGTCCAGCCATTGGATTTTCATGAGCCAGGCTTATTATTTCATTCCGGTATTTAGTGGGGACAACTATTTGATAAATAACCTCCCAATCACTATTGGAGGGTACTTCTGGTGGTCGCCATTTCCTCATAAGTACACCAGATTTTCTGAAATAACAGACAGGGGAGTTTTGGGCTTCAGCCTGTGTTAGAGCCTTTTCACGTGGCTCGGCAAGGTCAGGATCACTTTCCTGTTCCTGAATTAAAGATGTCCGGGAAATGACATTCAAGGAGGTCCCCCTATCACTCTCAGGTGTAGTGGCCTCTTTACAATTTCTAGAGGAGTCATCACACTGACTCAAAAATGTCTGAGACAAATCAATATCTTCAGAATCCGTAATTCTGTGACTGTTCTTATCCTCAGCTTTGCTGTTTAAATCAACACAATTGAGGTTGTTATCAACCTCAGCTTTCTTTGCCATGGACCGAGTCACAGCACATGCTGGAAAGGCAAAAGGAAAACATTCCTTCAAATTAATAATACTTTCATCTGTGCTCGGCTTATCCACCACTTGAGGTTCTACAGTGACTTTGTCACCAGCTAAGTCATTTCCCAACAATAAAGAAATACCTTTTACAGGTAGAGTAGGTCTGATTCCTACTGTCACAGTCCCATTTACTAAGCTAATTCTTAAATTTATTTTATGAAGTGGGACCTTTAAAGAGTTTAACTCAATACCTGATATTAGAACTTGTGCCCCTGTAGCACTTTCTTCAGGAAATGGCAAAATGCCTTCTAACATTAATGACTGAGTAGCCCTTGTGTCTCTCAGTATTTTTATTGGTAAGGAACAGTGCTTATCCCCATCAAGGGAAACAAAGCCTTCAGAAATAAATGGCTTATAATTTTCTAAAGCGTCTTGCTTCATAACATAATTTTTAGGGCATGGAGCACATGCTAGTGCATTCTGTGAAGTAGAGGACTCATTTTTCCTTTTTAACAGCCAGCAATCAGATAATAAATGACCTGCTTTCTTACAATAATTACAAGTTTTAGCTGAAATGTTGGGTCGTAATGGTGTAGGGCTGGCATTGGATGACTTATTCTCATTAGGCTTCCGATTAAATTTAGGTGGTGAAAAGTTTGTAGGATGGGAAGGATGATTGGAAGGATGAGTTTTATCTGAAGCTGGTCTAGGTCCACTTTGGAAAGAATTCTTGTGGGGCCAAAAATTTGTGGCGTTACGACTCATTTTATGAGTTAAGGCATAGTCATCTGCCAGTACTGCTGCTCTATTTAATGTGTCAACTTTTTGTTCATCCAGTGGGCCTTTATATCTGAATGTATCTTTCCTTTGAACTCCTCAATCAGCATCATTTCCTTTAATTTTGTAAAATCTTCCCCTATTTCTTTTGAGTGGCACCACCTGTCATATAAATTTTGCTTTTCTCTGGCAAATTCCACATGAGTTTGATTTTCGTTTTTATAATAATTTCTGAATTTCTGCCTATAGGCCTCTGGAACAAGTTCATATGCCTTAAGTATTGCCTCTTTAACAGCGTCATAATTGTTGCTTTGCTCAGAAGATAGAGCTGAAAAGATTTCTTGGGCCTTCCCTTTCAAAACACTTTGCAGTAGCAAAGTCCAGACATCCCTTGGCCATTCTAAACTTGTTGCCACTTTTTCAAAATGTGAAAAATATTTATCAACTTCTTTTTCTTGAAAGGGGGGAACTAGCCTAACATGTTTAGTTGCATCAAATCTACTTGGGGAAATTACATTTGAGCCTTGACATTGAGATTCTAATTCTTTTATTTTTATTTCCTTTTGGGCCTGAATTTCAATTTCCCTTAAATGCATTTCTTTTTGAGTCTGAATTTGTTCCATTTCTTTTTGAGCTTCTAATTCTTTTAATTTAATTTAATTTTCTCTTTCTTCTTTTTCTTTTTGGGCCTCTAATTCTTTTAATTTCATTTCATTTTCCTGCCTTTTCATTTCTTGTTGCATTTCTAATCTCTTTAGTTCTAATTCTAACTTTTTGAGTTCAAGGGCATCAGTAGGTTGTGGTTCAGAGACAGGTGACCCAGACTGAGGCAAAAGACCCTCCTCAATATAATAATTAACAATGAGCTGTTTAAGTTTATGCTTGTTCAGACCAGGGGTGGCAGGTAATTTTAGACACTGAGCAAGTTGAAATAAATCCTCCTTCTTAAGAGATTCTAAAAGTGCCAACCTAGGAGATCTTTCAAATTCAGATATAAATTCTGTCACAATAAATACCATGATGAAAAGGTTTGCTGGTTCTCAGAATATAAATAATAATACTGAAATTTTCTAAGAAAATTTAAATGTTTTGAAAGTGAGCCAAAATAATAATTGCAATTTGCAATTTTCTCGTTATCTAATATTCAATCTCGGCAACGAGCCCCCAATTTCTGTTACGGTTTGGAATTATTAATGATATTGGTAACAGAAAGAAATCTGAGAATCAGCAACAAAACTATGAATTTAACTATTCTGAAATTTAATTAAAAAAAATTGATATAAAAAAAAAAAAATGATACAAAGATCTTTTACACTAATTGGGTTACAGAAAATAAAAAAAACAATGGTACTTATCAATTATAGAATTAGTCCAAAGTACAGTTTGACAGAATCCAGTAATCCAGTGGTGAAGTATCTTCTGAAGAAAGTTACCAGCTGGTAGATGTAGTATTAAATCCAAGAATGTCTCTTCAGAAACAGTATCCCGTAGATTTATAATAAAATTTTCACTTAGAAATTTCAGCAGTCTCCAATAAAATATAATAAAATGCTCTGTAAAATTCAAATGGAGTAAAAATCCAAGAAGTATTGGCGCCACAGGTATTTTCCAAATAATCCAGTAGAATCCTGGCTTTTCACAAAATAATATTATTCTGTTTCACAGAAAGTATAAATTCTCTTTTCCAAGACGAATAGATTCTCTTCAAAATTCTCTTTTGGAATCAATCTTCCAAAATCACAAAGAAGCACTGCTTCTATAATAAATGCACTGCTCTGAAACAATAATAATCTCCAATGGAAACAATTGAAGTTAGTCTTTCTGAAATGGTTTTCTAAAAAAAAGTTTTTAGAATTCTGTTGACAAACCTTTATATAGTAACCAGATAGAATGTCCCAGAAGAGGAAGTTTCTGTAATGTTCTATTAGTTTCTGGGGGATTCTGTTAAAGTTCAAGAAATCAAGGTCATTGACCTATTTAAACAGTTAAACAATCAACAGCTATATGTACAATATATCAGTGTAACAAAGATGTAAACAAGGTCACTGAGTGCAAAAAAGTTAGACCAGTCAGAAAATGCAGAAATAAAAAAAAAAATCGTTCTCACATAATTATCAACTTAAGGATATATCAATCTCAATATAATATGGGGCTATAACACCCACCTTTACAATAGTTGGTCTTGTATGGGCTTATTACAGATCTATCTGTTTAACCTACCGTTGAAAGCAGCCAAGGGTTAACTAATAATTAAATGATGAAAACTACTTCCATTTTCAAAAGTGGGGGTTGGGCAAAAATTTTTTTATCCGAATTGACCCCCCCCCCCCCCCCCCCCCCCACACCTCTTTGAGTGTCGATAGAAATATTACTGTTAATTGGTAAAATTATTATAAAAAATAAACAAATAAAAAGGCAGCCATGTTCACCAGTGATATCCAGATTACTTCAAACCGAAGTTATTTACCCAACATCAGAAATCAGTCAAAAGCCAATTTTACAGTTGGAGGTTCTCTTACTACAAAGTCGTCTGTTTGGGGTGAATTGATATTCTGATCGGACATGCATTTCTGAGTTAAATGGTTAAAGAAATGCACATTGGAATGAAAGAAAAACACCAATCGTACGTTTTGACTATTTATTCATCAATATCATATGAAAATACACACCAGAAAGTGTGTTTTTTTAAATATGAGGGCATTATTTTTTCACAACTTCCAAACAACACGTGTATGGGAAGTCAGCCATTTTATTGTTTGAATGCTTTTTGCTCCGCTTAGTTCGCCCCACCGGGTTAAATTAAAGTAATATAACTTAGTATTAAGCCTAAAGGCTTTGAAACGAATTCTTGAGTTCAAGCTGGTGTCTGGACATTGCCCCCCTCCAACCCCCCTCCCGAGACATTTGCCCCGACATGAGCCCCCCTTGTTATAGAAATTCTGGACACTCCCCCCCCCCCCCTCCCAAGACATTTGCCCCCAGCATGAGCCCCCCCCCCCCCCTCCACGTCCCCTCCCCCTCCTTGTTATAGAAATTCTGGACATGAACCCCCTCGGTGCTCAGACTTTCACCCCCAAGACTTTCACCCTCAGATTTGCCACCCGGACATGAGCCCCCCTCCCCCTGTCCCCCTCTATTTATAGCAAATCTTAACATGAACCCATCTTCTATGGATAACTGCCCCAAAGGATAGCCATTATAGGAAAAAACAAAAAGCCTGAATATTTTTCATTATTTTATTACTGTTTACTGCAAAAAAGCAGGAAGTTAATGGCAAGAACAAAATTAAACAAAATATGAAAATAACGCACAAAGCACAGCACATACAAAATCAGCACCTCGGCACGTAGCGCATTGACCCTTAAAGCCTCTTATATGAATGTAGCCGGCACACAGCATTGTTCGATTCTGACAATATGTTATTTTTCTGTTTGCCACGATTTTTCATAAACACTCAGTGTTGTTAACAATAGCTCAACTCAATAATTAATAATAATATCGAGACAAGAGATGTCCACTATATTTTTACAGGAGTTAAACAACTGACAAAGACTAATTTACTTGTATCCAAGTTTCTTTCAGACGAGAGTGAGTAATTATACTATAATAATTTTAGGGCTTATTTCATAACAATACGTTCAATAACTTTGCAGACATGGATTAGTCTTCTGTCTAAATCACTAATTTATCAAGATAAATATAGCCTCACAGTTGGGTTAAAAATGAAACACTTGAAGTTGTTCTACTACTAACAAGATATTATCAAGACAGCTGTAGACGTCTGATCTTTATTTTATCTTGATAATGTTTTTACATCATTGTTGGCTGCCTGTATGTGTTATGGCCCGAGTAAAGTTATCAAATTCTGTACATATGGCCTGTGCACAAGCAATGTTTCAGCCAATGGACCTCCGGGTAACCCGGAGGTCCATTGGCAGAAACATTGCATGTGTTTGCTTTGAGTAACCAAGAGAAACTACCGTGCTCTGGATGCCATTCGATATGGCAATTGCGCGCAATCCCTACGCGCAATTAAGCCTAGATAAGCGCACTATTCGTGACAGGACTTCTAGTTTTAACTGTAATTATATTACTGAGAGATGCCAGAGTATAAGAAATAGATTTGTCACCATCAACAAATTGTTTACATATTGTACTCAATCGTTTTTGGGTTTCAACAGTTGACCTTTTTACTCGTTTGAATGGCTATCAACCCAAAACATTGTCATACAGTGCAAGTCTGGCACTAGAAATGTCAGATCAAAAAGAGTCTATTACAACCCGTATACTGGGATGACTTTCACCAACTAACTCTTTAAATTTATTATTCCACCCTTTGCACACATTATTTGTTCTATCCTGACCATTCAACCTTTCATTTTGCACATTCCATTGATTTAATGGAAATAGTGGAGGTCTGCGTCTGAACCTAACTGGTCCACCACTACCATTGCAGGGATTTACAATTCTGAATGAACCACTTACATAAGTGGAATCAAAGTAATTTAAAAGTTCCTCCAATTCCTCAGGTACTGTTTCCCGTAAGTGACCCATCCCTTCATGCTCTTGGTCAATAGGAAGAAATGCTAAGGCATCAATCTTCTCACAAAAAGAGCGGACATTCTCATCGTCCTTGTATGCATTGCTTAATCCCAAGTTTTGAATTTTCCTCCACATGCTTTGCGTTAAATGATAGAAACATTTAACAGTTACATGGGAACCAAGCACATTCACAATAGCGGACCTCATTGATGTTTCAAAATCCATCATCACACGCGATGGGTCTGGGGTGAATCCAATTCTTGTACATGAGTCGACCACACTTGTCAAAAGTTCCTCGTATAACTTGTGATTTTTTGTGAGTTTGCTCACAGTACCTCTAGTTTCTTTTTTCTTCATGTGACAAAATATCGAGAGAAAATAACCATGTGTGTATTATTTTGTGAATTGAGAGTTGACAGAAGCACATACTCAAAGCTTCACGGTTGAACACCAGGTCACAACAATACCCATGTATAAAGCCTTTGTATACTCAAATTTAATTAACTACTGTTTTCACGGAACAAAGATTTGATCTTCATAATCCTTTTCATGCCACGCCACGGTGTCCAAAAATCAACACTGTGTGACACCGGCTGAAAAGTGCGAGTTTCACTCGTCACGGGTCAGGTGATTGAGACGTAATACACTTGGCACGTACTGTACAGGTGCATGCATTTTGTTTATCCTTCATGTGAGAAAATCAATCTCTTGTTACTTTATTTTGACTGTGACTGTTCAGCTAACAAAAAATAAAGAAACAAATCTTATTTTCCTTCTTAAAATCTAATGCATATTTGGTATTTTGGGAAAACAGGTGTGAAAAGGGACTGCCACTTGTTTTAGAAGACACAGCATGAACTCACAGTCGGCCTTCGTATCACTCTATTTTGCTGCCTCCCTGAACATCTGGACATCACATTTTCAATGGAGTTCAGGAGTAAACTCTGACTTTGAAAAAAGAACCAACGAGTCGACTGAGGTTTTTTTTTTGTTTTGTTGGTGTGTTTATTGGTACTATATGTTCTCCTTGGGCATAAAAAGAAGCTTCAATTGGTACAGTGCTAAATTATTTGTGATCACCAATATTTGTTCACATAGCTTTGCTTTGTTACAATTTATGGGAGAGTGTCTAGGGGCACTCTCCCATAAATTATAACAAGGAAAATCCATACAGATAGAATTGTTTCATTTAAAAGAAAACATGAAGCATATCCACTGAATATGTAGCCTTTGAGTTATGGTACCTACACTTCAGAGTAAAGCCCAGATATGGTCTTCCAGCACTGTACCACTTAAGGACATACAAAAAATACTTGATTCTCAGGCATTTTTTTTCAAACGAATGAGGGAGGAAGGATTTTATTTTTTATTTTTTTCATTCGTTTGTCACCTACTGCTTCCTATGAGAATTTAAGACATGTGAGTATCGAGAATGCGTGAAAACCATCTTAACTATCTTTAGACAGCTATATACTGCCCTTCCACCAACCCAGGGTTGAAGTCCGGTTTGGAGGAGGGAATCTTAGATGCTCTGCTGTGCCCCCTCTGTAATCTCTGTTTAATAAATTCTTCTTACACTATTAAAGGATCAAGATATTTATGCGATTGTCTAAATTTAGTGGCTTTGCAGTTGTGTCTAGGCAAGTCTTAGCTGCCTATGTAGGCAGCCAAGACTTGTCCAGAAACAACTGACTAGGTTCCTTGGATGTAACTTGCAAACGCATCTGAAAACTGCCTTTTGGACCTTCAAGAATTAAAGAAGAATTCCATTTTTATTTGAATGAGGACTGAAATTGGGAAATTTTTGGTTTGAATTGGGAAAAATCATGGCAAAATGCCATTTGGGAAGCAGCCCTGGTAATTCACCCTCAGAAGTCAGCAGTGCCAAGGAAAATGCAGAGGAAACGAAAAATATCCACTGTAAAAATACTGCTGAGGATGGCTTCTTCAGAAAGCCTTGTGGTAGCAAAAATTGCACAACTTCCAGCTTATACAAGGAATGAAACCATGTGTGTTGCATTATGCTGTATTGCTAATCTTACAATTTACAGTACAAGTTGCAGCACAACCACTAGAAACTATGTGTTCTGCTTCTTCTATGTTGATAACACCACAATCTGACATCAATTTCTGGAAAGCTCTTACAGAGCTTTCCAGAAATGGATGTCAGATTCTAGTGTTAGCAACATAGAAGCAGTGAGATACTTACCTTGTGGTTATGCTGCATCATATTTTCGCTCATATTATACATATTGGACATGTCACATGCTTGCTAACTTCCAAGATTTCTTCTCAGCATTCACACGGTTCATGATATTGGCATTATCTAATGGAGTGAAAGATTCTGCACATTGATTGTGATTATATACACAGATCTCTCGAACTACTTTCACATGTTAACCGCACAATACGTATACATGGCAATTGAGACTATGCCCAGTCCCCAGCTGATTTTTACACAATCGAACAGGCTTCACAGCAATTGCTGTAGAAGCACCAGTTTTACAGAGCAATTTTTTTGCCGAGGAAATAAGGATGAATTACCAGGACTGGGGAAGGGGCACACATTCAGCCCCTGTAGACATCTTAAAGAATCCCTGATGGCATACATTTCTAATTGACCTTGGTTATTGTTATTTCAGATACCTATCTTCAATATAAATCAGTTGTTTTAAAATGAATGGTGAAATTCCAAGTGTGCCGATAACAACTTTAGCTGGAATTGCTAGTTTAACAGATTGTGAGTATAGTTATTCTTACAGTTTATTTTCGGTCTTTTATGTGGAATCCGGGGATCAAATCAAACAATAACCATTGGTAATCGTCATTTGTTTTTGTTGAAATGAATTTTTTGCAGTGCGTTCAATCAATAAAATATTTCAAAGTCTTCCAATGGTCTAGTGGATGCATTGGTATGATATTTGGTGTGCTGCATCCTTAGGCTTCTGTTAATACTATGTTTTATGTTGGTCTGAATCACACATATTTATTGTACTCTATAGTACAGTCGCTGTAGGTTGATCACTTTCCACATTTGGCCAATATTTCCACAGACATAATAATATTAGATTCCAAACACTAATTATAGGAATAATCATCAAAATTTTAATTAATGATGCACTGGGTACAACCAGGTGCTTCATTAATTACAGTTTTGCTGATGAGGATTTTTGTTGCCTGGTACAGTACGTGGAGAGTGGATTGTAACGAAATCACCCGTGGAGTGGAGTTATCACCCAAGCTACAACTTTCAAATTTTGTACACATCAACAAAAAAACAAGCAATGTTTCAGCCAATGGACCTCCGGGTTTAACCCGGAGGTCCATTGGCTGAAACTTTGCTGGTGCTGGTTGTGCTTTGCAACAAATTTGCAATTATTGCATGGGTGGAATCTCCACTCTGCGGGTGATTTAGTGACAATACACTCTCCACATACTGTAAATGCATCTGTGGGCATCACTGACCATGTGTGGGTTATCAGCTTATGACCAGTTCACAGCGACTGTACTATCGCCATCAAATAATAGTGCATTTTAGGTGACACAGTACATCCAGAGTGGATACAATATGAAACACTGGACACTGTGTTTACATTTCATCAAAACACAGACTTATCCGGTGAAACTTTGTGTTACAGCAGAGATAAGTAACACTGTGTTGGTCGGTGATTTTGTGTGAAAGAGATTAGTGTCATTGATTGGCAATAAACACGGTCTCACAGAAATTGCTACTGTGTTCATTTCAGTGTTTTGTGTGTGACATTCATGTTGTGGTTTGAATCATAGAAATCGGATATAAAAAGACTTCCAATTTCTAAGGTTTGAATAACAACTTACACGGTAACTGCAGTTTGCAAGTTGGTGTGCGTTGATTCGGTAATAACTGCATGCAGCGTAATTTTTTGACGAGCCGCAGAAACTGGCAGAGAGGCAATTTAAAAACTCAGAAGACAAATCCTGTATCCATCAAACCCTGCTGGATGGGACAAAGTTTTAGAGACTCTGAACACAGATTCATGAGAATAATAAAACAGTCTTAAATAAATTTTCTGAATCTTGCTTGAAATTTCGTATGCCATTTGCCAAACCCATATACAATGTATACCATTACAAATACAGCGAAATAATGCCTAGGCTAGCCATCTACGTGGTGGCAGGATATACTCTCGGCAAGTCGATTTTATTGTCTAATGTACAGAATTTGCATTCAGCTGATGCATTGTAACAGAAAAAAACAAAAACAAAACAAAACATGCAGACTTAATCTGGATGTACTGAAAGACTGTATTAATATTTACAAGAATATACCAGTCGTATGGCATGCTACAACAAACTAAACTAGAAAGAAGGCCGCTGATGTAAATTTTACAGGATCGGGGAGTCAAGCAGAAAAGCACAGCATCGTGGGGTTCTATCACCACTAGTGAAAATCCTCGAATGAAAGCCCTTTTCATAGCAGAACACTGGAGTCTAGGCTCCTTATAAACTTGCATCCGTATCCATACGATGAGTGACTCATGGGTAACGAACTACCAACTCTCCAAACACCACAGCCCCCCTCCCCATCTCCCTTTCTACCACTGGCTTTGCTTTGGAAGCAAAAGATAACAAATGTTATTCACGGATTTTGCGGGTGGCCAGTATCATCTTCGATCAAGATTTGTAAGATTTATTCAAGCAATTAACACCAACAGATACCGATTTCGAAAACAATAACAATGACAGAATGAAACATTGAAAAGAAAATAGATGTTAAAAGTACACAAAAATATGGGTAATTATTTTCTTCATCTCAAGTGCCTGTGTGAATTTGCGTGAGAGAGTTGGGGGGGGGGGGGGGCAAAATATGTCTACATGTGTATCTGAAAAATTGTGCCCTCAACACACCAAGCATGTAGCCAGAACATCAGAGTTAGGGGGACAAGAGTAATATCTAGGGAGGTGTACTCCGCATAGTCCTAAATCCCTACTCAGGCAAGGAGGGAATTATGGGTAATGAACTACCAACTCCCCAAACAGCACACCTCCTCCTCATCACCACTAGATTTGCTTTGGAAGCAAAAGATAACAAATGTTATTCCCAGGTTTTGCGGGCGGCCAGTATCATCTTCGATCAATATGTGTACGGTTTATTCAAGCAATTGACACCAACTGAGAAACAGTCTGCGAAAACAAAACAATAACAATGACAGAATGAAACATTGCAAAGAAAAAGATGTTAAAAAACAATAAAAGTACACAAAAATATGGGTAATTATTTTATTCATCACAATTACCTGTGTGAGTTTGTCCGAGAGAGAGGGGGGGGGGGGGGGGCCAATATATTTATTTCTGAAAAATTGTGCCCCCACACCCCAAACATGAGCCTGGACATCAAAGTTAGGGGGCAAGAGTAAAATCTGGGGGAGGGGTAAGGAATAAGATGCTCAACATCATCTGAGTCATGCAGCTGCGAAATGGGGGCAAACACAGAAACAGAAGGGGGTGCCCCCCCCCCCCCCCCCCTCTCATTGGTGGGGGCTTGTGTCTCCTTGATTCCGAGTCCATTTGTGTCCATACTTTATAAATTCCGAAAGGCATTAAAAATTAAGCCACATCACCACCAAATAGAATCCGAATAAACTATGAAACCCAGGGGGGGGGGGGGGGATTTTCGCAAAATATTCCCCCCCCCCCCCCATCAGGCCACGCCAGTGCAACACACGTTTCTGTTAGTGGTTTGGTGGTGGTGTGGTGTTGTTTAAAACTTATGATAAGGGTATGCCTACCGTTCACATTCCTACTCTTTCACAAGTGGACAGTTAAAATTCACAATACGGTGCTTTTAAATTTCACTCGAAAGTAATCCACAAGTAATCAAACATTAAAATCTATTTATTTTTGAAAGATGTCCATGAAACCTTTCCAGCAATCGTTGTAAACATTAGTGCAGTGTTCAAAATGCAGAGACAAGTAAAAAAATGGTCTGCATTCTTGTGCTAGAAATCGATTGAAATTAGTTTTTCATTTTCTGTCCATGGACGGCTTTTTTGGGTGAATTGATATTCTGGCACGGTATACATGTACCTCTACTTGATGTACAAAATCTGTGGCATGATAAATGTGGATATTCAAAAGTTAAGCAAAACCGAAAATATACGTTTTTTAATCTCTCTTTTGGTTCAGTTTCGGTTTGCACTAAAAAACAGAGTTACGGTTTCGGTTCAGTTAAACCGACCAGCTCTAATTTTCTGTGCCATTACCGGCATGATAAATTGGGGTTGTCGGGCATAAATGATCTTGATTATGTCTACTTAATATGCAACTGGTATCAGGTTAGGTAACACAGTGAATTTTTAAAGCCCAGGTGTACCGGTCATTACGTATGAGCACCGGTTACCATTAACAACACCGCTTCTTTTTTATAAGTCAAAAATTTGAAATCGTTCTTTCTACATGTCAATGTGAAAATGTGAGGAGACAGTACTTCAATGAACCATTCTTGTCGAAAGTTGAATATCAAGCATGGTTGGCTCAAGTTCTGAACAAGAAGCAAGTTTAGTGCAACATGTGTTTAAAAACCTTTGATATTGGAAATATGGGCAAATATGCAGTGAAAAGCCATGCCAAAGGAACAAAGCATTTTCATGCCATTTAAAGGAAAGAAGATCAAGGAATTATGTTTAATAAATATTCTTTCAGAGTTTTTGAAATATGTTTAGCTGAATCTGACTTAGAAAGGGCATTCATACATATATATTGTATCAGATTCACATGTTAGGAAGTTGTATAGTCTAGTACTTAGAATACTGGAAATATCTTAATGAATACTGGAAAAGTACTTGACATTTAACCAAACAGAGTACGAACCCTGTATGGTATACAGTATCCTTAGGGCAGTCAGATTCAAGTTTGTTCAAACCAAGTCCCAATTGGTGCCCAAATATTTACTTTCTTCAGTGTGGTGATAATCTTTAAAACTCATCTTCTCCAGAACCACTAGTCAGAATCTTGTGATATATGGTATACAGAATCCTTACGGGTGTCGGATTAAAGGTTGCTCAAACCCAGACCATTGGTTAATTATTGGGCTCTCTGTGAGAGCCCAAATTCTAACATTGCAATATGGGGAATAATCTTCAAAAATCTTCGGAATTTAAGGGGCCAGATTCAGGTTAGTTCAAATCAAGTCCCTCAATTAATATTTGGACCCCTTTCAGGTGTCGGAAATTCAACTTGGTGCAATACGAAGAATATTGGTTTAAAAATCCTCTTCTCACAACCCCCCCCCCCCCCCCCCCCCCCCAATAAAATTTCAAAAATGACTTTCACCTACTGACTATTCACGTGGGTTGGAGATGGCTGAGCACTCGCCTATGTAAAAATTCTTAGGAAACTTGTTTTATCATTTAAAAGTATTCATATATTGCATAGAGTTGAAATATATACAGCTTCTCACAGCAAAAAAAAATCTATTAAGACACAAGAAAGGCTGCTTAACTGCATGTCCTTCATATTATCTTGTAAGTAAAATTTCTTCATCTCCATTGATTTTGCATTGTTACAATTTATGGGAGAGTGCACTCTCCCTTGAATTGCAACAAGACAAAAATGTGTGAACAAATTTTGGGGCTGAAAAAACATTTAGCACTCTACAAGTTAAGTGACTCAGACTTTACCATTCAAGATGCAACTTTTGGCTTACCGGTCATCCGTTCATGTAGATTTAGATTTGCGTAACCACCACACGAACGAAATGAGTGTTCTCGTCAAATTTTGTACACTGTATACACCATCCTTAGGGGAGTCAGATGCAAGTTTATAAAACTCAAGTTCTGGGGTTAATATTTGGGCTCTTCAACTTTGTCCAATGCAGGAATAATCTTTGAAAACCTGCCCCTATCAGATTCAGTGGCCAAAATACTGGTTGGGGGAGGGGGTGCTCAGGCAGTTCAAGTTTGTTCATGTTAAGTCCCTAGCTTGATATTTGTGCTCGCTATTTTCAATTCCTGGAAATCTGGGAGTTATTTGTGTGGTAGCATTCTGAATACCAGAATCAATCATCTTACTGTGCAACAGAGTTATGAATAAGTTATATGACCTCAGTCCTCTGTAGTGTTGGCCATAGATGCTAATTTAATCCTTTTTTAAACAACTTTGTCCGATGAGTGCCTCAGGCCCCATGGGGCCCCCTGTTTGTGAAATCTCGACCTACTGGTGTAAATGTGTGTAATATTACCCCATTGATGGTTTGGGAAACATTTTACTAAACTGTCAAATGTCAGCAAGTTGTCTTTAAATGTATTGTATTCATTCATTTTTCTTCTTTTTGCAGTGCTCCCTGAATTACCCTTACCAACACCTTTACCTTCTTCTGTTCAAAACAAAAGTCTCTTGTATGATACAAGTATAGCAGAGAAAGCAAGAAAATATCTCAATTCAAAAGATAAACGACTGGTAGAACAATTGGCTATTGCACTGAGCCAGAATTCAACAGACCACATGTAAGACAATATATCCAATAATTTCTCTTTTTTATGAATAACTCATTTTCAGCATTTAAAAAAAAAATCCTTTGATTTTTTTCAGATCTATGCTGTGTCAGTGATCGTTGTAAGACAGCCACACTGCCCCTTCCACATGTCCGGGCATTGCCAAAGCTTGGAGGTGTGGGAGGGGCAGACTACCTTGTTAGCAGCACCACATAAAATGTGCAAATCCCACTAGGAGGAATTCATTAATAGTAAATGTTCATTTTGCCACTTTTAGCTTGAGGAGAGCTAATCGCTCCCCTAGGTCATGTGAGGAGAGCGATTTTTAGCCCTCCTACATTTTTAAGAATGCCAGGCCTGATTGTGTGACCAGAACAAATGAATAGTAAATTGCTATTCAAAATTATTGAGCTCTAAATGATTAACCCAAGTCAGTTTCTGATTGATGGCCAACTGTAGTGTTTAGGTTGGAGAATTTAATACTACTTATTCAATATTATACATACCATGTACCCCAAGAGAGTTGAAGAAAGTATTTACTTTCAACTTGTAAAAGGTACCTTACAGGCTTGGCAATTTCAGGAGAGCGATTTTTTAGCTCTCCTTACTGCCCTCCTGAAAGAATTAAGGAGAGCGAAAAATTGCCCTCCTAAATATTTTGGTCTGGGATGATTGAGATTACATGTATTATGCTCACATTAAATTTTTGTTGTAAAGCAAAAATGTAATTTAACTTCGAAGTCACATAACATCACGTAATTTCATTTTGAAAGTGGTTTAGTGGTAAAAGGTAATGGCTGCAACCATACCCAAACACAGTTGCAATCATTTGAAGCAAAATGGGTGACTGCAATATTTGTTTTCTGTCAGTTTCAAGTTCAACAACTGACATCACAGTTTGAGGGGTAATTATTCAAGGAATATTGACACTACAATATACTACCATAACTACTATCCTGTCACTTGAAGCACTTGCACCAGGATGTGACTGTAGATTCAAGCAGACCTGTTGTCCAAGAAAGTCATACGCCTACCTCTACCACCTTCAACCCCCCTTGGGGGGTTGAAGGTGGTAGTGGTAGGGGTATGACTTTCTTGGACAACAGGTCTGGGTACACACACAGGTCTTGTCAAGTGTGTGTTCGGTTGTTGAGTGAGACATCTTGATGTCTAAGAGATTTTGCTTTACCTTAGTAAAGTTAATAAAATCACTGATGTAGTCTGTTGGTTTCAGTTTCAATGAGTTCGTTCAACTGGATACTTAAAATGCTGTGTAAAGCTAATTGCTCTCCTAAGCTGATTGAGGAGAGCGATTTTTTGCCCTCCTGCATTTTTGAGAATGCCAGGCCTGACCTTATTGAAAATGATAGCTAAATTTCTGACATTTTGAACACCAACTGACTAAACAAAATGCACTCTTTGTTCACATGGCCTCTTTAGTTTTCAGGACTATTGTTAATAATAAGAGTAGCTATTGTTCTATTTTGTCTTGTTATTGGTGTTTTGAGGGATTTTGCCACCCCCCCCCCCCCCCCCCCCCACTCCCAAAAAAGAAACAAAATTCACCCACTTAAATGTTTCAAACGATAATCTATCAAATTTGAAAACATTGTTGATTTTGTGGGATTTTTTCTATTAAAGGTTCAGACACATCAGGGCAAAATTTTGATGTAAATCCTCAAATCGTAACAATTTGTCCAAATCTCCCAAAGTATGCAAATCTTAATAGATTCGCCTAAAAATTATAGTTTTGATTGGATGTTCTTTTCAGGAACACTTGTTACTTTCTTCATGATGGCTATTTCATGTCCGCAATAGCGGCAATACATGTATAAAGTCAAGTTTATCCAGCTGGTGTGTAAGTCACACTTTTTCCATTAAAAAATGATCCCCCAAATCAAGGGTGCATCTTATACATCAGCAGGATAGACTATCCAATTTTTGAGTGAAAAACTTAGCGATGTTCTAGGCAGCTGGTTTCGTAACTAGTTGACAAAACAGTTATATTTTGGGCAGTTAACAATCAACTAAAGTTTACTGCACTCTCTACGGTGTTGTTATTTTATTATTTTGATTTAAAATCACAACATATAGATAACTCAGACGTGAGTGAAAACATTTAAGTGCCATGACCTTTTCTTTGAAATGAATATCCCACACTTCATCACTGCAGTGTTCAGTTTCATTAATACAACTGTTTATGGAGTGCAGGCATTTCGCTTCCTGCATTTTCTTCTCTTGTTGGGTTCTTGTTATGACTAATTGTATTTTAATTTAAGTGTTGATAGATATGTCTGGTGGTATGTTTGTGTTAGTTTACCTAACATGAAAAGCAGACGGCACTTGAAAAAAAAATTCTTGAATAACTAATCTTTTTCATTTTTTGTCTCAAAAACATAGGTTATGATCCCTCGTTGGAACGAGCTCAACGAGCTCGTTGCAACGAGGGGTCATAACCTATGTTTTTGAGACAAAAAATGAAAAATAATGAAAATTAATTGGCAATTTTTTAGAATAGCACTGGCCGGTTTGGGCCGTTAACGTTGGGTAAAGGGTAATGCTCATGTAAGTGGCTATTGTTACTGTCTGAATTGATTATTATTGTGCAAGTTTCCCTTTCCCATTATTTCTGTTTCTGCACCTGATGTGATGTGTGGATAGTACAGTTCAGATAGAAATACTATGTTTATTTGAATTCATTATTAATTTCTTGGATAACATCAGTACAAAAATATTTGAAGTGATAAAAAAAAGGTTTGGTTTCAGACTCCTGGTTGTCATTTTTTTTTAAAACTGGAACCAAAAATGACCAGGATGTTTTACCAACGTTTTCATTGCCATTGAACAGCTTTTTAATATTCATAAGCTCAAAAGTTCAGAATGACGGTGTTGATGGGAATGTTGATGATCAACTTATCTCCAGATTTTATCTGTTTCTGAAATGGATAAAATAAATAAAACAAACACTCCCTATAATGATTTTGTGAGTAATTTTATTACCTTCACGTGAAAACGTTAGATTACATACACAAATGTGTCAAAAGTATTCATTCCCTGAATTCGACGCATTCCCATAATTTGCAACTTTCAAATTGCTGGTACAGGTATATTTAGTACATTACACAACTCAGAGTACTTGAAGTGATCATTGGTTGAATGTCACTGTGACTTATACAACAGATAAACATAAAAGGGGGCAATTTAGTTGAAAATTTGAGAGTGTAATATGCTAATTGGTATGATACCAGAGAAAGAGTGGGGGGGCTTCGGGGCGAGTAATTGTGCTTGCAAGTCGCATTGGGATATGTTGGAAATTGGCGATATACGACAAGTAAGTATCCACTGAGTATGTTACGTTTCTTTGGAAACCGCCCACCAATTTTATAGAATTTGCTTTAAAAATTCTCATAATTATCTTGTACATACGTTTCATTTTCAGATTTCGTGTTTTAATCCTCAATTTAATGAATAAAACAAACAGAAAACCATGCGTTGTTTGTTTTCATTTTTTTTTGTACAGGTTACTCTCGAAGCCAGAAATGGACGTAAGTATGTCAATCAACACTGCAAACCACCCCCTTTGAAAACAAACATAGTCTGTTTAAAAATAGCTGGTTTTTTAAATATGTACATTTATCACGAATAAAACAAAATATAGCTTCACACAAAATCAATAAAAAAAAATCATAATATGAAGACCAGATAAAATTTACACAGCGGAATATGAATAACAAAATAGTTACTTCCCTTGGCAACATTCAAAAAATTGATTTTACACTGAAAGTCATAACTTCACATATTGCAGAGCATGATGAAATGATAAATGAGCATGTTTTATTGAACCAATAAGTCATAAATCATATCCCTGGTTATATTGTTATATAATTCTCAAATACCAGAGTTGTAATTATTTTTATGCCTCTCAACTTAAGTCGGGTGGCATATAGTGATTGAAGTGTGCGTGTGTCTTTCTGTGTGTCTGTGTGTGTGTGTCCGAGCCAATAACTCAAAAACTGTTAAGGCCACAGTCATCAAACTTCACACAATTATAAAAGACCATGGGAGGTTGTGTCATACACCATAGCCAGGTTCGTACCTCCAAGATCAAGGTCACATTTCCAGGTCACACTAAAAATCGGTCAATATTCGTGTCTCGGCCATAACTCAGAAACGAATCATAGTACAATTGTTAAACATTTTACAAATGTTAAGGACAGTCAGAAGGTGTGTCGCGTGTAATAGTTTCCGCCGCATCTGCAAGGTGAAGGTCACAAGGGGGGGCATGTGTTACCTTAGTAACATTCTTCTTGTTTATTTTTAATTACCACTTTCTCATTAATTTCTGAACACCTGTTTTCACAAGGAGTTGTGCACCGCTTGAAAGTGGCAGTGTTCTTTCACAATGAGTTGTGCACCGCTTGAAAGTGGCAGTGTTCAATCAGTATCTTTCTGATGATATTCAACCACTGTGAAAACTATATGTTGTGGGCGTGTTTCAGACAACTATTGACAGCAGCCTGCACACTCATTTGAGACAAGTGACAGCTTCCAAAATGAGGTCGACAAAAAAATAAACAAGTCAATTTTGCTTGGGATATATAATTTTTTTAATAAAGACTTATTACACTAAACACAGACATAATGTACTACACAAAAGACGAATTTAACAACACAAAAATCTCATCTCCAAAAAATATACATAATACAGTACCAGTGACTCTAGTAGGGACACCCTGGTTCACAAATCTGAAAAAGCGGGCCGTGGGCTTCTGCACGGGTATGGGCTTCGACACGAGTCAGTACGGTAATGGTAACAGAAAGAAATCTGAGAATCAATAATAACTTGAATTTAACTATTCTGAAATCGAATAAAAATAATTTGACACAAAAATGATACAAAATATATTACACTATTTGGTTTACAGAAAAATAGAACAGAAATACAATGAAGCCCACGCAATTGGATATCTCTTAACTGAATAACCCTGTTAATTGAATATAATTTCCCAGCACAAAACCATTTACCATACCTCCAGTACAAATTTGACCTGTTAATAGAATTTTGGTTAAAGAGTTAACTCCTGTTAATTGAATAAAAAACCTGTCGAAAAATTACCCTAACTCTCCCCAGTTTTCCTTTGTTTATAGACCTATTTGGCATCAGTACACCCAATGCAGGCATTTAATCTATTTTAGCTAGTTTGACAGAGTTCATGGAGCTCTGTCAAATAAGATATAATAGAATAAATGCTAAGTTAATCGCCAGAATACAGGAAAGTGACACACTCCCTGTTAATTGAATAGTCCTGTTAATTGAATAATTTCATTGGAAAAGTGACAATTCAATTAACAGGGTTCCACTCTACTTAGCAGTTAGCCCAAAATAAAGTTCAGTAGTATTCAGTAATCCAGTGATTAAGAATCTTTACAATGTGTCTGCAGAAACAATATCCAATAAGCTATAATGAAATGTTCACTCAAAATTTTAGCAGTCTCCAGTAAATTCCAATAATGTACTAGGCAAAATTCAACTGGAATTAATATATCTAATAAATCTTCACGCCAAAGGTATTTTTTTAAATAATCCAGTTTAATCCTGGCTTTTTTCAAAAGAAAATTATGGTTCACAAGAATATATTCTCTTCAAGTTTTGGAAACACTTTTCCAATACACAAAGATTCGCAGCTCTCAAAAATATTCAATAGAATATATAATAAATTCTCAGCTGCTTCTATAATAAATGCCCTGTCATGTAATAATAATCTTCAATGCTGAATGCATAAACAAAGGACTTCTCAATACTGTATATATGAATAGAATGCTTGTATTCTTTTGACAGAGGTTATTTATATATTCTCTGGATAGAAAGTTCCAGAAGAAGAAATTTCTTCAATGTTCTTTTATTCCATCATTTATTATTGGCTGAATAAAGTCACCTCATTAAGTTTCTTTATGATTCTGTCTTAATTTCAAGTAAACAAGTGTGACCAAATTAAACAATCAGTGAGCTACAGTGAGTATAAATAGTTTGTGTGTAAAGTATCTGTAAACATGTTGGTTGATTGGTACTCAAAGGTTCCTCAGTGCAAATAAGTGATCGCAAAAGCCAGAGTCTGCTTATTCTAAATAAGAAAATATTAATTGTATATAATTATTAACCAAAACATATCAATTCTAATATTATAAAAGGGGAGGGGGGGGGGCACAAAACAACTCACAAAGCAGGGTTTGTATTTAACCCTTAAAGGCCTATTTCCAACTTTTACCACCTCAGAACAGATGCCCTTAACATGTAGGTCCTGTTGACAACAGACAAATTAGGTCGGCAGTGGTTTCTAGTAAAGTCTTGGTTGCCTGTTAAGGCTGCCAAGACTTGGCTAGAAATCACTGCTACGCCACTGGGTAAAGAAGCTGTCGGCTGGTGGGAATTTCGGGACACTAGCCCAGGCCGTTAAGGGTTAAGCTGAAAAATTACATCGAATCACAAGAAATCAGTTTACCAGAAGACATAGGTAAACTTGAGGAGTATTCTTCTGGTCAGTAAATGAACCATTGCCAGTTCAATTAAATGTGAAGCTATCCATCTGTTCAGCCATTCATTTGTCACAGTTACTAGTACTTCTTGGATTATGGAAATGAAGCCTTGTATATACCTACCTGATGTTTGGCATTTTTTTTCCTTCAGTGAACTCAAAGACAGTTTAGCTAGTCAAAACATTGATGGGGACTGCCCAGTCCTTTTAAGAGAGCTTGTTGCACAAGAACCACATGTTTTCAAAGGTGGGAAGAGTAAGTATTAACAACTTGATTATGACTGTTTGATTTTTGCTTTCTTGGAATATTGCTAAATATTCTTGCTTAATTCGGTAGAATTCATTGCTTCGTTTTTTTTTTAAATGCAGGACTGCACCTAAGTTTGTACAGTAAAAGTCCACTCTCACTGGTCATAGTCATTCTTGTGTAAGCCCTGCCGGCTATTCTCACAGTCGGGTGTGACATCTACAAAGGTAAAAGTCGCAGGGGAGGTATTTTGGCTAAAAATATTTGGTTGCAACTTATACACCATATATGGAAATAATTTCTTTGGGATTTGCCCATTCTGCTGACGTTTGCTGCCATTTTCAAATGAGATTATGAGGGGTTGTGGGGGGGGGGGGGGGGGGGGGCATTGTAAATTTTGAAGTTTAACGTCAAAGTATGTAAAAAGCTTATGGCCATTTTTTTTTTGCTTCTGTCGGTACGGTTTTTCGGTTTGTGGACAAAACCAAAACCAAACCGAAAAACCTCCATGCTCTGGGTTAGTCGTAATTTCAATAAAATAAATAATTTGGACTTGTAACTTGTTTTTTTTTTTAACATTGCCATAATACAATGACCCCATTCACTGTCCTTTTCCTTGATCCCTTACTGGACCTCTCGCCTCCTTTGTTTCTTAGTATAATGACCGCTGAGAAGAAAATACAGGTGAGTGAATGATCACTCGCCTCATTTTGACTTTGCGAGAGTGAAAAATTCAGAAGAGTGATTTTAACCCCTTACCTATGATGACAGCCCAAACTAACCAGCACAATGAAAGAAAAAGATCATACAAATTTTATTTTTTTCAGTTCTGTTTATTTTTTTCATTTTTGCTCTAAAAACATAGCTTTTGACTTCTCATTGGAACAAGCTCATTGAGCTCATTCCAATGAGGAGTCATAAGATATGTTTCAAGAATGAGCTCGTTCCAATGAGGAATCATAAGCTGTTTTTAGCAAAAAATGAAAGATTTTAGTTATGCGGGATAATGTTTTGCAAGTATCGTCTGTTAGTTGGGTCAGTTAGTATGTGATTGAAATGCAATATATAACTTGATGTTCAGATCTACATAATTTCTACACACATCATGAAGACGAGTGATTAAATGCTCCCCTAGTGAAACACTTGGGAGAGTGATTGTGAGTGAGAGTGATCATTCTCCTTTCCCCTCTGTCCCTGGAAGTACCAAGTATGATCTCTCATGTCAGTAATCTAATGGATTTGTGGCATCAACAAGTGTCACATGGGGAATAAATAGACAAAGTAAATAACACTATATAATTTTTAGTATTTTCATGCATTTAATATGAGATAAATATGACTGAAATGAAAAGATAAAAAGAAACCAAAGTCATTCACATATTATGATACTGACCTAATTTCGTGCTGTACAAGCCCACACTCACTGACTGGCCACAGTTGTTCTTGTGTATCGGATATTCTCACAATTAGGAGTGACTTATACAATGGTAATAGTCGCAGGGAGATATTTTAGCTGAAAATATGGGGTGTGTGACTTATACACAGACAAATATGGTAATGTTTAAAATGTTCTGTTTTGCTGGTAAAATAGGACCTGTTAATCAATGCCTAGGATGAATGGCCTCTAAGGTGGTTATCATAGGTATAAATGAATGTCTAAACTTGACTTTATACTTATGTTGTGATCATGATATGGTCGCAGATACAGAAACTAACTCGAACTGTTAAGAGTTCTGAATCTTTTGAGGTTCAAATTTGTTCCTACGGATTTGCCTTGCTACAACAAATGGGCGTGTGCTTATAGGCACTCTCCCATAATGTTTAGCAACGCAAATCCATACAGACTAAATACTTTCACTTCAAAAATAATGTGAAGCACAGTCCCAGAACATGATGCTTTAAGTTACTCAAATATAGGCTTCTGACATTCAACACATTTAACACCAGTAAATAAACAACCTTCTTACCCACCATCAAAATGTTGGATCGATTGAGGTAAAATAAAAGTTCCTTCAATACTTTAAATGTTATTTTCATCCTTCATTTCTTTCAGCAAAATGCAACAAGACAGGAAACCATAAAGAAAATTCACGTTCAATTCACCACTCATCACAGTCATTGCGTCCATCAAATAACCATCATCCCAGGTTAGCACTGACAAAGTATATTTTTTTATTTACATTTATTGTTAAGTATCTATGTTAATGTGCATAGTACAGTGGAGCCCACTTAATTGGATATCTCTTAATTGTTTATCCCTGTTAATTGAATACAATTTTCAAACACAAAACCATTTGCCATACCTTCAGTACAGATTTGACCTGTTAATTGCATATGGGTTGTAGAGTAAACTCCTGTTAATTGTATATAAATTTTTGTAATATGTCGAAAAAATTAATGTGACATGCACCAAATTCCCCTTATTTATCAACCTTTTTGGCCTCACTACATCCAGTACAGGCATTTATTCTATTATATCTTGTTTGACAGAGCTCTTTGAGCTCTGTCAAACAAGATATAATAGAATAAATGCTCAGTTTACCCCCAGAACACAGGAAACTGACCAAATCCCTGTTAATTGTATACTCCTGTTAATTGAATAATTTTCACTGTCAAAATGGATATTCAATTAAGAGGATTCTACTGTATTTGTATTGATATATGTGTGGTTTTGTATTTATTACCTGCCTCGTCTATGAAATCCCCATGTACAGGAATGCTAACCAGTGCAGAAAATAAAAATATGTTCCGCACATATGTGCGGAACTGAAATTGTTGACAGACTATTTTTTAATAGAAGCGAAATTACACTAGAATTTTCCACAAATTGTGCAACGCAATTATAATTTGAATCGCTAGTGATAGCTGAAAATCATCCCCTGAGTTCCAATGTGTTCAATGTGCCAGTAGGCACATAGAACACATTGGAACTCGGGGGGGATGAAAGAGTAACACAGGTTCCCCTCGCATATTAGGTTGGCGATAAAATGTAATATTTTTGTTGATAGTTGTCAAATAAATTGCTGAGTGTCCTTCTAATAATTGTTTTTATAGATGTGAAGGCATGTAATAAACACAGAACGACACACGCGTGCGAATGGGTTAACCCTTTACCCAACAAATCGGCCACATCCACCCACGTAATATACAGATTCAGAAGTTGAAAAAAAAAAATTTTTCAAAAAGTTTCAACAAAACCATATCATGTGACCCCTCGTTGGAACGAGCTCATCGAGGGGTCACATGATATGGTTTTGTGGAAATTTTTTGAAAAATTTGAAAAAATGATATTTAAAATAATAAATTTTGATATCGTCTGCTTTGGATAAAGGGTTAATTGCTATGGCACTTGTGTTTTCACAGAAGAATAAAACTCGAGGCCAGTGGCCTCTCGTTTTATCCTTCCGTGCTGGCACTCATGCCTCTCGTTTTATCCTTCCGTGCTGGCACTCGTGCCATATCGACTAAACCATTCACAGATGTGTGTCGTTCTGTGTATTGACCACTTCCACATCTGAACTGATTTATGCACAGCAATTTACAAATATAGTATATATGATAGTATATAAATGATTGACTTGGCTCAATTTCTTGTCCCTGTTTTCAAGCTTTGTAAATGATCACTAACTATTATTAACAAAACAAATGCTTAATTAGTTAATTTTTACACATTTTCAGCTCATTAACACGATAACTTCAACAAATTTCAACATATTTGGTCGATAAATTTTGAGATATGAGACTTTACTAGCAATGTCTTGAACGAGTTCAGAAACCAGTGTGGTTTGATCATACTCAGGGTTTCCGCTAGGGGAAAAATTGTGGGTCCGGTAGTTTAAAGAAAGTGAAACTCTGACGTCGAAGGCATCTACCGCATGTGCCGAAGGCACGTGCGTATAGAGGGGGTTCTGGTGGTGTTCTCCCCCTGGAAAATTTTGATTTTTAGGTGCTCTCTGGTGGCCTCTGGAGGTGATGTTTAGGATTTGAACTTTGTTTCCCCCTCTCGTCTGGGGGTTATAAAGTATCAGGTTGTCGCCAGTAATAGTAGGTATAGTTTACAACATAATTCTGTCTATATTACGTGGAAACAAAGGATCCTGAGTGTCATTACGATACAGCATTGTACTCGACATTTTAACCACCAGCTTTTCTGAATGATCATAGTATGATCGGCGGGGGGAATGGGTCCGGTCGACGGACCCGTAGCCGGTGTAGCGGAAACCCTGTCATACTGAGCATAGTTATGGCCCCAGTTAGTTAATTTTTGTTTTCGCTTTTTCAGTTCGCTAGGAAGCTTGATAACTTGAACAGATATTAACAGATTTGGTTGATATTTGTGATAGACTTTAGCAATGTATTGAACAAGTTCGAGAACCAGTGCAGTTCGATCATACTGAACAGAGTTATGGCCCTTTATTAATTTTTATGCATTTTCAGCTCGTTAGTATGTTAACATTCACAAATATCAACGGATGAAGGATATGAAACATTCTTAATGTATTGAATGAGTTTGAAAACTGGTGCAGTTTGAGCATACTGAACAGAGTTATTGCCCTTAATTAGTTCATTTTTGCATATTTTCAGCTTATTATGCCCCCGACTTGAAAGGGGAGACCTCCGTCCATTTGTCCATCCACATTTTCCTCTTCTTCTCTGGAACTACTGAGCTGACGTGAACCAAACTTCGCAGGAATGGTCTATGAGAGGATGGAAATATGTGGCTGTCAGACGCTATATTCTAATGCTTAACCCAATGCCTTTCCTGTCTGCACGAAGATCGGTACTGTCAGCAGAATACTTGGGTTTTCCAGGTCAACTTTGGCGAAGCAAAATTTGAGGTATTGCCATGGCCTGTCGTCCATCTGTCTGTCCATCGTGCCGTACACAAGGCTCGGGCTAGAGTCCGTATTTATGAACCGATCTTTACGAAACTTCTTGGGTACCCTTGTTATCACCGTGGCACGAGAACGAGTGTTTTGGGGTCCGGTCTGAAATTCAAGATGGCCTCTGGCGGCCATTTTGTACAAAATTAGGTGCAATCAGATTTTTGCGCAGAACTTCCATACGAAACTGATTTGAATAATTTTCTGTTTGAATGTTTTGTACCATGGGATACATCACATATAATAGACGTTTTTTTTCTCGTGCATAAATTATGCCAATTAGACTAACTTTGATCTATTTTATGTTACTGTAACTGCAATTGCCAATACGGCTCGGGCTAGAGGCCGTATTTATGAACCGATCTTTACGAAACTTCTTGTGCACCTTTGTTATCACCTTGGGTCGAGAACGAGTGTTTTTGGGTGCAGTCCGAAATTCAAGATAGCTGTCGGCGGCTATTTTGTACCAAAATTTGTGCAATCAGTTTTTTGTACAGAACTTTTATATGAAAGTTCTGATTTGAATAAATTTCTGTATGAATGTTTAGTAACATGGAATACATCACATATAATAATAATAATAATAATAATAATATAGTAAATTTATCAAGCGCTTAATCCCTGAAAAAGGCTCTAAGCGCTTTACAATTCCAGACCATTTACTCACTAAGCTCTCACACACATGCAATGAAACACTCGTTATGCACACAGATGTTCATTCTAAAACTGATGGGTCATCAAGTAAGTATTTCTTGAAAAGATATGTTTTAAGCTCGGTTTTGAAAATATTATATGATTATATTATATATTATATGATTAATACAGGTTTTTTTCTCGTGCAAAAATTATGCAAATTAGTTGAACTTTGATTTATTCAGCCAGTGTAGGTGCACTGTCCATAGGAGTACTGTGAGTGTTGGTAATAGCCTGGTTGGTTGCAGGAGCCAGCTCTGTACTGGTCATTTTCATCGGTTCTGGTGCCTGCACGTTATCCGAATGTGCAACACCGGATGACATTAAGTTAGTAGTAGTCTGGGAAGAGTCTGACATTGAAATGGATGGGAACACTCCCGGGTCCATCGCCCCCATCGCTGTTGTCTTTGAATGTGTAAGTACTGTTGAGTCCAGCAGTTGTTTGAAACAAAGTTCTTGAGTACTGGTGGACGTTGAACTTGAAAGCCGAGGCGCATGTGTGAATCTGGAACTAGGGACAGCTGAAATAATTGAGTTGTCAATGGATGTTAAAAGAGACTGTCTCTCAGTGTTCGAAAAGTCTTTGGGCAGTTCAAACTGCAATGTTATGGTATTGTTTGCCCTTACCACAGGTGAAGGGTTCTGCACCGCCTAATACCGTGGTGACAGTCCATCCTACAGCCGTAACGCCTGGGTCTTCCGCTTCTTCTTAGTAGTGGTCAGAGCCGACTTAGCATGCTTGGGCATAGTGGTGGAGTAGCCTATAAAGAGATGAAAGAATGTTATACTGGTTGCGGGGGGAGGGGGGGGGTGAATTAACACTGGGCCACTCAATCCTGCTGAAACGCTTGTTGCATTGATTGGTGTGATTGCCATAAATATTTTCTTTTAGAAAATTGTTCAGTGAAGAGAAAGAAGTCACTAATGCCAACAAGAATTATGTACCGCTACTGTAGTACAGTGGAGCCCACTTAATTGGGTATCTCTTAATTGTATATCCCTGTTAATTGAATATAATTCCCCAACACAAAACCATTTACCATACCTCCAGTACAAATTTGATCTGTTAATTAAATATAGATTATAAAGTAAACTCCTGTTAATTGAATAAAAAATCTTGTAACTCTCCCCAGTTTTCCTTTGCTTATAGGCCTATTTGGCCTCAGTAGATCCAATACAAGCATTTGATCTATTATATCTTGTTTGACAGAGCTCATGGAGCTCTGTCAAACAAGATATAATAGACTAAATGCTAAGTTTATCTCTAGAATACCGGAAAGTGACACGATCCCTGCTAATTGAATACTCCTGTTAATTGAATAATTTTCATTGGCAAAGTGGCTATTCAATTAACAGGGTTCCTCTGTACCATAAAAGTTTTATACCAAGTTGGTGGGAGTGGCCCAAGTGTGACATGCAGACATGGGTAAATAAAGGGCCAGAAAAACAAAAGGTATGAAGACCATGTAACTGGGAACGTTCTATACACCGGAAATGATGCTGGTGCACGTATTCCATGGCTGCACACAAATGATACAGCAACATAGACTGGGAGTGTCACATCGGGGCACTGTCAGAACTGACCGCCACCGGAAGGGTGAGGCAGTTCTCTTCTTGCCAATACCGCAGGGAAAACGACCCCACAGAGCAAAGGCTGACAGTGAATACCCCCTGTGCTAAACCCAGTCAGTGACTGGCATCACAATGAATCAGTAGATCCTTGTATATGCCAACAAAACATGCATATGCCACACCATATTGCCTCGATCCATGTGCACCTGACGTCACAGCAGACGGACAATGTATACCACCGTTCCCAAGAAAATATGGATGTGGGCCAGGGACAGTCTGAATTAACTACAAAGTTTGTCAGGACGAATCTCAGGGGGTCATCCAACAACACATTTGGGGTGGGTAAGAACCAAACATCAGTATTCAGGCTGGGTTGTCCTGAAAGAAATGGGTGTGTACATGTAATAAAGTTAACAACATATGAAATAAATTCTTGTATCGAATGACAAAGGCAGAAAAACTTAAGTGATATTTACTTACACAGATTAATTAAAGTTGAGTTTAAAATGGTCTATTTACCCAAAACAAGGTTCCGCTGGATGACTCCTCCCACCCCAAAGGGATATAAGAGACCAGGAACCATGAACCCGATCACGTAACCATAATGAGGCAATGCAGAATCACCCCTCGTTTACTTTTAAAATACAATTTCAGTCTGCTATCGCTCAGGTGTACACCATCGAATAAATTATTGAGAACGTTCCTATACAATTTTGTGTCATGAAATCAGAACTTCGTGTAACTTGTTTTATCAGAATCCCCCAAAACAATGTGCAAATAATGATTTACGACATCCACCTTGGCGTTATAATGGCGAATACGAATGAACTCATCAGCGCCTGAGGGACTGCAAGACTATGTTGACAATTTTGCACATGGGAACAGCTGACAGACGTAAACAAACTTGGCCTCCGCTTCCTGTATCAAACTTGGACAGAAATCATCGATTCTGGAGCCCACAGTCTCAGGGTAGGATGATTCGGCAGTCTGCTCATTACCCCCAGTTTGCAAAATTACCACATGTGGACAAAAGTCCCGAACCAAATCGAAATCAAATTTTCGCATTTTGTCTGTTGTATGAACCCCGACCCCATGCAGGTGCACTTCAATGTCATGTTCCTCACAGTTCAGTCGAAAGTGATCCGCAAAGTCAAAGATCGATGGAAACACAACATCAGGCTGCAAAAAACTTCCAAGCCTCCGTATAAACGAATGTCCCATAATTAAAATGTGCAATTTGCCAGCCATGACGAAGATAAAAAACAAGACAAACTAGGGAGACAAAAATAAATGAAACAATACCTTTCAGAGAAATTTCCAAACTTCCTTCCTTTCTGGTTCCAGATGAAGTGGAAGTGATTCCCAGAGAGACTTTTAGTGTTGACCTTTCCGTGAGGTAAACTAGTGTTTTTATTTAACTTGTAAGTCGAAAAGTACCGAGAGAGGGTTGCCAAATAATCGACTGCTCTTCGGGTGCAGCCGAGAAGCTATAATTAGCTGTTTCTTTGTTTCAGTTTTGCATTAATTTCTCTATGTAAATTAGCCTAATTCGAATAGGGATGTAATGATAAACAGTTCTTGCTTGTATACTTTTGAGATAGGGAGGGGTTACCTGTCAGTCAATTTCTGGTCAAGTGCCAGTTAACGATTAGAGAGTCTGTAGTTACGGAGACCTTTTCTGACAGGATTCCCATATGTTAAACTTGGCGTGCATGCCTGTGTGTTAGAATTAAGATGTACATGTAGATAAAAACTTTCGAAGTTTTCCCTTGACTTCAACACTCGATAAAAGTTCACCCAAAATCACAAAACCTGATGTAAGGCATCTGTTCATTTAACCTTCTTTTTCTGATTTTTATGTTGAAACAGAATTCATAAATGTGTGCATTTTCAAGAAATCTTCTTTGAAACTACAAGGCCAAATGTTTTGAAACTTAATGTGACTGATGACTGTAATCCCCTCTACCAATGATCCTCATTTAATCGTGATTGGGTTGCAATTATGGCTGCAATTATGGCTTATAGTTATTATAGAAACCCTACAGGAAATCACATTTTCATATCTTTGAAAGTACTAAGCCAATGTGAACCAGACTGTGCAGGCATGGTCTGTGAGAGGTTCTCTACAACTGTTACTCATTTTATTCCTGTTGGATGAAAAACTTGGCCGCCAGAAGCATTCTTTGTTTCTGATTGGTCAATTTTGAAAACTCTTCTCCTCTGAAACCACAGGGTTTAATGTTTTGAAACTTTGCATGGTTGATGACTTGGATACCCTCTACCAACATTTCTCATTTAATGTTGATCATGTTGCAAACATGGTCACAATTGTGGTTTACAGTTACTACAGAAAAGGCCTGTGGGAAATCCCATTTTCATCTCTCTGGAATTACTGACCCGATGTGAACCAAAACTTGGCAGGAACGGTCTATAGGAAGCCCACCACAAACAATCCTCTTTTTGTTCCCGTTGGTTGGAAAATATGGCCACCAGAGATATTCTATGATTCTGTTTGATGGATTCACATATTTTGAAACTTCACATGATTGAGGACTGGGGCACCTTCTACCAGTGATCCTCATGTAATGTTGATGTAATGTTGCAAACATGGTCACAATTGCAGCTCATAGTTACCATGGAAAGCCAATGGAAAATCACATTTTTTATTTGTAGTTCCAGGTGAGTGATTACAGGCTCTTTAGAGCCTCTTGTTAACTGTTTCAAAAGTAATCTTTTTTTTATTTTCTAGGTATGCTCAGCAGTCTAGCCCTGTACGGCTTGGTTCACCTGGAAGCCCTTACATTCAGCAGGGTATGTGCATGATGATATACTTTCATTTCTTACATTATCGAATAATTTTTAAACTCTGACTGTTGGATTCAATCGGAGAATGTGCACACCCATAGCGGATATGTTAGCAGTATCCAAAGTGGTGTGATTCATTATATATAAAATTAATTATTATTAGTCCCCCAGGGTTTCCGTGAGGGGACTAAAGGATTGTACTCCGTATCTCAGCCTGTTTGTTACCACCTGTATCTCAGGACACTTTGACGAATTTGTTTCAAATTTTCAGCAGTGATTAGACATAATGTAAAATTGATGCTCATCGATTTGTTTTCTCAAAGAAAAATCAAGATGGCCAATAGGCAGGCATTTTTGTTGGAAATTACATGTAATTATTTTTTTGCCAAGAGCTTCTAAACAACATTTCCGATTTCAATATTCAGCAATGATCAGACATTCTGTAAAATTGATGCATGTCAATGTTTTTCCCCTCCAAAATTCAAGATTCTAGAACTTCTAAATGACATTTCACAGGGATCCCACGGGGCCTTGAATTTAACAAAGTGTGGTTCAAGTACTTGAAATCCTTGAGAATGGCCAAGGGTGCCTTCAAAATCCTTGAATGTTTTGTGAAATAAAATGTGTTGACGATATCAGATTCTTCTGGTTTTACAGTAACAGCAGACAATATATAAATAGCCAGTTAACTGCCAGAGAAAAATCAATAATCTACAATTCAGTGCAGTGCATTGCACGTTATCATTGCACGTAATTTCTGATGTTATCCATTCGAAAAGCGTGACACATATTTCTGTGTTATGGCATTCTAAAATGTTGTCTGTGAAAGTCCGAATTTAGAATCTTTGTGAGATTGTTTTTCAATGATTATTTAATAATTAATAAATAGCAGTGGGGAAGTGTTCATTCCAAGAAAGCTGGATGGAAACGGAAAAATATGCAGATTGGTTAGTCCCCAGGGTTGGCGATGCGTAATCTGCAAAGTGCAAATTGTGTCAAAAAACATTGAATGTTTCCAGCATGGGAAAAGTCGCACTTGATTCACACAGAAAATCGGTCAAACACCTTAAAAAGTTGAACAAAATCTCTTAACATGACTCTCTCGTTAACATTAGGATTAAAAATGGATTAATGCTTGGCATGTTCTGATTCAGCTTCAGGTAATATTGCACTCATTAGTAATTCTGTTTTGGCTGCCAAAATTTTGTGGGCAACAAAATGTGTGACGAGACATTACAGTTTCAACAGTTGTTCAGATGTGGGAATGCTTTTCAGACCCATGTTCCTGGACAGCAAGGTAGCTGAACAGTTCACTTGTAGGGAGAACCATTTATTTCTCATACAGTACGTGCCAAGTGTATTATGTCCCAATCACCCGCCCCCGTGCTGAGTGAAAATCGCATTTTTCAGCCGGTGTCACACGGTGTTGATTTTTTAACACCGTGGCGTGGCATGAAAAGGATTATGAAGATCAAATCTTTGTTCCGTGAAAACAGTAGTTAATTAAATTTGAGAAAACAAAGGATTTTTACATGGGTATTGTTGTGACCCGGTGTTCAACCGTGACGCTTTGAGTATGTAATAATAATAAGAGTATGTGCTTCTGTCAACTCGCAATTCACAAAATAATTCACACGTGGTTATATTCTCTCGATATTTTGTCACATGAAGAAAATATAAATAAATTGAAAATGCTTGAAATAAAACAAATCGCTAACCCAGAGTCGATGTTTTCTTTGACTGGTACAAAAACTGTGTGAGCATTCTGTTTTCTAACCCAGACTAGCCTACCTAAATATTATTTATGCATTTGGTAAGTTTACCCACCGAAAATCTATTTATTAAATCAACCTGGACTCGGGGTTTGACTCGTTTCTCAACTGCAGTTTTGAAATGTGATTCTGGCGGTGTGAGGGAAAAAAGTGCACCGTGGAGATTTTTTTTCTGTTTAAATCCCAACAATCTGTAGCCGTTAAAAGGCAGAAACAGAAACAAAAGACAGGCGAGTTGAGATGAGTTGGTACCACGGTGCCGTTCCCTCGGCGAACTGTGAGTGTCCCTATTTGCCCCACTGTCATTCTTTTCGCCATTTTATGGTAGACCCTTCATGTAAATGAGCACTTCCATGTCTAGATCCTAAATAATAATAATAACTCTTTGTCTAAACATAAAATGTCAACTAAAATCAGTAGGCCCTATTTAAGGTGGCTCAGAAAAATGATCTAAGGGACGGGACCGTAATATCGGAGACACGTCGACATTTGACAACCTCGGGTAAAACGTTTTCTTGAAACGTCACATTTCACCCCCACCACCCGGTGGAAATACAGCCGAGCTTCTGAGGTCATGCCAGAACTTAATTTCTTGAGAGCTGCCCCCTTGAGCATCCCCTCTCCAACCATGTCATTTAATGGTTTTGCCGCACGTTATCACTAACAGTGATAAGAAGCATCACGGGGTCTGTTCTGTTTTGGCCCAGATGCATTGCAAATCAGTGGAGGGGGGGGGGGGGGGGAGGGGCAAGGAAAATCTCAACGGTAGGCCAATTAAACTTTTGTGCGTAGACCTACCCCCCCCCCCCCCCCCACCCCACCCCCCACCCCCCCCCACCCCCCCCCCCCCCCCCCCCCATCTTTCTTTTTTCGGAAAGTCATTCGGGTCTACACTGCAGGCCAAAAATAAATTTCACCCCGACTAAGATTCTTAATCTGTACCTTGTGCCAAGGGCATCTAGCTGGGTTTTCCTCAATCGGGTGCTGCTGGTGGGGGGGGGGAATTATATTCATTGGCGGAAACCTTACCCTCGCCCTATCGGCGCCATTAATTTGTTCACCAGCCCCACCCTCCATTCTCAACATCGCCATGGTCAATTTTCCGACCACTTTCCGATTTTGACACAACCCCCCCCCCCCCCCCCTCCACCCAATGAGGGATTTGACAAAAAGCTTGTTGGAACATCAAGCGAATTTTCAGATAACAGGCCATATGGTAGGCTATGTATGAGCCGCCAGGTTGCTGGACACCTCATGATAACAAATAAGTGTACAAGCAAATTCTTTTATATGAGGTGGCCCCATTGTGAATCGCCTCGTAATGGCTGGACGTAATGGGTTATTCCTACCCCTCCAATATTCTAGATGGGTCATCACTGTGCAATGCCACCCCCAAGCCCCCCACCCCCACCCCCCACCCCCCGCGCGGCATATCAATTCTGTGGCAACAGAGGGCTGTAGTCGTCCCGGCCTCATTCCTATGGTTCTTGGGGGGGGGGGGGGATGACACAACCCCACCCATCATAAACTGGTTACTAGTATATGTATTCCGTGGTTCTGATTAAACGGGTTTTCACAGTTCTGGTATAAGTTCATCTTTCTCTCTTCATCTCAAACGTTTTTGGCTGCCAGAGTCTTATTGTCAAGCGATTCTGTTTTGAAGCAAAATTCGAACTAAACCGTCTATATCAAAAGGCTATTAAGAATAACATAAGGTTTATACAATAATCGGTGGCTGTTTGATTAAACTTCTGATCATTAATCCTATTGTGGTGACTGTCTTATTAAAAAGATTATTGCCACTGGTTTTAATTGCTGAACAAACTACTAGAATTATTTATTATAGTTATATGTGCTAACTCTATAAGGATGTTGAGGTGTGACTCATTTTTACATAGTCGATTAATTGGGAATAAGTGTCAAAATTATCAGCTGCCAAATTCAATGAACTCTTTCTCGAGTTGAAGAAAAACAAGCCTGATTCTAAATTTCATCTGTCTGTGTTTTCAAAGCAAGGCTGTTATCCATAATTTGCCAATAGTACACACTGAGTGGCTGCGATTAGACGAGGGGTAAGTATTGGTTGTTTCCACTCACACAGTGTGCTCAGGTTCTGTAAAAAAAGCTTACAGCACACTGGGGACATACTTCAGTTTGAACGCCTCAAGAATTCGTTTCAAAGCCTCTAGACCAAAATACTAAGTATATTACGTTAATTTAACCCGGCGGGGCGAACTGAGCGGACCGAAAAGCATTCAGACGATAAAATGGCTGACTTTTCAAACACGTGTTGTTTGGAAGTTGTGAAAAAATAATGCCCTCGTATTTAAAAAACACACTTTCTGGTGTGTTCTTTCATATGATATTGATGAATAAATAGTCAAAACATACGATCACTGTTTTTCTTTCATTCGAATGTGCGTTTCTTTATCCATTTAACTCAGAAATGCATGTCCGATCAGAATATCGATTCACCCCAAACAGCCGACTTTGTGGTGAGAGAACCCCCAACCGTAAAATTGGCTTTTGACTGATTTCTGATGTTCTGCTGTTGTGGAAATAACTTCTGTTTGAAGTAATTTGGATATCACTGATGGACATGGCTGCCTTTTTATTTGTTTATTTTTTATAATAATTTTACCAATTAACAGTAAAGGGGGGCGGGGGGAGGGGGGGGGCAATTGAGATACAATTTTTTTTGCCCAACCCCACTTTTGAAAATGAAAGCAGTTTTCATCATTTAATTATTAGTTAACCCTTGGCTGCATTCACTGATAGGTTAGACAGATAGATCTGTAATAAGCCCAAACAAGCCCAACTGAAAAAAATCTTTTTTTTTTTTTTTTGCATCAACTTAATTATTATTGCTCAGGTCGTGAGCTCTCGTTGGACCGAGCTCCTTCCATTTAAGAGTCTACAGACATGTTTTTTCCGGAAATCATTTTTAAAAAAATAATTGAATCTGTCTTGGGATCGGGCAATCATTTTCTGAATTGAAAAAAAAATTAAGCCTATGTATGATTTCATTTTCACTTTTAACCGAAACTCGGGACCCGGGGCAAAGTAGGCCTGTATGACTCCAAACTGTATTGGAGGACGTTTTGTTGGGAGGGAGAGGGGGGGGGGGACTTATCCTGCTGAATCCTTCATGACATTCATTGATAGACCTTGAAATACTCTGCTTCTCTTAGCTACCAGGGATTTCTGAGTAAAAGTGCTCGTCAATTTTACTGCCACAAACGCAAGATACCATAGGCTATATTTCCATAAAATAAAAGACTGGTGGTGTTAAGACTGAAGGCTTTAATACTTTTCGTTCTCAGTTTGATGCGCAGAGGATTTACACGCACAGACCAGGTCTATTCTTGTGCAAGTGTTGATCTGTTCACATCCATTTACGTCTCCACACACTTGTTTCAATTTTTTTTTTACTTTTGTCCATTTGAAAAGGGGGGGGGGGGGGGGGGGGGGGCACGGTGGCTCAGTTGGTAGAGTTGCAGGCTGCAAGCCGAGAGGTCCGATACCCACCTGCGGCAACCGCGTTGTGTCCTTGGGCAAGACACTTCACCTCGATTGCCTACATAGGGGCACGATGACGCTGTGTACTCAAGCGTACTGCACGTCGATGGTGCGCATGTCTTCAACCAATCTAACCCTGCCTGTGCTGCGGTGCAGAGTTCAGAGTTACGATGTTGGGGAGCTGACAGCTGCTCGTCGTTGCTCGGTGGTTCTCTCCGGGTACTCCGGCTTCCTCCACCCGTAAAACTGTCACGGTCACGATTAGCCATTGTGCATAAGTAGGCCTATGTCACCTTAAACACCAATAAATAAATAAATAAAGGGGGGGGGAGGTGGGGGGTGAATTCGGTTCCTTTAAGTAAATGTAGCCTACTCGGTGTTTTTTTTGGAATTACGGTTATGGATTTAACCCTTGTTCTTGTGTTTCCATTTTGTCTGTAAAGTTAACTTTAATGTCACCGAACGTTCGATAAATTAATATAACTTTTCGGATCCACGCAGCGTCAAATGTCAACATTGTGTCAGTCACGATATTTTCTATTTTTATTTCCGGTTTCAATTGCTTGTGAGATTGCTGCCTACACTGCCTCAGTCTGAGTATTTTCATTCTGATCACACATTAGAGGTTGAATAATATTGCTTTTTTAAAATCTTTTAAAGTTTTTTTTAAATGCTGACGAGACTCAACCGGCCCACAGACTCGCTCAAAAGCCGATTTCTGAAACCCACAATATGATCAGAAATCTAGTTTACATGCGTTTCCCACGGCGTTTGCAAATGGGCCACAACGGCGTCTGTCGGTGGAGGGAAGGGTGTCAGAAACAATATCCACGTGTCTTTTAATTTTATGTTTTAATTTTCAAGTTTGTTTTATCTCCGGCGGCACTTCAAAAGAGTTACGGGAGCACATTGTTTTATTGGTAATCGAGACTTCCAGTGTAAAAAAAAGTCACTAATCTTTTTCACCCTTGAACGCGGTATGGACACGGTGATTTATTCATTCATAATTACACCGTGTGACACGGTGTCTGCCGGTGATTTTTTAAAAAACGACCACCGCGTTGGGTGTTTGAGACGTAATACACTTGGCACGTACTGTATATTGTCACATTTGGAATTGGCCTTCACTTCAGTGAACTCACAGTTGGAAAGATGAAAACAGCCAAGCATTTTGTCATATTTGATGAATCACACAATGACTCTTTAGAACTCAAACAAATGGATGTACATGCAAGATAAAGTTCAACGGCCAAAAATAATTTAGCACTACCAGTTAAAATATTACATCAGTTTAATATACTTGGTATTTTTTAACAGTATATGTATGCCATCGTTGGGTACACCAGTGATCATATATCATCATTCAAGATGGTAAGGTCCTAAATATCCTTAAATTTGGTTGCTGTAAGGCCTTGAAAAATGTCAAGAAACAGCCTTGAAAAGCCTTAAATTTGATCAGTCCTTGCCTGCATTAATCCTGTTTCCGATATCAATACTTTTTGGTATGGAGGTGTAACAGCATAAAATAAAAAACATATCATATGGGTTTTTATCTTGTGCATAAATTTTGCAAATTAGATGAACTTAAGTTATTTTTTAGCCATATTTGTATATATTATGTTGATGTGTCCTGTTATCACCTTTATCTCAGAGATGCCTTGACGCTTATGTTTCACATTTTCAGCAGTGATCAGACATTATGTAAAATTGATGCATGGCAATTTTTTTGTTGGCAAAACAGTTCAAGATGGCCGACCGGCAGCTATTTTTGTTAGAAATTCTGTGTAACTAGTTTTATGCCTTGAACTTTTAACCGAAATCCCCAATTTCAATAATTTTTGGTTTGGAGGTGTAGCAGCATAAGACAAAATAACATATAATAGGTTTTTTGGTTTTTTTTCTGATGTGTATAAATTATGCAAATTAGCCCTTTACCGGCCACATCCACCCGCATAATATGCAAATAAATTCAGCAGCTGAAAAAATACTATTTTTCAATATGGTTTGGTTGAAGTTATTGGAAAATTTTTTAAAAATGATATTTAAAATAATAAATTTTGATATCGTCTGCTTTGGATAAAGATTTAGACAAACTTAAGCTTTTTTTCAGTCACATTTGTATATATTATGTTGATGTGTGCTGTTACCATCTGTATCTCGTAGATGCTTTGACACATTTGTTTCAGATTTTCAGCAATGTTCAGACATTCTGTAAAATTGATGCATGTCAATTTTTTCCCTCCAAAATTCAAGATGGCCACTGGTGGCCATTTTTGTTGGAAGTTGCGTGTAATTTGTTTTCTGCTTAGGACTTCTAAACGACATTTCTGATTTCAATAATTTTTGGTATCGAGGTGTATCAGCATAAGACAAACAACATATCATATAGGTTTTTTTCTCATGCATAAATTATGCAAATTAGACTAACTTAAGCTTATTTCAGTCATATTTGTATTATATTATGTTGGTGTTTCGGTCCTGTTACGACCTTATCTCTGAGATGCTTTGACACTTGTTTCAAATTTTTAGCAATGATCAGACATTATGTAAAATTGATGCACAGCGTTTTTTTTCTCAAAGAAAAATCAAGATGGCCAACTGGCAGCCATTTTGTTGGAAATTGCGTGTAATTATTTTTTGGCCTAGAACTTCTAATCAACATTTCCGATTTCAATAATGTTTGTAAGACACTTCGAAAATGTTGTTTCTCATTTTTACCAGTGATCAGACTTTACACAAAATTGATGCATGTAATTTGTTTTAGATTTTGGTAAAAAAATTCAAAGCAATATTCCAAAATTTGGTTACACCACTTACTGTGAGGGACTATTGTCAGATCATGGATGATCAGCATTGTATTTATTATTATTATTATTCATTGCTCTTACTATATGTCATGGGTGATCAGCGTTGTATTTATTATTACTATTATTATTATTCATTGCTCTTACTGTATGTATAGGCAGCCAAACTGTTAGCTATATACTTCTATATACTTGGATCTTTGAACTATTCAATGACATGCCAGTGGGACTCCAGTTCCAATAATGACACGTCTGGCATTTCATTTTTTTTTGTGAGATTGATTGTTCGTCCTTCTTTAGCACAACTGATCATTGAGTTTCCCTGAAAATATGTAACTGATATTTCTTACATTCGGCATTGTTTTAAAATATTTAAAAGAAATAACATGGTCTATCATTGGTCATCATTACAGTGGAACCCTGTTTATTGAATAGTCACTTTGCCAATGAAAATTATTCAATTAACAGGAGTAGTCAATTAACAAGGATTGTGTCACTTTCCTGTATTCTAGAGATAATCTTAGCATTTATTCTGTTATATCTTGGTTGACAGAGCTCCACGACCTCATGTCAAACAAGAAATAATAAATTGAATGCCTGTATTGGATGTTCCAAGGCCCAATAGGTCTATAAACAGACGAAAACTGGGGAGATTTACACCAAAAACTATACAGCTCGGCACATCAGTTACCTGAATACATATATGAAGTAACATGACAAACGGATTGATATTTTTTGAGTTATCTCATGCCAAAGGGATTGGAGGAATTTTCAATTTGAAGGATAAAGGGTTAATATCTCGGGATCAAATTATCAGATTTACACCAAAAACTTTTCAGCTTGGCACATCAGTAACCTGAACACAAATATAAAGTAACTTGACAATCCAAGCAATATTTTTCAAGTTATCAAATGCCAAAGGGATTGGAGGAATTTTCAATTTGAAGGATAAAGGGTTAATATCTCGGGATCAAAATAACAGATTTACACCAAAAGCTATACAGCTCAGAACATCAGTAACTTGAATAAAAATATAAAGTAACTTGACAATCCAAGCAATATTTTTCAAGTTATCGAATACCAAAGGGATTGGAGGAATTTCCAATTTGAAGGATAAAGAGTTAATATCTCAGGATTAAATTATCAGATTTACACCAGAAACTATACAGCTCGTCACATCAGTAACCTGAACACAAATATAAAGTAACTTGACAATCCAAGCAATATTTTTTAAGTTATCGAATGCCAAAGGGATTGGAGGAATTTTCAATTTGAAGGATAAAGGGTTAATATCTCGGGATCAAAATAACAGATTTACACCAAAAACTATACAACTCGGAACATCAGTAACCTGAAGATATATATAAAGTAACATGACAATTGGATAGATATTTTTTGAGTTCTCTCATGCCAAAGGGATTGGAAGAATTCTCAATTTGAAGGATAAAGAGTTAATATCTCAGGATCAAATTATCAGATTTACACCCAAAACTATACAGCTCGGCACATCAGTAACCTGAACACAAATATAAAGTAACTTGACAATCCAAGCAATATTTTTCAAGTTATCGAATGCCAAAGAAATGGATACGAATGCCGGACGGACAGATGGACAAAGGATGGACGAACGACGGATGGCCACCCCAGATGCCGGCATTATGTGTACCATACATAGTATGGGTACACATAAAAATTAAATGTTTAATGTCGGATATTTTACCCAAGTTAATAAAACTGATAAATTTGTCCCTTGAGTGCAACAAGGCTTTGCTTTGCTTTAGCATTGCAATGCTTTCTTGCACTCAAGGGATGAAATACACCACCACCCATGCTATTCTGTAGATTTTGAGGTCTAAAACATAAAACAAAATAAGAATATGAACTTTTGATGGCAAAGGAATAATTACAAAAACTAAACAAAATAATAAAACATCCGCCCACATGCAATTTTACAAAAAATGGCCCGAGAAACAAGAGGGGTTAGATTTAAATTGGATTTCTATGGCAGCCTATAGGAGCCAAGATTTTTACTTGGTGCAATATGAGGAATATTGTGTGAATATCTTCTTCCAATCCACCAGTTAGAATCTTGTGCTATTTGGTATACATCTTTATGGAGATCAAATTCAAATTTGTTCAAATCATGTCTGTGAGTTCTTATTTGTTCGCCCTCCAGGAGCCTAATTTTTTAACAAGTGCAATATGAGTACTATTGTAAATCTTTAAAAGTCTTTTTATTCAGATCCACCTGTCAGAATCTCTTGATATATGGTATATTGAATTCTCAGTGAGGTCTGATTCAAATCCATTTCTTACTAATAAGGCCTTCCGTCATTTTAACCCTTTCCGATGTCTTAATCTGTATTCAATGCAAATGTTTATTTGAAAACAAAGTACCTTGTGTAGGTTTTGTATCAAACACTTTTGAGCACACAATTTTGAAGGCAAGATGCTATCATGACATGAGTGTGTTCTAACGACTAATCACTTTCAAGTACAAGTTTGAAATTACAGGGAATCCCTTGGCATTTCCCAAGGAAAATTTGAAGGTTTCAAATGGCAGGCATGTCATTGGTCAAAATTTAAAATGTGACTAACTCTGCATGCTTACAGTCCATGAAAACAGTCCATGTTTCTTCTCACCTCACCTTGTTTGAAACTCGAGGTAAACAATATTTAAACACTTACTTAATAATGGTGACTGTTGAGACAAACCACTTGAACACTTTGGAAAGAGAAGTAATAAAGAAATGTTTCATGGTCTGCAAGGGCAGTAAAAAGTTAAAATGACCCAAATTTAAACCAACAATAATCCACACCAGTGAAGTTAAATCACTAATTGTAAATGGTGATAAGCAAGTTGAAATTTGCATAATGGGGTAAAACTGATCTTTTGGTATACCGATTTTGATTTAATTTGCCTGTATTGGTGATGCTATTGAAAATTATACCGATTATAAACGCCCAGCACTATTCCACATCTACTTTGTAGATATGGCCTAAAAAAATAAAAAATCTGTTTCTCAGGCCCTCCCGCATGGTCCTTTTGGCTGCCGCATGCTCTCTTTTTATAACCAATTTAAACTTTAAAAAAATTAAAATTAAATGATTTAAGTCTGATATTTTACTTAAGTTAAAAAAATTGATGAATTTGTCCGTTGAGTGCAAGAAGGCTTTGCAATGCTTTAGCATTGCAAAGCCTTCTTGCACTCAAGGGATGAAATACACCACCACCCTTGGTATTCTGTAGATTATGAGGCCTAAAACTTGAACCAAGAACATGAACTTTTGATGGCTAAGAAGTAATTACTGAAATAAAAAATAAAATAAAAAAACGCTCGCCCGCATGCAATTTCACAAATAATGGCCTGAGAAACAGAAGATCTACTTTGTGTGGCCTATTCTGATCATCACAAACCTTCAGTAACATGTGTGCATGGATCTCACAGTTGCTACATGTACTGGGTGTTGGATGTTTTGTCCCTGTTGTAACACAGACAATAAACCTCCTCACATCTGTTTTCTCTTTCTTCAAAGTGAGTTTTTAAGGATTTTGCGTGCTTTTATGCAAAGAAAACTTTACCCCCTGTTGTGGGGGTGGGCATTGGGCAGATTTGTTTTAAGGCTTCCACGTTTACACGTGTAAACGTAACGTTTCGTTTATGGGCATTAAACGTTTACAGTTCTGGTAAACGTCTACACGGAATGAAGTTTCAATAGAGTAATTTCAAAATTGCAGATTAATGCAGAAAGTCAAAGAAACAAAAAAAAAATTTCCAACTTTGTAATGCAATATTTTGGTAATGCTTCAGAAAAACTGTGTACTGGTTCCAACTGGCGGCGCCTCCACAGTAACCAAACGAAATCATCTTCAAATCATGTGATATCATATGTGACAAAGTCACGTGAGCTGCATGGCAGTGCTTATCTTTGGTGTTTCCTTCGAAACGTGTGGGATGTTTTAGTTTATTCGGATTTACATGTATATTCCCAAAGTGATACACAATTGTTCTCGATGATTTCGTTCACCTGACATGGATTATTAATTTATTATTCATATGGGATGATCTTAGGATCGATTTATGGAGTTTGACAGACAGACTGGCACTTGCGGTGTTTGAAAATTTGGATTCCCCTGCATGGTTTGTAGACTTAAAATAGTTTATTTTTGCGACATTGCATTCCACTCTCAAGTCCGGTATTGTCACTATTGTGTGCCATGGCAACTCGCTCCAACATTACTGTTTGAAAAAACACAAGGAATTTCACCCCGAACCCACCAGAATGAGCCCAGAGACCCCCATAAATTTCAAAATTTACCTGGGGGAGAATCCCCCAGACCCCCCCCCCCCCCTCCCCCATAGACTGAGCGACTTTGCCTTCAGCATCTGTATGCTGTGATCGTTCGTCTACGTCGTTTTTGGATGAACTGTAAATCGGCTGTCTCAGTAACATAAATTGTATGCCCTGTACGCAAAGATATGATGAACTTACTGTGTATTATTACACACTTCTATCAAATATTGACTACTTGCATTGTTAGTAGGCCTATGTGTAAACGTTTCCGTTTCGTTTACAGACAGTCGTTTAAACGTTAACAATTTTGTCTAAACGTGGAAGCCTTAATTTGTTTGATTTAAAATGTGTTTTGATGGATTTCAAGTGATTTTATGTAAAAATATTCTTTCTCCTTGGGATGGGTGGCTTAATACGTTCCATTGTGTGAGCGATACTGTCAGTCCCAACACAGCCCTATCCCAGGACTTTGGATGGGTAGGGGTATGTCAGCACCTCAGTTGCAATCTCCTGAGTTGGGATTCTCTGGGGTCACCAAAACCTGTCAAGTTTCAGCATACTATGTCATTATTCCAGTGATCCCAAAAGGTCAGTATGATTATAGATTTATTGAAGTCTGTGGAGTTGAGATTCTTAAAGTAGCCCTTGCATCTCCTATATTGGACTCTTTGAAAATATAATCTTAGGTGGTTTAGTGGCAACATGTAACATGCATTCATTTTCCAGACTTGGACTCTGTGGCGATTGGATTGGATTACTAGTAGATGATAGGTCAATGGAATTGTGGTTAGTTCAACTGGGAATTGTACTGTGCACTTCTCATTCAGAATGGGACAGAAATCTGGCCCATAAAAAGGCCCTGAAATAATCCAGAGCACATAGTTACTCCAGTTAAAATAAGTGGACATAAACTATTAACTCTTTACCTAACATGAAAAGCAGACGACATTTACAAAAAAAATTCTTGAATAACCAATTTTTTTCATTTTTCTGTCTCAAAATCATAGGTTATGACCCCTCGTTGGAACGAGCTTGACATAGGTTATGACAAGCTCGTTCCAATGAGTGGTCATAACCAATGTTTTTGAGACAGAAAATGAAAAAAATAATGAAAATTAATTGCCGATTTTTTTGGAGGGAATAGCACTGGCCAGTTTTAACCACTACGTCGTCGCGGAAAGGGTGAAGAATGTTATTTTGGGTTGTTTTATTTTATCATTCGACTTGACAGGGTGTGGGAAATATCAAGTTTGTAATTAAAAATTGTATAATTGTGAAAACTACTTGTCAAACCAAACCAAAAAATAGTCCGTTGTTGATTGATACCTGTAAACATCAAACTTGTAACTTTAACTCCAGTGTTTATTGTATTTTGCAGGAGAACTTAATGGTGAATGCTCAGCAAATGAATCAGTTACACCACAACAGTCTTATGTCAAAAAACCAGCTCCTGCAACTTCTGGTCAAGTTGTAACCGGTAAGCAATTAGAATGTTTTAACCCTTTACCCAATGCAGACGATATCATAATGTATTATTTTAAATATCATTTTTTGAAATTTTTCTAAAAATTTCAACCAAACCATATCATGATATGGTCTTGTTTAATTTTTTTGAAAAATAATCTTTTTTCAGCTTCTGAATTGGCCGATTCATTGGGTAAAGGGTTAAGGCAGATTGTTAGGTTTCTGAGAACCACACTTCCTTTGAAAAATCATGAATGGCAATGCAACAACAACAGTATTTTCTTCGAATTCAGATGAGATCATAACTTGCTTGTCACTTGTGTAACTCAAGTTAGTGTGTATCGTGACAATTTTTATTGTGGATCTCAAACTGGAGCAGAAATTATCTGTAGGGATATCCTTCCAAGTTTGTTAGATAGAAGTTGCTAGCAGTGCTCAAAAAACCCCAAATCCTTCAAAAATCTTCTCATGAACCACCAGTCATAGTGTTTTGAAATTTGGTATGCAACTGCTTTATGCGCTTAGGATTCAAGTTTGTTCCCAAGAAAGTTTCTCAGGCAATATTTGGATTTATGCTGGGTGGAGAAAAAATTTTGGTTCCGCCCAAACTTTCTGTTTTCCGAGCCAGTTGACCAGTTTGAACCGAATTTATAATACAGCAGTTTTAGGGAACATATACTTGATCTGTGATAGAAAAAAATTGTTCACATCTTCGTGGGAGCCTCAGCTACTAAAAATAGAAAAACATTTCAAAAGCCTTTATTTCCCAAACTGCACACAACAGAGAATTGTTGTTTAGTGTGAAGCATCATTAGGACCAAGAGAAAAATAAAAATTGCCATCTTGTGTCATGGGGTATGGTATGGGGGGGAGGGGGTGGGGTGGGGGTTAATGGAAAAATGCTGAGTCAGAACTTTTCAAAAGTTAAAACATTTCTTCTTCTGCAGAACTACCCATCAGAATCTTTTGATATTTGCAATACAACATTCTTAAAGGGATCCAATTCAAGCTTGTTCATAGCAAATCCCTTGGTTCTTAATTGGGTTCCTTTTGGAGCAATTGGGGGAAAATTTACAGAAAAAAAAAAAAATCTTCAAATCTGCCAGTTATAATTTTTTAATATTATGGTATACAGCATCATAAGGAGGGGAGATTCAAGTTTGTTAAATCAAGTCCTAGTTCATATTTGGAATCCTTGTGGGAACCTAAATTGTAACTTCGTGCAATATGTTAGTTCTTTAAAAATCTTCATTTTTGGATCCACCATCATTATCTCATCATATTCAGTATTCATTATTCTTAGAAGGAGCAGATTCAAGTTTATTCGAATCAAGTCCATGGATTCATATTTGGCTGTCTATGAGGGCCCAAACTTCGGCCAGTATGAGGAATATTCTTCAAAAATTTTCTTCACATCCACCACACAGAATCTTGTGATATTTGGTATACTGCATCCTTAATAAGGGTCAGACTCCTCGTCTCCACGTTCATATTTGCGATCATTGGAAGCCAAAATTTCACCTAGTGTAGTATTTTGAAAATTCTTTAAAAATCATCAGGATCCACCCATCATAATATTTTTATATCCATTATACAGCATCGTTATAGGGAGCTTATTCAGATTTGTTTAAATTAAATCCCCTTGTTCATATTTGGACTCCCATGGGAGCCCAACCAGATATTTTCACCATAACATTCAACCAGAGAGCCCTAATTTATCTACAAAAAAATCCCCCTAAAACTTGTCTCAATCATAGCTTTATTTACTGCCATTTCACTCAATTCTTCACACAACTGATAGCTTTCACAGGCTCTGAATATTTCATCCAATTCTATCTAATTCTGAGAGCTCTTTTCAGAGAGAAACTCTTTTGTTGTGTTTCCACATAATTTTAAGCCTATTTTAGGATGTGTGTGGAGAGGGGGGAGTTGTCACAAAATATACTTCTTTTTTAGACTTTTTTTGGTGATAATCATTGCAATATACACACGTGTTCAAGGTGACACTTCCTTTTGCCTCTATCATTCTGATCCCTTTACACTAATACCCTTTATTCCTCTGTTGCTTCCTCCCTCTAACTCACTTTTATTTCCTTCCAAACAAAGTTATCCAGGTGAGTGTTTTATGTTCAGATAAGCCTCTAGTTTTTGGTAAAACAAATTCATGAAAAGTGCTTGGAGATGTCAGCAGAAAAGTACATAATTTAATTTAATCCAATTTGTAAAGTCACTTCTTGAGTTTAACCCTTTACCCAACGCAGATGATATCAAAATTTATTAGTCCCCTACCGGCATCGCCGGAGGGGACTATAGGTTTGCACTCTGTCCATCCGTCAGTCTGTCAGTCACACTTTAGTTTTCCGAACTTTTTTTGGAAATGCTTCAACCGAATGATTTCATTTTTAGCTTAACTTGACATAGTCAAGATAAGCTATTGCCATCACGCGTGCGGAAGTCTGTTAGTCTATGAGTCTGTTAGTCTGTGAGTCTGTTCACATTTTCCTTTAGCACGGGATACACCCCGCAGTTCTTGTCTGATCGTCACAAAATTTCATATGCAGGTTTGGGGTCATGTCTAGATGAGAACGTCCCCTTTTGGTCACGATTGGGCAACCGGTATGGCTGCCCGAGCCCAAAACTCGAAAACCATTAGCACAGTCTACAGGTCGTATTTATGAAGGGATTTCATTGTAACTTGATAGGACTTGATAGGATGCCTCTGTATAATGCCTAGATGAGAACGTTCCCTTTTGGGCATGATCCGTCAATCGTGATGGCTGCCCAAGCCCGAAACCCAAAAACTTTTAGCACAGTCTGCAGGTCATGTTTAATATGGAGGGATTTCATGGTAACTTGGTAGAATGACTCCTTATGATGTCGAGATGAGAATTTCCCCATTTGGGCATGATCTGCCAACCGTGACGACTGCCCGAGCCCAAAACCCAAAAACCTTTAGTACAGTCTACAGGTCATATTTATTGAGGAATTTCATTGTAACTTGGTGGGTTCATATATTGTCTGGATGAGAAGGTCCCCTTTTGGATGTGATTGGGCAACTGGGACGGCTACAGGGGCCCAAAGCCCAAAAACCTTTAGCACAGTCTACAGGTCATATTTATGAAGGGATTTTATTGAAACTTGGTAGGATGACTCCAAATAATGTCTAGATGAGAACGTCCCATTTTGATCGCGATCATTCAGCCTTGATGGGTGCCCGAGCCTAAAAACCTTTAGCATAGGCAAAAGGTCATATTTATGGAAGGATTTCATTGTAACCTGTTAGGTTGACTCCATATAATGCCTAGATGATGACATCCCCTTTTGGTCGCGATTGGTCAACTGTGATGGCTACAGGTGCCCGAAACCCGAAAACCTTGAGCACAGTCTACAGGTCAAATTTATGAAGGGATTTCATTGTAACTTCGTAGGATCACTCCAGATGATGCACAGATGAGATTGTCCCCTTTGGTTGCGATCATTCAACCAGAAAGGCTGCCCGAGCCCAAAGCCTGAAAACCTTTAGCACAGTCTACAGGTCATATTTATGAAGGGATTTCATTGTAACTTGGTAGGTTGACTTCATATGTCTAGATGAGAACGTCCTCTTTTGGACACCATTGGGCAATTGTGACGGCTACAGGGGCCCGAAGCCCGAAAACCTTTAGAACATTCTACAGGTCATAATTATGAAGGGATTTCATTGTAGCTTGATAGGATGACTCCAAATAATGTCTAGATGAGAACGTCCACTTTTGGTCGTGATCATTCAGCCTTTATGGCTGCCCGAGCCCAAAGACCTTTAGCATAGTCTATAGGTCATATTTATGGAAGGATTTCATTGTAACCTGTTAGGTTGACTCCATAGAATGCCTAGATGATGACATCCCCTTTTGGTCGTGATTGGCCAACTGTGATGGCTACAGGTGCCCGAAGCCCGAAAATCTTGAGCAACGTCTACAGGTCATATTTATGAAGGGATTTCATTGTAACTTAGTAGGATCACTCCAGATGATGCCCAGATGAGAATGTTCCCTTTTGGTTGCGATCATTCAACCATGATGGCTGCCCGAGCCCAAGACCTCAAAACCTTTAACATAGTCTATAGGTCACAGTTATGGAAGGATTTCATTGTAACCTGTTAGTTTGACTCCATATAATGCCTAGATGATGACATCCCCTTTTGGTCGTGATTGGTCAACTGTGATGGCTTCAGGGGCCCGAAGCCCAAAAACCTTGAGCACAGTCTGCTGGTCATATTTATGAAAGAATTTCATTGTAACTTCGTAGGATCACTCCAGATGATGCCCAGATGAGAATGTTCCCTTTTGGTTGCAATCATTCAACCATGATGGTTGTCCGAGCCCAAAGTCCAAAAACCTTTAGCACAGTCGACAGGTCATATTTATGAAGGGATTTCATTGTAACTTGGTAGGTTGACTTCATATAATGTCTAGATGAGAACGTCCCCTTTGGATGCAATTGGGAAACTGACGGCTACAGGGGCCTGAAGCCCAAAAACCTTTTTTAGCACAGTCTACAGGCCATATTTATGAAGGGATTTCAAGGTAACTTGATAGGATGACTCGTTTTGGAATAATTTCACTGTAACTTCATAACTTTTGTTAATATACGTTAACTGTGAGGCCCACATACATTAACTGTGAGGTCATATTAACCCACCCCTCAGCTCTTTAGTACAGTGTACACCTCATATTATTTTTATCAAAAACATAGCATACAGGGACCAGAAATGAACATATTCCCAATTATCACAATTCTTGTCTTATTTCATAATCCTTTCATAAACATTGAACATTATCCTTTTCATCAAATACAACACACAAGTTAACCCTTTACCCATCGTAACGGCCAAAACCGGCCAGCGCGATTCTCAAAAATCGCCAATGAATTTTTATTATTTTTTCATTTTTTGTCTCAAAAACATAGGTTATGACCCCTCGTTGGAACGAGCTCGTTCCAACGAGGGGTCATAACCTATGTTTTTGAGACAAAAAATGAAAAAAATTAGTTATTCAGGAATTTTTTTTGCAAGTGTCATCTGCTTTTCATGTTAGGTAAAGGGTTAAGCTACAGTGTCATTGATACTTTCATTGGTAACCTACTAGAGAACTATGACTTACAGATCAAGTTTGAGTTTCATGCTGATTGCATTATTCTTGTGTGAGTTATGGCCCTTGGAAATATGGAAAAGCATCAAAATATCAGTTTTCCAGACTTTTTTTGGAAACGCTTCAACGGAATGATTTTATTTTTGTTAACCTACTATAGAATGGATGACTTACAGATCAATTTTCTTTTGCGCTCTGTCAGTCTGTCAGTCAGTCTGTCAGTCACACTTTAGTTTTATGGACTTCTTTTTGGAAATGCTTTAACCGAATGATTTCATTCTTGGTAACCTACTATAGAACGATGACTTACAGAGCAAGTTTGAGTTTCATGCTGATTGCATTATTCTTGTGTGAGTTATGGCCCTTGGAAATATGGAAAAGCGCCAAAATATCAGTTTTCCAGAATCTTTTTGGAAACGCTTCAACGGAATTCATGCTGATCACATCCAGGTTATAACATTTGTATAATTAATTATTAATGCTCATAAGTCCGGTAGGGGACATTGTATTGCTTCAGCGATACGTGAGCTCTTGTTATTTTAATATTTGTTGAGTTTTTTTTTTTCAAATTTTTCAAACAATTTCTACGAAACTATATCACTTGACCCCCTCATTGGAACGAGCTTGACAAGCCTGTTCCAATGAGGGGGTCACATGATATGGTTTCGTTAAAAAAATTTTTAAATATATATTTTTTTAACTACTTAATTTGTAAATTACGTGGGCGGATGCAGCCGATTCATTAGGTAAAGGGTTAATGTCAGTGATAGACTGCTGGTATTGATTGCTTGAGAAGACATATTCTTTAATATGACTTGAGTGCCTCCAATCTGTTGAAAGTCTTCCAAATATGATAGGACAGTGATTTAAATAAATTGGTTTTGTTTGCCAATGTATTCTTGATACCTTGTTCTTTTGGTGTTAAAGTAAATTGAGAAGGCATCAAAAAGCCTCTAATAAAAACATAAGTAAGTGCATGGTTTTTTGTGTATTTTTAGCTTCCCCTGCCCAGGCCACCGTAGCAGAAAAAATTATACAAAAACATGCCATTCATCAACCACAGTCATCTTCCACAGCTCTATCATCACAATCAGAAATCAACAAAAACGTTCCACAGAAGAAGAAAAGTTCTTTATCAGGTCCTGTTGTTCTTCTAGAACCACTGGATTCAAAGGTATGTTGGTCATTTTGTGAAACTTTTTGTACATTCTTTCTCCTAACAATAAACATTCTGTTTGCAAATCTCTGAACTCATTATATTAGCTTGTTGTGTATTGGTATAAATACTTAACAATATATGTGATTTTTAGCTCACCTGACTGAAAGTCAGGATGAGCTTTTCTTATCACTCTTCTTCGTCCGTCCATCCGTCCGTCTGTCCATCATCCTGCGTGAAGGTGGTGTTTGAGCCTCTTTCTCCTAAACCACTGGCCACATTTTAATTAAATTTCATGTAAGTAGTGGTTATATAGGGGCATTTTGATTTTTATCCAATTTAGGTTTTGGCTCATATTGAGCAGAGGTGTGGGGAAAAAATGGCCAAATTTTTTTTAAATCCTCTTCTAATGAACCACCAGTAGCAGAGACTTGATGTGTGGTATACAGAGGCCTTTTGAGGTTTAGAATCAAGTTTGTTCAAGAGAAGTTTGTCGGGCATTATTTGCCTTCGTTATGGGAGAGGCAAAAATTTTGGCCACGCCTAAAATTTCTATTTTCAGAACTGTGAGGTCGATTTGAACCAAATTTGATTGGAGGATAATGGGTCATAAGTAGTTGATTGATGCAAAAAAAAATTTTCTCATTGCCCCGTGGGAACCTTGAGAGCTAAAAATAGGAAAAACCTTAAAACTGCCATATCTACAAAACTACACGGCACAGAGAATTCTTATTTTGTATAAAGCTTACTTTTATACAGAAGAATAGAATGGTTAAAAAAAATCCCTATCGGTTTGATCACAAGGTACTTTTTTCAGGACTTTGAAAAAGTGCTGAGTCAGAACTTTTTAACACTGTTGGCAATGGGAAAAACATTAAAAAAATCTTCTTCTCCAGATCCAGCAGGCAGAATCTTTTGATATTTGGTATGCAACATTGTGGGGTGGATGTGATTCAAGTTTGTTCAAATCAGTTCCCTAGATTCATATTTGGGCTCACTATAGAAGCTCGAATTCGAATTTAGTGCATTTCAGGCAAATTTCTTCAAAATTCTTCTTCTCCAGATCCAGCAGGCAGAATCTTTTGATATTTGGTATGCAACATTGTGGGGTGGATCTGATTCAAGTTTGTTCAAATCGGCCCCCCTGGATTCATATTTTGGCTCACAAAAAATGCCTGAATTCGAACTTAGTGCATTTCAGGCAAATTTCTTAAAAAATCTTTTCCAGATCCAGCAGGCAGAATCTTTTGATATTTGGTATGCAACATTGTGGAGTGGATCTGATTCAAGTTTGTTCAAATCGGCCCCTTGGTTTATATTTGGGCTCAGTATAGGAACTTAGTGCATTTCAGGCAAATTTCTTTGAAAATCTTCTTCTCAAGATCCAGCAGGCAGAATCTTTTGATATTGGGTATGCACCATGCTTAGGGAAGTGAGATTCAAGTTTGTTCAAGCCAGGTCCCTGGGTTCATATTTGGGCCCACTGTGGTAGCCCGAATTATAACTTAGTTCAAAATGAGGAATTTTCTTTAAAAATCTTCTTCAGATCCAGCAGTCGGAATGTATTGATATTTGGTATGCAGCATCCTTAGGGGGTGAGATTCAAGTTTGTTCAAGCCATGTCCCTAGTTCCATATTTGGGCTCACTGTGGGAGCCCGAATGATAACTTAGTTCAAAATGAGGAGTTTTTTTTTAAAAATCTTCTTCTTCAGATCCAGCAGCCGGAATGTTTTGATATTTGGTATGCAGCATCCTTAGGGGGGTGAGATTCAAGTTTGTTCAAGCCATGTCCCTAGGTCCATATTTGGACTCACTGTGGGAGCTTGAATTGTGACTTAGTTCAAAATGAGGAATTTTCTTTAAAAATCTTCTTCTTCAGATCCAGCAGTCAGAATGTTTTGATATTTGGTGTGCAGCATCCATAGGGGGATGCGATTCAAGTTTGGTCAAGCCAAGTCCCTGGGTTCATATATGGGCTCGCTGTGGGAGCCCGAATTATAACTTAGTTATGAGGAATATTGTTTAAAAAATTTTTTTGTTTTTTTTTGTTTTTAAGATCCAGTGGTCAGAATCTTTGGATATTTGGTATAAGCTTTTCTTAGGAGGAGCAGATGCAACTTGTTGAAATCAATTCTCTGGGTTGGTAGTTAGGCTACCATGTCAGGTGAGCGCCCTCAGGCCCCCTGGGGCCTCTTGTTTGAGTAGCATATGCTATCCATGGTAATGCTAGAGGGGGCATTGCTCTTGTTTTTTTCTTTGGAGGATGGGGGAGGGGGGGGGGGGGTTGTTTCCAGATTATAGGGCATTGAATTAGTGTCCACAGACACATGTTGCATTTATTAAGAATGGTTCTTTTCTGTAGTGTGGGAAACTTTTGTGACCTTCAGTAAAGTATTAAACTTGTTCATCTGTTGTGTATAACAGTATCTGTTATCTTTTTATTACAGACTTAGCACTTGGTGCCTGACAAATGAATGATTAAATGTCATATTTTCTAGGCATACCTTTCCTTATCGTGACCTTTGCAAAAGTATGTTGGAACAGATTATGAACTGCCACGGTTTCATGCTTCATTTCTCAATTCGTAAACGTTTTCAGTAGCTTTGAAAAAACAAAACTTAAATATCAACATTTTTGAGACTACTGGCTGAAGTGTTGGTTGCTGGGAGATACAAGCTCATTGTTCGTTTGAAAGTAATCATTGACTTTACTAGTCAATTTTTAGCTTGTTTGTTGCTTACTAACCAATGACATTAACATCATGATGAAAGTTTTTTTCTATTTTTTCAAATCGAGTGATTCTGATTGCATTTTAGTGTTTTGTATTCAATCAAGCACATAAAATTTGCCCTTTTTTGTTGACATGCCTGAAAATAAGCAATGTGACATTTCCAGAATGAGGTCCCCAGAGGGAGAATTTGATAATTCTATCTCATACAGTGGGCCAGTTTATACTCTGGGTACCTCTTTCTGTTTAGTTTTGAGACCCTGATTCAGTTTGAGGTTCACAGAGGGAGGGTAAATTTAGTGATGCTACCCTGCTGTGCAGGGTAGCATCACTAAATTAACCCTTTGGGAACCTCATTTTGCAGATGACAGTCTGCTTATTTTCTGGCTTGTTTGTTGAATGCTTGTACATTCTTTATTTGAACAAATGGATAATAATAATAGTTATAAGGAAATTGATGTTATTCAAACATGAACCGAAGGACATACTAACATTGTGATTCTTAGGTTTGATACAAATGATTTGATAAAGTCAAGAATTTTCTTCGCTCACAAGTGATAAATGAATGACCACAGTCTTGTGTGGGATAAAATGGTGAGATCCTGTTTAAATGAGTGTTTTGTGCCAAAAATAAAATAGGTTGTCTTATCTCAAGTTTTGGCAACCTTGACTCTCAGTCATATCTGCCTCACTACAGTTGTACATACTCAGCATCTGTTTCTTTTTTTTCAGACACTTCAGTCAATTAAAGAAGGTGGCAAAGGTGAGATATTTATTCCTTTTTTCAGCTGGGAGGTGATAACTGAAATATTGTGTTTGTTATATGCATTTTATGTTTCAAATGAAACTGACAGTCAGTGTTTGGTATGCTGTGTCTAGAAATTTGGCTGCTATAAAACTGGTAAAATAGCGGATTAGTTTTGTTATCTCCAGTCAGTCTGCAGTAAATTATAAAATTCCATGTTGACAAATTACAGTTGTTTCTAATTAGGAAGGTCATCTGAAAAAACTGAGGCTTTATCTTTGTACCAGCACTATTCTGATAGTGGCGTGCAGAACTGGAACAGTTAATTTTATGAACTTTGAAGGGGAATATTCTTGATCTCTTGTGAAAAGCATTGTTATCTCATGGGAATTTGAAATTTGTACCCACTATGTTGCGTACAAGTTCTTTGTGGAAAATGGCACATATAATGAAAAAAAATTTGAACAACCAGCCAAAATACTGTCCTTAACCCTTTGAGACTTTAATTATCCTGACGTTCAAACGGCACTGGGAATTCAGTTTCTTCAACGTTTTTCAAAATTTGACATCAAACGTCGGAAGGTACAAATAAGACATTTTTCATATTAGTGATTATCTGGTTGAGGGCTAGACTATATTAATGTGGACTGAATTTGTTATTTCGAAACTTGTTTTATTACAAATTATTGGAGAGTGCCAAGAGGCAATCTCCAATAATTAGTAATAAAACAAATTTATTTAAACAAAATATTATTTGTGTTTGACTGAATATGAAATATAAGCAAGGAAAGAGTTGTCTTTTACTCTGGTATCCTCATTTTGTGAAAGCCCTGATAGTGGCTTCTTGCACTCAACCAGTTAAGAAGTTTTGACAGCAGGATTATATTAGGATTTTAAGCTGCGATATGATTTGGCTCAACAGTTGTCACTGAGCACTATTCGGGAGAAAATAGGAATTGGGATTGAAACTTTTAATAATCGAAAAATAATAACAAAACAAATGACCACAAAATATCAACACGCTGTTTGATTTCGTACATTATAAGATGTACAAAAGTATCAAAGGGTTTAAATATAAATTAACTGAAATAGCAGTTGCTCGATCATGTCTTGATAGACGGATGAAATTTATAGTATGAATAGTCATCTTATGTTTGTGCTTATGCTACTTGATCTCTAGTTGACATCACAGGTTTATGTGAGCCTCAGTTAGTGTTGAAGTTATGACAAAATAGCCAACTCTATCAATTGTTGAAATAAATTTGTTCTAAAATTTTTAGCTCTCTCTGGGTTTTTGTTCATGCCTGAGAAACAAAACATGGAACTACTATGTCCAAAATATGATTGACTGGAGATTTTTAACCAGTCATTACATAGATGATTCTGTTTAAATTTTTTTAACTGGTAGAGTGCTGAATTATTTTTGGTCATCAAAATTTGTTCACATACATTTGCCTAGTTACAATTTATGGGAGAGTGCCGATAGGCACTCTCCCATAAATTGTAACAAGGCAAATCCTAGCAGACTAAATAGTTTCACTTCAAAGGTGGTATGAACAACATCCACAAAATATGAAGCCTTTAAGTGCTGGTACTGACACTTCAGAGTAAAGCCCAAATATGGGCTTCCAGCACGCTACCAGTTAATACTTTGATGATAAGATCTAAATGTAAAAGTTATGAGTGTTTTACCCTTCACCAAATGTGAAAAGAAGATGCCAAAGGTAAAAAAATCTTGAATGATTGAAAAAAAAAAAATAGCTAATGATTCTACCATTGGTGCGAGCTCAACATTGAGCAGTTTTTAGGTATGTGACTTTGTGAAGCAGCATAAATAATCGCTTCACTTCATTCTTAAGGCCCCACAAAGTAGATCTTCTGTTTCTCCGGCCATTTTTTTGTAAAATTGAATGCGGGAGGGCATTTTTTTTATTTTATCTTTTATTTTTGTAATTATCTCTTTGCCATCAAAATTTCATGTTCTTGGTTCATGTTTTATGCTTCATAATCTACGGAATAGCAGGAGTGGTGGTGTATCTCCTCTCTTGAGAGTAAGAAGGTTTTACGATGCTAAAGCATTGCAAAGCCTTCTTGCACTCAAGGGACAAATTTGTCAATTTTTTTAACTTTGGTAGAATATCAGACATCATCCATTTAATTTTTATTTTTTTTAAGTTTACATTGGTTATAAAAAGAGAGCATGTGGCAGCCAAAAGAACCATGAGGGAATGAGAAGATTTTTTTTAGGCCTAAAGGCCTAGTTTCAACTTTGATAACATTTTACTGCAACATAACAGGCACTCCAGCATACCTTTTCTGGGTAAACATGCAAGTTATATTCTAAGTTCTTTGGCACTTGTTTCTTATTTCTAGTTATGTCTTTGCTGTCTATATTGGCAGCAAAGTTTTTTATAGATACAGATGAAAAGTCACTGTATGCAGAATGTCAAAAGTAAAGCAAAAATGTATGAAAATCTCCCGGTTATTAAGGTTTAACATTGTGTCTTGAATGCAAAAAATATATTGTAATAGTATTAATTATTTTATTTAAATTTATTTGTTGAACTATTTTATCACAACATTCATGTTTTCATATATTCTTGTCAATCTTTTCAGTAACAGCAAATTGCAGTTTGAGTAAACATAAAAAGCCATCAAAATACAATATCGAACGAGAGCTTGGTGGTGTAGGGCACAGCTTCAGAATATCAAGATCTAGAGGTAAAACATATTGATGTTTCGGAGGATTTTTTTTTTACAAAACTACTGAGATGCATTATAAATTCAGTAATTTGCTTTTTGTATTCATATGATTTTTAGCTCAACTTGATGATCGGGTCGCATTGAAACTTGGTATGCTTGTTTGGGGTAACCTCTACATGGAACTATCGATTTTCTTCCTTTTTTGTGAAAAAATGTTTCCGTTGGCAACGACCTTTGAACTTAGTACAGTCAGACATCAGTATATTCCTTTGGCATGTCCTACAGGGCACATTCATGATCAGATCGCTTTGAAACTTGGTATGCTTGTTTGAGGTGACCTCTAGATGAAACCTAGCGATTTTCTTTCATTTCTTTAAAAAATAGTTGCCGTTGGAAATGACCTTCGATGAACTTAGTGCAGTTATGAATCAATATTACCCTGCAGGACACCTTTATGATCAGATCGCTTTGCAACTTTGTTTGCTTGTTTGGGATGAACTCTAGATGGGAGCTAGCGATTTTCTTCCTTATTCATCAAAATCAAAAAATGTTGCTGCTGTCAACGACCCTTGAACTTGCTATAGCCAGGCATCAATATATTCCTTTGGCACTCCCTACAGGGCACATTTATGATTGGATCGCTTTGAAACTTGGTATGCTCTTTTGGGGTGTCCTCTGGATGAGAGCTATTGATTTTCTTCAATTTCTTTCAAATCAAAAATAGTAGAAGTTGGCAACGACCTTCGATGAACTTAGTGCAGTTATGAATCAATATTACCCTGCAAGACACCTTTATGATCAGATTGCTTTGAAACTTGGTGTGGTTGTTTGGGGAGACCTCTAGATGGAGCTAGTGATTTTCTTCCAATTCCATCACTAAAGGTTGCCATTGGCAATGACCTTTGAACTTTGTTAGCTCACCTGACTGAAAGTCAGGGTGAGCTTTTCTCATCACTTTTCGTCCGTCGTCCGTCGTGAAGGTGGTGTTTGGGCCTTTTTCTCCCAAACCACTGGCCGCATATTAATGAAATTTCATGTGAGTAGGGGTTATATAAAGGCATTTTGATTTTTTGCCAAATTAGGTTTTGGCTCATATTGAGCAGAGGGATGGGGCAAAAATGCTCCAATTCTTCAAAAATCTTCTTCTCAAGAACCAGCAATAGCAGAGACTTGATATTTGGTATGCAGCTTCCTTTTGAGGTGTAGAGTCAAGTTTATTCAAGAGAAGTTCGAGGGGCTATATTTGACGATGTTTAAGGAGGGGCAAAAATTTTGGCCCACCCCAAATTTCTATATTTTTATACTGTACCAATGACCCAGACATAGCTGGTGCTAACTCTTAAAATATAGGGCCAAACACAAATTTTGCCCCCCAATCCCCAAAATTTGCATCTAAAACCAAAGAAAACATGTCCTGAAAGGCCCTCCACACTTCACCTCTACTGTGCATGCGCAGTGTCAAGGACGTTCCGAAATTGGCGCCATTAATCATTCTAAGTTTGGCCCTTCATCAGTTAACATCTGACTGATCTTTGTGCTTGTAAATCTCAGTTTAAATGATGCCAGACACATAAATATTAGTGAAATGGTGATTCTAAGGAGGATAGAGAAGGAGGAGAGGAAAAATGTGACAGAATATTATCCAGGGTTCATACAGCTCTTGAAAAACCCTTGAAAATGAGTTTTTTCTTGAAAAACCCTGGAATTTGAAATTAGCCCTTGAGAAACCCTTGAACTTTCAGAAATCTCTTGAAAAACCCTTGAATACCAAGCTATTTCCTGGGCATTGTAAATATATGTGTACTCGCCTTTTACTTGTTTGTTGCGCTCGTGTCGGTCAGTTAAAAAAAAACATAAAAAAGTATGGAACGTTTTACCAAGATTACTGTAACACAGATCACACTTTGGGTACCAGTACTTCCTGACTTCCAAAGTCAGATCCGTGTCACATGAATCTTAGATTTTTAGAGCTCATACAACAAGCTGAATAGTATATGTAGCCCTTGAAAAAAAAAGAAGAAGCCCTTGAAAAACCCTTGAAAAACCCTTGAACTTTGTGAGCAAATTTTTGTATGAACCCTGTTATCAGGGCTTTAACTTAAAATTTTTTAATTAAATTATGTTAAGTTACCTATTTTCGAGGCAGCAGCCATTTTGTTGTCATTCTGATTATTTAGTTACACTGTTTTTTCAGTGTTTTCCTCTCTCCCTGTCCTTTAAGTCCCCCCTTGCTATTCTCCCATGCTTTTGGCATAGTTTTTGTAATTATTATTACTAAATTTTCTTGGGAGTTTTAGCTGAATAACAGAATGAATTCTGTTCTTTTCCCCATGTTTACGTCTTCACCTACGGGTGGTTAGGCGTTGTGTTCTGCATCTACCATCTGATGTTCTGCAGTTTCTTCCCTGGAAGTCTCTGTTTTGCATCAGATAGTGTATTTTTGGTAACTGATTTCGGGCCTGGGTGCCTGGAGTCTTATTTTAGTGTTTTTACACTCATTGTTTACATTTACTACAGCCCTCTGTGTGAGGGGGGGATTTCTGGAAAATAATATCTTGATGTTATTTTAATCATAACTAGATACATTATTATTGTTCGTAAGTGTTGAATAAATTGTTTAAAATATTTTTAAAATTTTTGTCCACACTTAGGCTTGGGATCCATTGGGGCTCAACGTTACTTTTCAGAAACTTGGGCTGTTCTGAAAAAATATTTTTTCAAAATATTTTGATTTCAATTATTTTTTCTATATTAATGGATCATATTATTATTATGTATTTTGATTGCCAGGGGTTAGTGCGAGTACCAGGACTTGTTTTCTTTTCACATTGAAAGGATATTGATCAATTGTAATAAGAGGAAGTCTTCCTCTGACTTTTATAATCATTCTATATGTGGTCAGTGTACTCGCATTAACTCCTGTTCTGTATCGTATGATTTCGATGACAATATGGGAAGCGTATGTCACGGTATGTTATTGGGGAATTAGACACTCCGGTCCTTTCACCGCAGGGTCACTCTACTTTATCAATTTCTATTTCAGACGATCAAGATTAGGGTGATGTATCTGTGATGTCTTCCAACAGTGTGCCTCCGTCGTCACAATTAATGAAGGGCTAGCGGAAAAGTGTTCATGTAAATACGCCAATTGCCTAAGAGGACCCTAGTAGGTTCGACGGCCTTTGACGTCCGCTAGCTCGCCCGGTGTAACGTCCATTCACCGAATGGTTCGGCAGCCGGGTTCGTACGTTACGGTCTAGAAGGAATTTTGGGGTGATGCGAGCACTATAAATCAACCTAATGCACACCCAGTTACGGCAGATTGGAGGGAGAACGGAGGAAGCCTTTTAGTCCGGTTCATAGCTCGTTCTGGTCCATCCGGACGGCGAGCGAGAGAGGCCCCTCTCTCGTACAATAACATCTGGCCCCAGATGTTGTGGTACAAAATGTTTCGCATTCGGAGCATACGTCCGTCGCTCGGGACGCTCCGACATATAGTCAGTCCGGAGTAGACTGTCAATAAGGCTTCCTCATTCTCATGGTAGCGCACACGACCGCTCTTGGCTACGTGATCACGGATCCAGTCAGCTTCGCCAGTCAGAGAATCATCGGCGACCAGGTCACACCATCCGGTAGCCAGGGACACGAGGCCTGCAGACTCCGGACGTTCGCATAGGAAGTGTGCGGGAGTCAACGTACACGGAGCTTCCGACGGCAATGCATCGTAAGACCGCTACTGCACAGGCCTCGGGAACGGACGTGCTTTCCTAAATAGCACAGTTTATCGCAGCATTCCAGCATCAACTAAATCTGTCGCATATTTTTTATCCGACGATGCTGGGTCGGGACGCTCCGCGGAAGCGGGAACGGACGTCCGAAAATTTCATCCGGTCCGACGGGATACCGAAAGGGATTTGGAGGATTTCGAGCTTTCCCTTTCGGAACAACATATGCTGTTGTGTATGTCATCTGACTTGGTCTTCTACAGCTTCTTTCGTCGGACCAGATTGCTGCGATGCCGGATAAGAAACTGATAGCGTCGGTGGACTTAGAAATTTTTGGTTCGGTTCAGGGACATCGTCCCTTAGTTCCGACATAGTCCAATAATGTCACACAAACTTTCGAATTATTGAACGACGCTATATATATTATTATTATATGCTTGCTATAACCAAGCATTTCGGGTTTCTTGTTCGCAAAGTTACGGAGATGTCTTTCAAAAGTGTGCCTCTGTCGTCATAGTTAATGAAGAGCTAGCGGCAATAAGTGCTCATGGAATATGTCTATCGCCTACGGAGTGACATTCGCTAGCTCACCCGGTGTAGCGTGCATTCATCGAATGGTTCGGCTGCTGGGTTCGTCCGTTGCGGTCTAGGAAGGAGATTTGGGTGATGCGAGCACTTTAATTACTTTAGTACTCATCCAGTGACGGCAGATTGAGGACAGATTGGAGGAAGCCTGTTAGTCCGGTTCCTGGCTTGTCCAGGTCCGTCCGGGCTGTCAGCGAGAGAGGTCCCTCTCTCGTCCAACAACATAGGGGACCGCATGTTGTGGTTCTGATATTTTACATTCGGAGCATATGTCTGTCGGTCGGGACGCTCCGTTATATTGACAGTCCGAGAGACTGTCCATAATGCTTCCTCATCCTCACAGCAGGGCACACGACCGCACATTGGCTACGTGACCTCGAGTATCCGATCAGTTTCGTCATTCAGTGATTCCACGGCGAATAGGTCGCGCCATCCGGTAGCCAAGGGACACGAGGCCTATACACTCCGTTCGCTCGCATATTGGTAGTATGCACGGGGTAACGATCACGGAGCTTCCAGCGGCAATGCATTGTAGGACCGCTTCTCCTCAGGCCTCAGTGACGGACGTGCTATCCGAGTTAGCACAGTTGTTTCGCAGCATCCCAGCAATTGACAGTTTCTTGGTCGAATCAGGAATTATCCGACGGCGCTGGGTCGGTGCGGTCCGCGGTTGCATCAGGTACGGACGACCGAACGCTTTATAGGGTCCGACAGGATGGCGAAAGGGATTCGAAAGATTTCGAGTTTTCCCTTTTGTAGTATCGGAAGCTGCCATTCATATCTTCTGGCATTATCTTCCAGTGATTGTTATTTCGGACTACATTGCTGCGATGTTGGATAAGAGACTTATAGCGTCATTGGACTCGGTATTTTCGATCGGTTCGGGGACATTGTCCCTGACTTACCGACGCAGTCCAATAATTTCATTACAACATGTGTTTTATTTTTCGATGCTATATATGCATACAAGCCTGCTACCAAGCATGATAGTTTAGTTTCTTGTCCGCGTTGCTCATTTCTGCCGTTTTATCATTTATACGAATAGTTTATTTTGGCAGTGCAGGGCATACCGAGAGTTCATATGCGTCTAGACGGTGTGGTTAAAGACTGGAAATATTCTTTTTCGCCGTCTATGTCTTTTCCAACTTCAATGTTGGAAACGACAATGATGTCTAGTAGACTTAACTTAGATGCTTTATCATACGTGAGGCGTTATCATTACGTCTTCAAGAAAAGATTTACGGGATATTATTCTCAATGTAATTTCTTTTGAGGGCAGTAGTTTGTTCACGTATAACTCCGCCCTTCAGTGGCTGATTGGAGTTGGTTAGACGTGATGCAGCCCTAGCTACATCCACGCGCGTGGATAGTAAGGTTAAGAACTCTCTCAGAGTCGCTTCGTTCTCGGAGAAGCTTCTCTTCGACGGCAACTTTTCGGCAATCCATGAATTGCTCAATTTACACGTTCTCTTGTCTATCTAGTGTTACAAGAGATTCAGACTGGGGCAAACATTCGGTGGTTGACTCAGAGAGTGCCACTGCAGTTGCCGGACCCGAGTGTTGCTGTTATGACGGTTACCAGTCAAACAGATTGGGATATAATACTGATCCCAACGGATTCGAAGTGCCAGGGTCTTTGGGTTCCGCAGTCTCTTAGCAACCAATTATCTTCCGCGGAATAATGTTTTTTAGGCTTGCTTTATGTCATTGCATGAACATTATTCAGAAACGCATGCCCAAATCCTGTCCGTTAATTCGACAGTAGTGGCGTATCTCCGGAACCGGGGAGGCACTCTTTCGTTTCCGTTATTCAATTTAATGGAAAGAATCCGTCTGTTGGTTATAGTACACCAAGTTCTGTTTTGGTCCGTCATATTCCGGGTCGTCTGATTGTTTTACCGGACTCCCGTTCACTTAGGGGTCGCTTGTTGCTGTCAGAATGGACTCTCAACAAACAAGTATTCAATCAGATTTGCTTTCTATGGGAGCGCCCAATGATGATTTATTTCACAGCTTGCTAATCAATTGCAGACGTATGTGTTGGCTTGTCCGGATCTCTGAGCTAATGTTGTTAACGCTCTATTGATCTATAGGACGGAATGATAGGATACGCGTATCCTCCGGCGCTGTTGTTTCAGCAGGTATTGCTAAGATAAACAACCACAATACATTTCTGTTGATAGCATCTCTATCTTCACAGAGACCATGGGTAATTTACTCTGTTGTCTACTGTGGGACTTAACGTGAAATCTTCCTCAATGTGAGGATCTTTTTTCACTGGGTAAATCGTGTCATCTTTATCACAACCCGCAAGGTCGCAACCTTCATGTATTCCGTTATGTGGTCCGTATTGCATTGTAAGCATTGTACTGGACGAGGTTTGGACGCGATTTCTTACTATAGGAGATCCTCTTCTTCGCTATTCTATGCGACTAAAGTGGAGGCTCTTCTGTCGTTGGTGTAGGGATCATTATGTTCATATTGTTGATCCCTCCATACTACTCATTGCAATTTTTAGCTCACCTGACTTTCAGTCAGGAGAGCTATAGTGATCACTCACCGTCCGGCGTCCTGCGTCCGTGAACATGGTGTTTGCGTCTTCTCCTCCCAAACCGCTGAACCAATTTAATTGATATTTGAGATAATAGTTTGTTATGACATCGCAATTTGATTTTGTTCAAATCAAGTTGCCTCGCCTGTGGGTAGGGCCACACCCAAAAAGTGTGCTGAAATCTTAAAAAATCTTCTTCTCATGAACCAGCAGTAGCAGAGACTTGATATTTGGTGTGCAGCTTCCTTTTGAGGTGTAGATTCAGATTTGTTCAAGAGAAGTTTGTGGGGCTATACTTGGCGTCGTTATGGGAGGGCAAAATTTTTGGCCCCGCCCAAAATTTCTATTTTCCAAACCGAGAGGCTGATTTGAACCAAATTTTATGTGAGGGCTTATTGGGTCATAAGTACCTAATTTATGCTGATCTTTTTTCCCGTAGCCCCATGGGAACCGCAGGAGCTAAAAATAGAAAAAAATTAAAATGCCCATATCTCAAAAACTGCACGGCACCGAGAATTTTTATTTGGTGTGAAGCTTCCTTAGGACCAACAGAAAGAATTGGTAAAAAAAAATTGCCATCGGTTTTATCATAGGGTACAGTTTCGGGACTTTGAAAAAGTGCTGAGTCAGCACTTTTTAACGCTGTAGGCAATGGGAAAAACATTAAAAAATCTTCTTCTCCAGATCCAGCAGGCAGAATCTTTTGATATTTGGTATGCAACATTGTAGGGTGGATCTGATTCAAGTTTGTTCAAATCGGCCCCCTGGGTTCATATTTGGGCTCAGTATAGGAGCCCGATTTCGAACTTAGTGCATTTCAGGCAAATTTCTTTGAAAATCTTCTTCTCCAGATCCAGCAGGCAGAATCTTTTGATATTTGGTATGCAATATTGTGGGGTGGATCTGATTCAAGTTTGTTCAAATCGGCCCTTTGGGTTTATATTTGGGCTCAGTATAGGAGCCCAAATTTGAACTTAGTGCATTTCAGGCAAATTTCTTTGAAAATCTTCTTCTCCAGATCCAGCAGGCAGAATCTTTTGATATTTGGTATGCAACATTGTGGGGTGGATCTGATTCAATTTTGTTCAAATCGGCTCCCTAGATTCATATTTGGGCTCACTATAGAAGCTTGAATTCGAACTTAGTGCATTTCAGGCAAATTTCTTCAAAAATCTTCTTCTCCAGATCCTGCAGGCAGAATCTTTTGATATTTGGTATGCAACATTGTGGGGTGGATCTGATTCAAGTTTGTTCAAATCGGCCACCTGGATTTATATTTGGGCTCACTATAGAAGCCCAAATTCGAACTTAGTGCATTTCAGGCAAATTTCTTCAAAAATCTTCTCCAGATCCAACAGGCAGAATCTTGTGATATTTGGTATGCACCATTGTGGGGTGGATCTGATTCAAGTTTGTTCAAATCGGCCCCCTGGGTTCGTATTTGGGCTCAGTATAGGAGCCCGATTTCGAACTTAGTGCATTTCAGGCAAATTTCTTTGAAAATCTTCTTCTCCAGATCCAGCAGGCAGAATCTTTTGATATTTGGTATGCAATATTGTGGGGTGGATCTGATTCAAGTTTGTTCAAATCGGCCCTTTGGGTTTATATTTGGGCTCAGTATAGGAGCCCAAATTTGAACTTAGTGCATTTCAGGCAAATTTCTTTGAAAATCTTCTTCTCCAGATCCAGCAGGCAGAATCTTTTGATATTTGGTATGCAACATTGTGGGGTGGATCTGATTCAATTTTGTTCAAATCGGCTCCCTAGATTCATATTTGGGCTCACTATAGAAGCTCGAATTCGAACTTAGTGCATTTCAGGCAAATTTCTTCAAAAATCTTCTTCTCCAGATCCTGCAGGCAGAATCTTTTGATATTTGGTATGCAACATTGTGGGGTGGATCTGATTCAAGTTTGTTCAAATCGGCCACCTGGATTTATATTTGGGCTCACTATAGAAGCCCAAATTCGAACTTAGTGCATTTCAGGCAAATTTCTTCAAAAATCTTCTCCAGATCCAACAGGCAGAATCTTGTGATATTTGGTATGCACCATTGTGGGGTGGATCTGATTCAAGTTTGTTCAAATCGGCCCCCTGGGTTTATATTTGGGCTCAGTATAGGAGCCCAAATTTGAACTTAGTGCATTTCAGGCAAATTTCTTTGAAAATCTTCTTCTCAAGATCCAGCAGGCAGAATCTTTTGATATTAGGTTTGCACCACGCTTAGGGGGGTGAGATTCAATTTTGTTCAAGCCAAGTCCCTGGTTTCATATTTGGGCTCACTGTGGGAGCCTAAATTATAACTTAGTTCAAAATGAGGAACTTTCTTTAAAAATCTTCTTTAGATCCAGTAGTCGGAATGTTTTGATATTTGGTATGCAGCATCCTTAGGGGGGTGAGATTCAAGTTTGTTCAAGCCATGTCCCTAGGTCCATATTTGGGCTCACTGTGGGAGCTTGAATTGTAACTTTGTTCGAAATTAGGAATTTTCTTCAAAAATCTTCTTCTTCAGATCCAGCAGTCGGAATGGTTTGATATGTGGTGAGTAGCATCCTTGGGGGAAGGGGGATTCAAGTGTGTTAAAGCCAAGTCTATGGGTCCATATTTGAGCTCCCTGTGGGAGCCCAAATTATAACTTAGTCAATATGAGGAATTTTTCTTTAAAAATCTTCTTCAGATTCAGCAGTTGGAATGTTTTGATATTTGGCATGGAGCAACCTTAGGGGGCTGAGATTCAAGTTTGTTCAAGCCAAGTCCCTTGGTTCATATTTGGGCTCACTATGGGAGCCTGAATGACAACTTAGTTCAAAATGAGGAATTTTCTTTAAAAATCTTCTTCAGATCCAGCAGATGAATGCTTTTGATATTTTTTAGGCAGCATCCTTAGGGGGGTAAGATTCAAGTTTGTTCAAGCCATGTCCTTAGGTCCATATTTGGGCTGATTGTGTCTTTAAAAATCTTCTTCAGATCCAGCAGTCGGAATGTTTTGATATTTGGTGTGCGGAATCCTTAGGGGTGTGAGATTCAGGTTTGTTAAAGCCAAGTCCCTGGGTTCATATATGGGCTCCCTGTGGGAGCCCGAATTATGACTTAGTTCAATATGAGGAATATTCTTTAAAAATCTTTTTTTAGATCCACTGGTCAGAATATTTGGATATTTGGTATAAGCTTTTCTTAGGAGGAGCAGATGCAACTTGTTGAAATCAATTCTCTGGGTTGATATTTAGGCTACCATGTCAGGTGAGCGCCCTCAGGCCCCCTGGGGCCTCTTGTTTAGTATACTTGTTTCACAAGATCTACTGCAGCCTGTTATTATTAAGGTTATGGGTTTATGTTACCTCATACCTATGCACTCTAGGATAGTTTACAATTGAGTCTTATGTCTCATTATCTAAGTCAGTTAGTAACTTTTTGATAAATAGACTTAGAATCTTTAGATTAAATTCCTATATGGAATTTAACTTCAGTTCTTATTTAGCTAAGTAATCATTTGAGCCTCTGGAAACAGTAGTTTTCAAATTCTGACCTTTTAGACAGTAATTCTGTTGGTTTCTCTTTTACTGAAGAGTCAGTGAGTTTCATGCACTATCGATGGATGATTTTCACTTTCGTAGTTTCGGAATCACTACTTCCGTTACTATTTAGGTTGGATTTTTGCATAAGAGTTAGGCTCCTAATATCCGGAACCTATTGTTATTAAGGTCCTTCCGTCTTCGTACGGGCATAGGCCTTTACTCTTTCCGGTTAGAGTTTATGTATTTATAAACAGATATCTGTTTATTACTATGGGCGTAAGCTTCTTCTGTCTTTGATGCCTAGTAGAAGCACGTTACGCTCCATGCTATTGTTAATGGACTCTATTAACTATCGGTACTGCTTATGGTGTATCATTGACTCAGCAGTTGTGCTTAAGATTTCGGCTCATGATGTAAGAGTTCTTCTACATCTTGGGCTTACATTAATAGTGTCGCTATTATAGATTTTTGAAGGCTGCTCATTGCGCTCAGCCATCCACATTCATGAATTTTTATCTCAGAAATATTGAGTCCATTTCTGGAGGCCTCTATTGTTAGGTCTATTATCTACTGCTCAGAATGTCATTCACTTAACAGTTGCTACTATAGCTAGGTAGGCTGTCTGTTTCGGCAGTGTCTCCGTTCTGCTGCCCTCTTCGCTCTGGGCTATTTGACCCAGGGCAAGAAAAAGTGGGGGGTGGGAGGGTGTTCCCTTGGGTCACCTGTTTTACTATGAAAACAAGGGGATACCTCCTCCGGAGTTAGTAATTCTGAGCTGTTATTGGGATGGTTGTTTAGTGAGAAGTTTATGTTTTAAAAATTCATTCAAGTCTTAGTTTTTAAAGTATAGCTTTTGAATATTGCATATGTCAACGGACATGATTATGCAATCCTCAGACACTTTTAAGGAGTATAAGAGTCTCTATTCTCTAGACTTACTTTATTTATTGGCTTACTTTAAAAATTATTAGTATAAGGATTATATTGGATATTAATAGAGTACATGGATGTATGAAGCTCAATTTTGGAAGGTGTTGTATCTTTCTAATTTATCATAAATAAGAAAGATACATGTAAGGCCTATTACTTCTTTTTCCCTACAGGGGATGACTCTATTTTATATTATTGAGTGTATTCCATTTTGCTCTATGTCCTTGGCCCTCCAGCCTTTTTACTATTCAGCTATGTCTGGGTCATTGGTACAGTATAAAAATGTTAAAAAATTTATAGTAATTTCTATATTTTTTATACTTACCAATGACCCAGACGGGGATGGCCCTCCCAGGAGTTGGGAACTCTTGCCTCCCCGCTGAGTACATAGCACTTACCAGGCACTGGTTATTAGAATGATTAATGGTGCCAATTTCGGAACGTCCTTGACACTGCGCATGCGCAGTAGAGGTGAAGTGTGGAGGGCCTTTCAGGACATGTTTTCTTTGGTTTTAGATGCAAATTTTGGGGATTGGGGGGCAAAATTTGTGTTTGGCCCTATATTTTAAGAGTTAGCACCAGCTATGTCTGGGTCATTGGTAAGTATAAAAAATATAGAAATTACTATAAATTTTTTAACTTTCCAAACCGCGAGGCTGATTTGAACCAAATTTTACGTGAGTGCTTATTGGGTCATAAGTACCTAATTTATGCGGAAATTTTTCTTCCCATAGCCCCGTGGGAACCACAGGAGCTAAAAATAGAAAAAAAATAAAACGCCCATATCTCCAAAACTACACAGCACTGAGAATTCTTATTTGTTGTGAAGCTTCCTTAGGACCAACAGAATGGAATGGTAAAAAAAAATTGCCATCGGTTTTATCATGGGGTACTTTTTGGGGACTTTGAAAAAGTGCGGAGTCAGCATTTTTTAACACTGTGGGTAATGGGAAAAACATATAAGACTACTTTTCTCCCAAACCACTGCTCCAAAAGCTTTCAAATTTCACATATAACATCTTTGGAAGATTGTTTCACATGTTTATTGAAATCAATTGCCTGGGTCCATATTTGGGCTCTGCTTGGATCGCTCTGCAACCCGGTATGCTTGTTTGGGGTGATATCCAGATGTGAACTATCAATTTTCTTCCATTTCCGTCAAAAAAACATTGCCGTTGGCAACAACCTTCAAACTTAATTTAGTTAGGCATCAATATATTCCTCGTATAGGTATGATCGGATCGCTTTGAAACTTGGTAAGCTTATTCGGGGTGACCTCCAGATGGAAGCTTTTGATTTTCTTTCATATTCCATAAAATATTATTGTCGTTAGCACCAACTTTTGAACTTAATGCATTTGTGCAGCAACTTACCCTTTTGCACTCTCTGCAGGGCATATTTATGAATTTCCATAAAAAAGAAAAAAAAGCATTGTCACTTGCGATGACCTTCAAACTTATGCATTAACATCTTCCATCGGCATGCCCCAGAGGGTGCATTTGGATTGTTTTGAAACTTGGTATGCTTATTCAGGGTGACCAAGATAGAAGCTATCGATTTTCGTTTCATTTTCATTAAAAATTGTTTCTGTTAGCATCAACCTTTGAATTATTACCTTTGTACAGCAACACTCTTTTTTGACATGGCCCACAGGGTACATTTATCATAGGATTGTTTTTTTAACTTGGTGTACTCATAATGCGAGACCTTTAGGTAAGAGCTATCGATTTGCATTAATTTCTGTGCAAAAAGTTGCCGTTTACAATGACCTTTAAACTTACTGCATTTGTGTATCAACATTCTTCCTTTAGCAAGCCTTACAGTTAAAATGCATGGATTGCTCTGACTGTTGTGCACACCCAATGCTGTTATGGTAAAGTTTCACCAAATAACATTGGTACCATGATCTTCAATTTTTCCATTTCACTTCTAACTTACCAAGTTCAAGTTTGTCAAGTTGAATTACAGAGTCATTGACACTTTCATTTGTTACTGTATGTATTTGTTTCTGAAGACATGTAATCAGTTTTTGATATCCATTTATCTTGGGTTTCGTTCATGCATTTCGGCCCAGAGTTATTGTCCTTGTTACTCTTAGAAAAAGTCTGTACAAACATTTTGCATTATAACTTAGTCATTTGTTTGTTGATTTTGATTTCCGTTGGTATGGTGAGAGTCTATCATGGGGGAGAAGACATCAACACATTGCAGGTTTCACCCATGCATACAGACCAGTGTTATGGCCCTTGTTACACTGATAAAATTGTCTGTATAAACATTTTGCATTATAACTCTGGCATCAGTTGTTGGATTTTCATGTCCTGTGGTGCGGTGATAGACCATTCTGGGAAAAAGTATATCTGCATTCTGCTTGTTACGTCCACGCATATTTAGCACTGTATGCCCCTTGTTAGACTTAGAAAAATTGTCCATGTGAAGTTTTTGCATTGTTTTTTGTCAATTGAAATAATTTTTGTTGAATTGCAGCAGAAAATTTAGTAATTTTTGTATTGCCCATTTTAACATTACAGGAGGGGGTGTATATGCAATGGTTTGCCTTACACTATTTTCTTTTATAAACTTGTATTAACACCTGTTCTTGGCTGACTGGCACCAATATGTCCAATGACATCTTTAATCACAACTTTGTGGCATTGCTCTTCTTGAATACTATAAAAAGATCTTTATCCTACACAAAGTGTGTCTCTCTGCACAGACTACAGTAATTCCACATGCCCCACTCAATGGGACTGTTTGCTGTAACAGTATCAGCGCCACAATTGATCTTGCCAGGGGCGTGGTGGCATCGCGGTAACCGGTTCTCGTCAGATCACCGAAGTTAAGCAACGTCGAGCGCGGTTAGTAGTTGGATGGGTGACCATTTCATCGACGGATTCGCGCTCCCACGTTGTGTCCTTGGGCAAGGCACTTAACCCCGATTGCATGGGGGCATGATGACGCTGTGTACTAAGGCGTACTGCACGTTGAAGGTGTGCATGTCTTCAACCAATCTAACCCTGCCTGTGCCGCCCTGCAGAGTTCAGAGTTGCGATGTTGAAGAGATGACAGCTGCACATTGTTGCTCAGTGGTTCTCTCCGGGTATTCCGGCTTCCTCCACCCGTAAAACTGTCACTGACATAATATGACCCTGGCTGTTAATGTGTCGTTAAACCCTAACAACAACAAAAAAAAAAATTGATGTTGCCAAAGAGTGTTTGAACACCTCGAAAGATTTTCCAACCTGGGATTGATCTTGGGACAACTGGCATAAGACACTAGTACACTTAGCCACTGGACCACCACTCTACATGCATTTGTATTTCCCCTTATTTCAATAATGTCCATTTTGTCGGACACAGTGTGCTTTCTGTTTGTTTTTTGGCTTTTGTTCCAATTCATACACAATGAAGTGCTAACCCAGTACTCAAATGAAATTTATTTTGATTTGATGATTTCTAACCAAGTTTTTCTTCCTTCATGAACATTTTGTCTTTGAGTATGACTGCAGTGTAGTTACTCGTGCAGATTGTTATCTCAAAGTAACAAGAATTATCTTCACTTTCATGTTTGTAGGTCAAAAAAGGAGGCATTCTACAGAATCTGATGATGGCAAAAGATCAGATGAGGAATATGATCCTTCAGATAAATCTAGAAGGCATAAACGTCAGCGGTCCAAGAAGTGTGTTGTGATAAGTGATGATGAAGATGATTATATTGATTATTATGAAGATCGGAGGAGCCGGTCGAATTCACCAGTGGAAAGTTAGTAAATAGTTTGTTCGTACATGTGTGTATTTGTGGGGTTTAGAAAGTACCAGTAACATCAGTTTTTCAGAAGAGTACTTGCATGTTAATTTTTCACGTTCCTATAATTTCTTAAATCAGTGGTGTGATTTTTATTATTATTATTATGCCCCCGCAAACAAAGTTTGGGGGGGTATATAGGAATCACCCTGTCCGTCCATCCGTCTGTCCATCCTTATAAGCGCAACTCCTCCTAAACCGTTTGAAGAATTTTCATGAAACTTTACACAATGGGAGAACCCCATATGAAGATGTGCATGAAGCAATATAATTCCATTCTGACAGGCGCGGGGGGTATCACTTTGTGAACTTGCTCACAGTACCTCTAGTTTTTTTTAATCGACAGCATGATTTTGAAACATTTCCACTCATTGCAAAAATGACTCCAGTTTATTTTATTTGCATGTGATCACACCCCTTTTAACCCTTTACCCAACGTAATTACCAAAACCAGCCAGCGCTATTCTCAAAAATCGCCAATTAATTTTCATTATTTTTTCAATTTTCGTCTCAAAAACATAGGTTATGACCCCTCATTGGAACGAGCTTGTCGAGCTCATTCCAATGAGGGGTCATAACCTATGTTTTTGAGACAAAAAATGAAAAAAATTAGTTATTCAAGAATTTTTTTTGCAAGTGTCGTCTGCTTTTCATGTTAGGTAAAGGGTTAAATGTAATTGAAATAGCGGATATGGAAATAAATATTTATCATGTTTAAGAACACTTTTATGAAATATATTCTTTCAGGAGTCAAGAAGAAATCCAAAGAGAAAAAACGGAAACCATTTCATCCAACTCTTACAACAGAAGAGCTTCTTGATAGTCATACATTCAAAAAATTTAGTAGTGCTATGGAGTATGTATTTGATGCAGCAGAAGACATCAATTTTGGCAGTTTAAATCCAGGTATGCAAAACATAACTAAATATATCTGTTAATATCGTAGAATGGGAAGTGTGAGGGAATTAATATAAATTATTATCACCAGGCTGTCTTTTCTTGTATTAACCAGATATAATCAGATGTGGAAATGGTTATCAAATTCACGTAACTGCTAGAATTAATATTGAAGGCTAAAATTTGTTGACAAGGATTTGTTTTGTAACAGTGTAGTGGAGAGAATCACACAAATGAATTGTAAAAAAAAGACTGTGTGGACAAACTATTTTTATACCCCCCCCCCCCCTCTCCCCTCCCCCTCTCCCCTCCCCCTTTCCAGAAAAAATTTTGGGATTATACTGTTTAAAGTTTGCCTGTGTGTCTTATGCACTTTTCATCTTTTCCAGTAACTTTTGAATAACTGTTCAGAATCTATTAATTTGTTGGTATGTTTTATAATTTTCAGTATCTTGGTTGAGCTTGATTTTGAACTCTTTCCATTTTCCTGCCCATTTTATATATAAATTTGTTTTTTGTTTTTTTGTTTTTTTTTACCAAAATGGGCATTGAAATTTTGGGAAGTAGTCATTTCTGGAAGGACAGATTAAAATTAAACTGTTTTAGGCACACAAGTATAACTGAACAATATTTATTTATTATTGGGGTTTAATGACACTTGACAACCAGGCTCACCTCGTGTCAAACAGTTTTTCTAGTGGAGGAAGCCGGAGTACTCAGATGGAACCACTCACTTGCAATGGCAAGCAACTGTCAGACTCCCCAAGGTACTAACTCCACATAAGCAGGGTTAGCATTGGTGGAAGACAAGTGCACCCTCAACGTGCACTATGCCTTAGTACACAATGCCACTGTTCCCCCACATGGGCTATCAGCATTAAGTGCCTTTTCCAAGGACACAACGTGGTTGTTGCAGATGGGATTCGAACTGAGGAGTTTTCGGCTTTCAGCCTGCATCTCTACCTACTGAGCCACAACTGAACAATAACTCGGTGATGTTTTGATTTCGAACTTTTTTTCTTTTTTTTTTTAGATTTATGGGCCAGAATGGGCTTTGACATTTTGAGGAACTTTGTTTCCATTCAGTAACTTTTTCTTTTTTACCTGCGTCGCAAGCGGCAGAGCAGGTCTAGTAATCGCTCGACTCCGTCCGTCATTCCCTCAGTCCGTCATTCCGTCCGAAACACTTTTTCCGTCAAGGTTTTCTCGGCTTCTCTGCAAGGGATTGATTTTATATTTGGTCTGCTGCTTCATGATGAGTTGTATCGTGTAAGCAATTTTCAGATCTGCCGTGCAGCCACTTCCTGTTTGCCGATACTTTGAAATTTTACTCTGCCCACTGAACATTGAAATTTTTCATCAAACTTTTCTCGGCTTCTATGCAAGGGATTGATTTTATATTTCATCTGGAGCCTGATAATGATCAGTTGTATCGTGTATGCAATTTTCAGATCTGCCGTGCAGCCACTTCCTGTTTGCCAATTCAGTTACATGCAGCGACGCAGGTCCAGACCCCGTATTGGTCTTGGCTTGTTTTAACAATAGTGCAGAACCTATTAAGTTTTTACACTAACATAACTATGTGCTGCCTACTTCTTGTTCAATCTTGAGTGTTTTCAGGTTTTTTTCAGATTTTTCAGCTGAAATGAACTTAGATATTTTGAGATGTTTTCATTTCCATTCAATAACATTTGAAAAACTGCTCAGGATGAAGTAGTTTTAGTATACTTTTTTAACTGAATAAAATGAAATACATTATTAAATTAGTTCCTTACTACTTGTAGATATGAGCATGGGTCTTGTGTTGGCATTGTACTACATTCAGCTGCATAGTGGGAAAATTGGCACGCACATCTTCTCATTATTCAAAATGTTGCATTCATTTCTTATGTGACTGTCTTCTACACTCAAAATCTATCGAAATGCGACACAGAATGGGTCATGAATTATTGTGAATCAATGCAACATTTACAAATCGTCCCGAGTTCCAGTGTGTTTTCTGTGCCAGTAGGGGCAAAATTATAATAGATTTTAAAGGCAGCCCCAAACTGGTCTCGCATTCCAGAAAATCAAGGGGTGCAAAAAAATTTTTCTAGGCGTGCAGCACTCTTGCACTCCTGAAGAATGCCAGGCCTGAGTGCAGATTTCTCTTTAGTATTATAGTGTTAGGATATAGAACCTATATAAATTCATTTAACATTGTTTCCTCAATGTCCAGATATGGATTATAATTTGATTATTTGAGAAATAAGATCCTAGCCACAAATAGGTATATAACACATTCCCTCTTCTCATTACTAGAAAACATTCTGATCGTTAACATCGTTTGCTCATACTGTTTATCAAAATGTCCGAGACTCCAAGTGAAAAGTGCAAACACGATTCAACAGATACATCCAGCAAGAAACAAAAAGTATGATTCTAAATTTTATGACGTGTGGAAAATTGACATTCCATGGTTCAAAGTTAGTGATTGTGGCCCATCATTTGCATGGCGTATCTTCTGCAGAACTCAAATCAGTATTACAAATGGGTGCAAAAACGACTTAACAAAACGCAACAAGATCACATAACATGAAAGCCAGTTGAAAATTAAAGACAATAAAACTGTCAGTCCATAATTAATCATTTAAAATAAAAATAGCTATTTTTCATTGATTTCCCTATAGAAAAAAAATCTCCCTATTTTTCATCAAATCTCCCTAGTTTACATTTTCTAAAGTAAACAGCTCTGCTGGTAGGGCTAGTTTAAATGTCTTCTGCAAGGTGAGAGTCTTGACATTTGAGATGTTTCATAAACAGTTGGTCTCAACATTTGGTTGGGTTTCATAAATTGTACTTACGGACAGGTTAAGTTGCTTTTTGAATATAAAACCTAGCCACTAAATGAGCTCTTTAATTCAGTACTGTTACTTTTCAGTGATGCCAAATATGGATTTCTATTTCTTAACCTGTTAAAATTAGATGAAATAGAGTCACGGATTTCATTCTCGGGCTTGGGCATTTAAAAATTATAGGGGAGATAATACTGCCCGTATTAATTGGCCCCAAGGGAGCCATAAATTGCTTGTTATAATTCCCCCCCAGTGGGCCATAATTATACTACTTCCTCAGTTTTAGTCACATTTTCATGAAACTTCACAAAAATGTTCAACACGCTGAAGGGAAGTGCATGACATAATTTTTTTCCAGATATGATTTAAGAAGTCGGACTGGTGGCCATATTGGATTTTGCCAAATGCTTGTGAAGCGAACTACTTCAACAGTTTTTGCTGCATTTTCATGAAACTCAATATAAATTGATCGACATGATGAGGAGCAATGCGTGACATAAATTCAAGGTCCGACATAAGCCGTAACCTATAGGTTAGGTTGTGGGGGAGGTTACGTGTTTCTATAAACTCGAAACCTATTATTAGGTTACGAGAGGAAACTGATTACCTTAATAATTTACCTTATATCTACACTACAGAAACCTACAGGTTACGGTATGCTAGGCACACCGTAACCTATTTTAAGGTTACAGTGTATGAAGCTTATATCAGTCCCTGTAAATTTTTTCCAGATCGCATTCAAGATGGCCGACTGGAGGCCACATTGGATTTTGCAAAATACTTGTGGAGCAAACTACTTCCACAGTTTTAGTTGCATTTTCATGAAATGTCACCAAAGTGATCAGCATGATGAGGAGCAGAGCGTGACATAATCTTTTTCCCAATCGGATTCAAGATGGCCAACTGGCGGCCACATTGAATTTTATTTTTACTTAGAAAAATTGAACAGTCACTCACCAACACTAGGCAGTATGCCACGGTGGGGGTATACTGGGGCGACAGACCATCGCTAGTTGAATCCAGGGAAGCTGGTTTTCAAAACAGCTAATGTGAGTTTGTGTTCTTGGGATTTAGGCTTTGAAATCTTCACACGTTTACTCAAGATCTCCATAAAAAACCATAATTTTGTCAAAAACTAGAAAAAAAATTCAAACTTGTGGTGTTAGAAAATTTTAAAAAAAGTATGAAAAACTACTGTTACTGTAAAAAATCAGAAACATTTGTGTTCAGTTTAAAATACTTTTCAAGTTCAGTCATATGGATTGCAGATTGAGGCAAGTGCTTAAATAGGTTTCAGAAGAGTGATTACCACTCACATTATTTTGAACCTGCATGGGTGAATAAGGGCGATCACCTGCCTCAAAAAGCCAGACCTGCATTTTACAGTTCTCGGTCAGATGGTTGAGCAGTTTAGTAAACAAATCTTCAGATTGATTAAAGGTGTTTTATCCTCTTTTTCAAGCGAGCTTGTTGAAACATTTGTAACAGTTTGTGTCAAATTCTATTTGATTATTATTACTGTGTGGTCAATTTTCTGTAATTGGTGGGTTGATCGAGCAGATTGTATCTGTCAGTGTCCTGATTGGCCTTATGTAATTTTTCAGGGTTGTCATAAATTCTTCGTGGCTAATATTAATTTAACTTCATATGAATATTGAGCTTCACAGGAGGAAGAAGACTTATTTTTCAAATCCAGGAATGTCCATAAGATTTTAGCAAGGGCAGTGTAATGTGCTATTTCAGATCTAGACCTTTAAGGCCACTGAAATTGACTGAACTAAAATTTATTGAATGACATTCACAAATCACATTTATTTTCATATTGCCTAAAATATAGATCTGAAAGAGGTCAAACAAGGTTGTATTTGATGTAAATTACTACACATTCAATCTGTTTATCTAATGAAATCAATTGACATTACATTTTATTTCCAGATGATGAAGACATTGAATGCCCTCCAGAATCATTAATACCTAGAAATGTTTTATCAGAGCTGTGTGGTGAAGCTGCCAAATTGAAATCAATGAATGTTATAAACCAGGTTGGTATAATATTCTGTTCATTATTCCCACATATATTGAAATAACATAATTTATAGGTGTTTGGCCACACAAAGTAGATCTGTTTCTCAGGCCATTATTTGTAAAATTGCTTTCATGCGAGCAAATTTTTATTTTATTTTTTATTTCTGTAATTATTTATTTGCCAACAAATGTTCATGTTCTTGGTTTATGTTTTAGGCCTCATAATCTACCGAATAGCGGGGGTGGTGGTGTACTTTATCCCTAGATGGCAAGAAGGATTTGAAATGCTAAAGCAATTCAAAGCCTTCATGCACTCAAGGGACAAATATATAATTTTTTTTAACTTTGGTAAAATATCTGACATAAATCATTTAATTTTTATTTTTTTAAAGTTTATATTGGTTAGAAAAAGAGAGCATGCAGGAGGGCCTGAGAAATAGATTTTTGATTTTTTTTAGGCCTTACAAACTAATGTTGGTTTGGATATATGAGTTATACTTTGTATTGTTTGATTCATTCCATGTCTCCAAGGTTTATAAGCAAGTGCACATGCAGTAAGAGGTTTTATACCATGATTACCTATTCTACTATATATGAAAAGCCTATGATATAAATTATAGCTTTATACACCAACCGTGGTGAACTTTCCAGCAATGGGATTTCATTAGTTAAAATTTACACTTACAGTACGTGGAGAGTGGATTGTAACTAAATCACCCACTGAGTGGAGTTATCACCCAAAATATCACTTTCAAATTCTGCATATATGGACAAAAAACACAAGCAAAGTTTCAGCCAATTGACCTCCGGGTTCAACCTGGAGGCCCATTGGCTGGAACTTTGCTTGTGATGGTTATGCGTTGCAACAAATTTGCAATTATTGCTCAGGTGGAATCCCACTCTGTGGGTGATTTAATGATAATACACTCTCCACGTACTGTACAGTGGAGCTACATCCAAGTTGACCTTTGGTGACTTCGACCTGAATGCGAACTTGTCTAAATTTATCGCACAATGACTCGCGAAGAGTGAAATGATGAAAGTGGCAATTATTTATTATGTTTTCAAATGAGTTTATCCCATAAAACAACAAAAATTAACAAACATGCATTGTCTCATTTTAATAAAGCATCCATAACTCGAAACAGTATGTTATTAAAATGAAAAAGGCACTGTTTCTTTTTCTATTTCGTTTCGGTGATAAAATTGACAACAGCATTACCGCCCACCAATGCTCATATAAACAAAAACAAATTCGCACGTATGTATGGCTGCTGCTCAGTTAAATCGAGAAAAAATAATAGTGACTCTTAACAATCTGATGATCATGGTGTAAATAAAATATACCCAAAGTATCTTGGTGTACCAAATGTTCACCACTCATGGTGAAGTGGTGCTAACCATGCGCCATTGGCTTGCGGTTAACACCACTTCACCACTCGTGAACATTTGGTACACCAAGCTACTATGGGTATTTTTATGTCTTTGCCGTATATTTTTTTTCACTAAAATAATCCTTGAGCTGTATTTTTATGACATCAACTTTATATCCAGGCACGTCATAAGCTGTAGTTTGTTTTTGTTTTTGTTTGTTTTTGTTTCTTGGGTTTTTTTGGGGGGGAGGGGGGGGGGGTGTCAGCAATGACTGGGGAGGGGCAATTCAGTTATGCTGAAATTGATATGTTGCCCTACCCCCACCTTCACCCCCCCCCCCCCCCCATATGGAAGGGATGGGGGGAAGTTGCCTCAAATTTATAAAAACAAGCATCTTCTCATGGTCCAATCGATAGAGAGACTTCATATGTGGTATTTTAACACTAACATTTATTAAAGAGAAGTTTGATGTGCAGTATTTCCTGTTCTGGAAGTGGAAAGATTTTTGGCCCCACCCTAAATTTCTAATTTCAAGACCGATGGGCCAATTTAAACCAGATTTGCTTTGTGCCATTATGGGATCATAAGTACATGATTCCTGCAAAACAGAGTTTTCCTGCATCCCCATGGGAAATCCTGAAGCTAAAAATAGATTAATTTTTCGAACATCCATGTATCCAAAACCACACGGAACAGAGAACTTATTTTGTGTGATGCATTCTTAGGACCAGTAGAATCGCATGAGCAAAAAACATTGCAACTGGATGTGTCCTACGGTACCCCATGATGAATCCCCAAAATGATGAGTCGGCATATTTTAGAAAATTAAAAAAATCTCCAGAAGTACTAGTCAGAATGCTTTGATATCTTTATATACAACATACTGCAGAGGATCAGATTCAAGTTTGTTCAAATGAAGTCCCTGGGTTCTCGTTGAAACCCAGGTTTTAATTAAGTATCAGGAATATTGTTTGAAATCTTCTTCCGATCCACCCGTGTACAGCATCTTTATGGGGGTAATATCCAAGTTTGTTCAAATTGATTTCCTGGGATCATATTTGATCTCATTATCTGAGCCCAAATTTTAATTTGGTGTAATGTGAGGAGAATTCTTCGAAAATCTTTTGATCCACCAGTGAGAATCTTTTGACACTTGGTATTCAGCATCCTTATGGGGCTCAAGATTCAAGTTTGTTCCTGTGGGAGGCCAAATTTTACCTTAATACAAAAAGAGGAATATTATTTGAAAACATTCTGATCCACCAGTCAAAATTTTTTGATATTTGTTTTCAAGTGGCAGAGTGATAAATTATTTTTGATTATACAAATTTGTCCATGTCTCTTTGCCTTGTTACAATTTATGGGAAAGTACCTAATGGCACTCTCCCATAAATTGTAACAAGGCAAATACTCACAGACTAAACAATTTTAATTCAAAAATAATATGAAGCATATCCACGGAATATGAAGCCCTTAAGTTGTGGCACCTGTTCCTCAGTAAAGCCCAAATATGGGCTTCCCGCACTCTACCAGTCAAACATTCGCTGGTCCCAGGTCCCCTGGTTCAAATTTGTGTTCCTTGTGAGAGCCCAAATTTTAACTTGGTGGAATATGAGGAATACTCTTTGAAAATCTTCTGATCCACCAGTCAAAATATTTTGATATTTATTATTCAGCATCTTTATGGAGGTCACATTCCTGTTTGTTCAAATCAAGTCCCTTGGTTCATATTTGGGCCGAATTTTAACTTTGTGCAATATGAGGAATACTCTTTGAAAATATTCTTCTTATTCACCAGTCAGAATCAAGGTCAAATTGAGTCTGTGAATTCATATTAGGGCTTCTTATCGGGTCAAAATTTTAACTTAGTGAAATATGAGGAAAATTCTTTAAGAATCTTCTTGTTGAGATCCACCGATCAAAATCTTTTGATATTTGTTACACAACATCCTTGTGGGATTCCGAATTTTAACTTAGTGCAATAGGAGGAAAAAATTCTCTGAAAATCTCCTTCAAATCTACCAGCCAGAATCTTGTTATTTAGAACATATCATCTTTATTGGTGTCTGTTTCAAGTTTGTTCAAATGAAGTCCTCGAGTTCATATTTGACGCCCAAATTTCAACTTCGTGCGATATGAGGAATATTCTTAAAAATATTCCTTTCTTGTTCAGGGTTCCCACTCAAATGAAATGTCCTTGAATATTGGTGCCTTCCTTGAAAAGTGCTTGAAATTGTTTCTAGCCTTGAAAAGTACTTTATTTTCCATCACTCCCCTTGAAAAGTACTTAAATTCAATTTATCTATAACCTCAGAGAAAATAAGTCTGAGAATAACCCTCCCTGCATACATAATAGTTCGCTCCAAATTTCAAATCCTTTTTTTTTTTTTTAGTAAATCCCGTTAATCAGGGCTAATTGAATAGCAATAGCTTGAAATTGAATTTCAAAATGCTATGCTAATCCAGTTAAATTGGGCCCTGCTGTTAATTGGATTTAGTAAATTGTAATTTTCAATGATATTGTTCAGACAGCTTTATATTTCCCAGCTTTATATACCTATTGTTCTCTGTACATCCATTATAAGCATTTAATCTATTATATCTTTCTGATAGCTTGGTGAGCTAGATGTACTTTTATTTGTCACTAGAATGCAGGTAAATGATTAAATTTTGTGTAGTTATATATTTCTTTTAATTGAATATTTTTCCCTGGTAAATTGGATATATATTTAACCCTTTACCCAATGCAGACGATATCAAAATTTATTATTTTAAATATAATATTTTTAAAGTTTTCAAAAAATTTCTACAAAACCATATCATGTGACCCCTCATCGTAACGAGCTCAATGAGCTCATTCCAATGAGGGGTCACATGATATGGTTTTGTTGAAATATTTTGAAAAATTTAATTTTTTCAACTGTTCAATTTGTATATCACGCGGGCGGATGCGGGCGATTCGTTAGGTAGAGGGTTAACAGGGTTCTGCAGTTTTTGGTAATCTCTACCAGCATCCAAATATAAGTAAAAATTAAAAAGTAAAATAAAAAAAAATGTTTACAGGACTTTTGAGCACATACTTTCTTGCTTGGTTGATAGTATTTTTATACATTTGTATTATTAGCACATATTTTGTTGCTTGGTTGATAGTATTTTTATACATTTGTTTTATTATGTATATTTTAGGTACCTCCTGACAAATTGGTAAAACTGTTGACAATATTGCAGTGGAATATTCGAGATGGGTCCAAAATTCTTCCAAATTTGAATCAGGTATAACTTATTATATACATTTAGTGATGAGCCGATTATCGGTACGGGTTATCGGTATCGGCAAAAAATACCAATTCTGCCGATATTGGCAGCCGATATGTCTTTTTTTTCCAAATCAAGTTCTCAGGCAAATCGCTGAAAATCTCAACTAAATAGTACTAATTACTCAGATTAGGGCTTTTTAGAAAACATATTTTTGGGGTATCACCCAAAATAAGCCCACCCCATATTTCTCTGAATTTAAGTTTCGACTATCGGTACCAGTGAAGCATTCTTCAACACACAGGGCATCACGAAAATGTGCACGAAAATTTCAATTGTTCAATCAAAATAAAATTATGTGAATGTGTTTTGGAGTTGTTTTTTTGTCAATTTAATCTTCACATTTTCAGCTAAAAAAATAAAATTACCAAACTATATACTTTCGTGTTATTTATTATTGTCAGCCCTCGTGTTTATCAACTTTATGTTGAAGACAAATGGGAAATTCCCAGTTCTTAAATTATTAATGACAGCGTGTTCAGTGACCCAAATTGTTCATGTTATTACTTTAGAAAATGAGTTGAGAAATTACCTGATGTGATCTCTGCAAAAATAGCTACTCCAAAATAAATATGAATTAATACCCTGAGTTGTAATATCCAGTTTGATCCATGCTACATGAAAGGCTGTTTTGAAAACAAAACAAGGGAAAGCCAAAGCCATATTGTTTACAACAATGGGGACACATTATGTACATCAGGGTGGTCAGTTTAAGTATAGATTTTTTATTTATGAAACGTGCCCACGTGTTTTTATCAGTGCATTGCAGAATTCAGTAACCCCCTCCCCCCACTTCTACACTCTACAGGCAGCAGATCACGGACAAGTGACAATGATTCATGATTTTTTTTTTTTGGTAAATGCAGTACCACTATGGCATTACCACTACGGGTGCTGGTCGAAACGTCCCCGAACCAAAACGTCCCCAAGAGTTGATCAAAACGTCCTCAACAATTGCCAATTGGTCAAAACGTCCCCAAGAGTTGGTCAAAACGTCCCCAGCAATTGGTCAATTCACTACCAGTGAAAATACAAATACGTTGCATGATACCACAAGGAAATTTGCTCCGGATTTTCCATTACTGATGCTTTTTGAAAGAATCAATGATGAAAAAATGTTAGGAAATTCTTTGTGACTATCTTGCAACGTATTGGCCTGCACAGATAGACCTGCCTGCCTGACCCCCCCCCCCCCCCCCACCCCCTGCCAGTGTTCTTCTTCTCTGGCAGTAACAGCCAGGTGCAGTGTCGATACGTCAATAACTGGGAAATGGATAGTGCAGATAGTTATCCGGTGCCAACAATGTTGGCTGCGAACCTCCCCCTGTTAATCTTGCACTTGGAGAAAGTGAACGCAACAGAATTCACCGAGAAGCATTCCACCAATGCATGTACATGTAAATGCTCACACGTGAATGGATTATTTCGTTTGTTATTAGCTCCGCTGACAAAGTCAGCAGAGCTTTTCTTATACTGATTCGTCCGTCGTCCGTCTGTCCATCCGTCCGTCCGTCGTCAACATTTTATTTGTCCGAGCCATAATTTCTAAACCGCTGAATATTTTTCCACCAAACTTCATAACAATATGTATTATCAATAGACGGTGTGTCATCAATTATTCTGCGGTCTGTAAATCTACAGGGTCAAGGTCACAGGTCACAGGATCAAGAAAATCTTAAGATATTTTTGATATTTGTTTGTCCAAGCCATAATTTCTGAACCGCTGAATATTTTTCGGCTAAAGTTTGTAACAATATTAGTATTAGAAAACATGCCCATGCGATCAGTGGCCCTCAGTGGAGCTCTCTAGGCATGACAGGCCTCTTGTTTTTTTCACAATGGATGGGAGTTTTGAATACTGGGGCACCTTCTCTTGCGTGAGTAATACAAAACACAGTTCAAATACTTTTTAATAAACACAATTCAAAATGGAAATGTAATGACTGAACGAACATGTTTCAGGTTGAAACGAATTGACCACATGCGTTTTTGACCTCATTTGTTAACATTGATGTTTTGTTGATATTTCGTGCTGATTTTGTTGATGTTTTTTTGCTGAAATGTATTTTCGAATGACTGATTGATGATTCCGATGGAAAATATGAATAAAACAAACACATAAAACATTATGTCAAGTTTTCATTTTACATTCAGTCTCATTCGTGGATAAGCCCACCACCATTTTTTTTTACATTCCTGGGCTCGCTGACGGGTCAGTTCGGAAATGATATTGAATTTGATACATCACAGGTGTACGTTACGTTGAGATCCACCCGGGACGCGTGTCAAGTCACGCTGACTGCTGAGCAACCCCATGTCTCGTTAGTCCTGTCTGAATGTCATCATATTTTATGATATTTATACACAAGCTTGTGTCGCCACAAAAACTAATATCGGTATCGGTCCGATATTGAATTGAAATTTCGGATATCGGCAATACCGATAACACCCATATCGGCTCATCACTATATACATTAATAATAAAAGTAAAATCAAGATATTCTTTTGCCCATTTATAGCATTTTTCTTCCTATGGTGTAGAGCTGGGAAGTTTTGATTTTTAGCTCAACTTGGCAGTGTCAAGGTATGACATGTTATGACTTGAGGTATGCAGGTTATATATGAAGTTACAGGTCATACTTGTGACAATTCATTATTATCCCCCAACAAAAATCAAGTGATCGGCCTTTTGTCCATCCATCCATCTTTATAAACAAGAAACAAAAATCACCATAACTCAGTTCAAGGCAAATCGTTTTGAAACTTGATAAAATGATGCACACCGACACAGCTGAGAGGATGTCAGATTCTGGGTTTCCTGGCCATAAATTTGACCATTTTGTTCTAAAAATAACAATTACTCTTTTTAAGCTAGAACTTTCAAATGGTGATTCAGATTTTGATTATTTTTGATAGGGAAACAACTAGCACTAATTACATAACATAGTTTACAGGTTTATCTCTTGTGCGTAAATTATGCAAATTAGGCCACAATATTAGTTTTTAACTCCTTATGTGCTGCTGGCAGATATTCCTGCCCAGGACAGGATTTCTGTTGCCGCTGAAATATGTATAATTTGGGTACATTTAATTAAATTTTCTCCATGTAAATTGAATGGATGTTTCTCCAATGATTCCTTGAGTTAGATTTAAATGAATTTTTCATCAAATTTCGTAATGGCTGCTGTGCAGCAGCCATGACCAGATTTGATGAAAAATATCTTGAAAATACGCATTAATAAATATGCACCAATCTCACTGTTTCCTTTGTGGTCATTGCACAGGTCAGGCCATCCACCATTCTTCAGGGTTCCTGCCTCCACCTCCCCGCAACGAGTTGTTGGGGGGGGGGGGGGGCGCATACTGGAATCACCTCATTCGTTCATCTGTCCATTTGTCCGTCCGTCCATCCACAGACAAAATTTTGTCCAGAGATTTTCTCACACAGTTATGGATCAATCTGCTCGAAACTTCGTATGAATGTTCACCACCATGGGAAACTGTGCATCTGCGATATTGTTCCGCTCAGATTATTTTTGCCAGAATTATCCCTCTTTTCGACTTGAAAAAGCAGACTAGATTTTTGTCTGGAGATTTTCTCATATGGGTCAGTTCCTTTGAAACTTGGTATGGATGTTTACTACTATGGGAACCTGTGCACCTGCGATTATAGTTTCGATCAGACTTTTTTTTTACCAGAGTTGTGCCACTTTTTGTCATAGAATAATCACGGGCAGCCCCATCTTGGACAGTCACAGCTCTAGTTTTTATAAGCCTGTTTAAAAAACGATCGTATTATGTTATCAGTCTGTCCATCTTTCTGTCCGTAAACAATTTGGTTTCCGTTCATTTAAAGTCAAACGCCTTGACGGATCGACATCAAACTTTCAGAAGTTGTTTTTAGCATTAAAATACAGGTCAAGTTCGATGTTGGTGTTTCTCAGTCCATCTGCTGCAGAGACATGGCCCTTTGAAAACACAATTTTTCTAAAAAAATTGGTTTCCGTTCATTTAAAGCTGAACGCCTTGACGGATTGACACCAGATTTTTGATATGTTGTTTTTAGCAATGAAATACAGGTCAAGTTCGATATTGGTGTTTCTCAGTCCATCCACGGCAGAGTTATGGCTCTTTGAAATCACAATCTTTCGATAAAAATTGGTTTCCCTTCATTTAAAGTTGAACGCCTTGACGGATCGACATCAAACTTTCGGATGTTGTTTGTAGCAATAAAATACAGGTCAAGTTCGATATTGGTGTTTTTCAGTCCATCCGCTGCAGAGTTATGGCCCTTTGAAAACACAATTTTTTGAAAAAAAATTGGTTTCTGTTCATTTAAAGCTGAACGCCTTGATGGATTGACACCAAATTTCTCAGATATTGATTTTATACACCCGTTTGAAAAACTGGACGTATTATGTGAATGGTCTTTCCACCCGTCTGTCTGTCTGTCCGTCCATGGACACATTTCGTTTCCGGACGATAACTTTAGTTGTAATGGTTTGAGCTGAGTTAAATTTGGCAGGTGGATTTAGTATGTCAAAATACAGGATGGGTTCGATTTCCATTTCTAGCGGCCCATTTGCAGTAGAGTTATGGCCCTTTATTTATGGGAATTTTGCCCAACTTTTCATTTCCGGACGATAACTTTAGTTTGCCTTGACCGATTTATTTCAAATTTTCAGTTTTTTGTTTTTGACCACAAAATACAGCTCAAGTTCACTTTTGACCACAATCGCATATACCTTTCCAGAGTTATTCCCCTCAAATGATTGCAAATTTGTGGATTTTGTGGTTTCGGGATGATAACTTTAGTTTGCCTTGACCGATTTTTTTCAAATTCTCAGATTTTGTTTTTGACCACAAAGCACAGCTCAAGTTCACCTTTGGCCATAATCGCATGTACCGTTCCATAGTTATTCCCCTTGAATGATTGCAAATTTGTGAATTATTTGGTTTCCGGATGATAACTTTAGTTTGCCTTGACTAATTTGTTTCAAATTCTCAGATTTTGTTTATGACCCAAAGTACAGATTAAGTTCACTTTCGGCCAAAATCGCATGTACATTTCCAGAGTTATTCCTCTTGAATTTGCGCATTTTGTGTTTTCCGGATTATAACTTTAGTATGGCCTAACTGATTTTTAGCTCAACTTTGACGAAGTCAAATTTGAGCTATTGTCATGGCCCGTCGTCCGTCTGTCTGTCCGTCTGGCCGTCTGTCCGTCTGTCCGTACGTCAACAATTGGCTATGGCTCGGGCTAGAGGTCGTATTTATGAACCGATCTTTACGAAACTTCTTGTGTACCTTTGTTATGACCCTGGGATGGGAACGAGTGTTTTTAGGTGTGGTCCGAAATTCAAGATGGCTGCCAGTGGCCATTTTGTACCGATGATGCAAAAATCAGTTTTTTGTACAGAACTTCTGTATGAAAGTTCTGATTTGAATAAAGTTTTGTATAAATGTTTAGTACCATGGGATACATCACATATAATACGGGTTTTTTTCTCGTGCGTAAATTATGCAAATTAGACTGACTTTGATTTATTTTAGTGTTACTTTCAGAGCTGTAAGTGCCAAGCTGCTATGGCTCGGGCTAGAGGCCGTATTTATGAACCGATCTTTACGAAACTTCTTGGGTACCTTTGTTATGACCGTGGGACGAGAACGAGTGTTTTTGGGTGCGGTCTGAAATTCAAGATGGCTGCCAGCTGCCATTTTGTACCGACGATGCAGAAATCTGTTTTTTGTACAGAACTTCCATATGAAAGCTCTGATTTGAATAATTTTTTGTATGAATGTTTAGTACCATGGGATACATCACATATAATACGGGTTTTTTTCTCGTACGTAAATTGTGCAAATTAGACTAATTTTGATGTTTTTTGGTGTTACTTTCAGCACTGTAAGTGCAAATGCCAATACGGCTCGGGCTAGAGGCCGTATTTATGAACCGATCTTTATGAAACTTCTTGGGTACCTTTGGTATCACCGTGGGACGAGAACGAGTGTTTTTGGGTCCGGTCCGAAATTCAAGATGGCCGGTGGCAGCCATTTTGTACAAAATTAGGTGCAATCAGATTTTTGCACAGAACTTCCATATGAAAGCCCTGATTTGAATAATTTTTGTGTGTGAATGTTTAGTACCATGGGATACATCACATATAATACAGGTTTTTTTCTCGTGCAGAAATTATGCAAATTAGATGAACTTTGATTTTTTCAGTGCGACTTACACACAGTAAGTACACATGTCAATACGGCTCAGACTAGAGTCTGTATTTATGAACTGATCTTCACGAAATGTCTTGGGTACCTTTGTTATCACCTTGGGACGAGAACAAGTGTTTCTGGGTGCGGTCTAAAATTCAAGATGGCTGCCAGTGGCCATTTTGTACCGAAATTAGGTCTAATCAGTTTTTTGTACACAACTTCTATACAGCTCAGACTAGAGGCCATATTTATGAACCAATCTTTACGAAACTTCTTGGGTACCTTTGTTATCACCGTGGGATGAGAGCGAGTGTTTTTGGGTGTGGTCCGAAATTCAAGATGGCCACCAGCAGCCATTTTGTACCAAAATTAGTGCAATCAGTCTTTTGTATAGAACTTCTGTATGAAAGTTCTGATTTTAATAAATTTTTGTTTGAATGTTTAGTAACATGGAATACATCACATATTGTAAGGGGTTTTTTTTCGTGCCGAAATTATGCAAATTAGATGAACTTTGATTTATTCAGTGCTACTTACACAATGTAAGCACACATGTCAATACGGCTCAGGGTAGAGGCTGTATTTATGAACCGATCTTCACAAAACTTCTTGGGTACCTTTGTTATCTCCTTGGGATGAGAATGAGTGTTTCTGGGTACGGTCCAAAATTCAAGATGGCTGCCAGTGGCCATTTTGTACCGAAATTAGGTCCAATCAGTTTTTTGTCACAAGTTCTATACAGCTCGTATTTATGAACTGATCTTCACAAAACTTCTTGAGTACTTTTGTTTTCACCTTGGGACAGGAACGAGTGTGTTTTGGGGTGCCTTTGTTATCACTGTGCTATGAGAACAAATATTTTGGGGTTCAGTCAGACCCACTCTGGGACTCAAAGATTTTTTCTAGTTCAGCATCTGACTGTCACCCACCTTTACAATACTTTACCTATACATTTGTTACAGGCAACGGTCAGTATTTATGTACAGACCATTACAATACTTTATATGTACCTTTGTTATCAGGTCATTACCTAGATGTTTGTCATTGCTGTGTCACATACTATACATGTACATGTCTTTGTCTTGACAAGTTGAGCTACAGTGTCATTGACACTTTCATTTATTATATGCTTGTTGAAAAACCGTCGAATTATGGAATCAGTCTGTCCATTTGTCCATCCGTCGGTCTGTCCATTCGGCAACATTTGGTTTCCAGATGATAACTTTAGTATTTTTTTTTCGATTGACTCCTAAACTTGGTATGTGGTTTAATCAAAACAAAAGACAGGTCAAGTTCGAATATGGCGTAAGTTCGAACTTCAAAGTTCCCCTGAATTATGGACCTTGTTGGACATAGAATGCATCAAATATTTGGTTTCCGGATGATAACTTTTATTATTTTTTTTCCGATTGGTTACAAACTTGGTATATTGTTTAATCACAACAAAATACAGGGCAAGTTCGAATATGGGGTTGGTCCAAACAATTTTCACCCTCACCCCCATCCTTACCCCAACCCTTCAAAAATACAAAACGGGCGTATATTGTCCCGCTATGCGGTGCTCTTGTTACAACTGTCAATCTGTTGAGAAAAAAAACAAAAATCATCTAAGTCATCAAATGTCAGTTGGGAACACCAGTTAGGAAACATAATACAGTGGTGAATATTGACAAGTGGATGTATTGAAAACATCAAGAATATACCTTGCCATTGCATGAATAAATATGCAACAATCTCACCATTTCCTTTGTGGTCATTGCACAGGTCAGGACATCCACCATTCTTCAAAGTTCCTGCAGGCCTTGAAAAGCCTCGAATTTGAAAATCAATATTCAAGGTTTGGAAAGTCATTGAATTTCCCCCAAACTCCAAAAGTGGCCTGGAAAATCTTTGAAAACAATCTTTCAAAATATAAAAACCATCAAAATTTTCCTGTGATCCTACAAGTTATTTCCGCTGGTACTGTACTCTCGATTTTTAGTCGATAACCTTCAAAAACCTTGAATTTTATTTCTATGAAGTCTTAAAAAACCTTAAATATAGCATGGAAATGGCCTTGAAAAGCCTGGGATCCACTTTCTAATTAGCTGTAGGAACCCTGTTCTTCAGATGGCCTTTTTTTCATTATTAATACTTTTTTTTATAAAATTAAGTAATTGTGTATATTTTAAATGTAATTTTCAGGAGGAAGATGAGGAAGAACAAAGAATATGGAGACAGTTATCAATGGAACGAATATTGAGAAGCATGGATGCATCACTTGCTTCAGTTTATATCATGACTTCATCAGACATGCCAAAACAAGTTTATCTTGAGGATGTGATAGAAAAACTAGTTGTGTTTACTAAATTTCAGCTTCAAAACACTGTATATCCCGAGTTTGATCCTGTCTACAGAATAAATCCTGACAAAGGTAGGATTTATTTTCTGCATTTTAACCCTTAACTGGTAGAGTGCTAAATTATTTTTGGTCGTTAAAATTTCTTTGTATATCTTTGCCTTGTTACAATTTATGTGAGAGTGCCAGTAGGCACTCTCACATAAATTGTAACAAGGCAAATCCTAACAGATAAAATAATATCACTACCAAGCTAACATGAAGCACATCCACAGAATATGAAGCCTTTAAATTGCAGTACCTGCACTTCAGAATAAAGCCCAAATATGGGCTTCCAGCACTCTACCAGTTAAGGGCCAAGAGATTTTTACATATTTTTGCTACACTTTGACAGTCTACATCCTGTGACTCTGCTGCTGTGTTTTGCAAATCTTGGCTACATGTAGATAGCTGAGACTGATGTCTAAAAACAACTACCTAGGTGCTTAGAATGTAACTTTTGAGTTAACCCAAAGACTGCATGTTGGGGGCACCTGTTCTGTTACAAAAAATGTGTTCAAAGTCAGAATTCGCCCCTTAGGGATTAACCCATTGTCTAATGTAATGCCAATAACCAGCCAAAAATCGCCATTCAATTTGGTTATTCTTTCAACTTTTCCCTCAAAAACGTAGCTTATAATCCCTTATTGGATCAAGCTCATTGACCTCATTCCATTGAGAGGTAATGAGCTATGTTTTTGAGACAGAAAAAAAGAAAATTTTTATTTTTAGCTTATCTTAACAAAGTCAAGCTGAGCTAATCCGTCTATCGTCTGTCTGTCCGTCGTCCGTCAACACCATGTTTTGGTCTTCTCCTCCCAAGCCACCGGACCAATTCAAGTGAAAGTTTGTGTGAGTGATGGTCCCAAAGGGGCATTGCATTTTTGTTCAACTCAACATGCCCAGCCCCATAGGGAGGAAGTGGGGGAAAATGCTCAAAAATATTATTAAAATTTTCTCATGAACCAGTGTGTACAATGACTTAATATTTGCTATGGAGCTTCCTTTTGAGGTGTAGAATCAAACGAAGTTCGTGAAGCAATCAATATTTGTCTTTGTAATGGGAAGGGTAAGATTTTTTGCCCCTCCCAAAATTTCTATTTTCTGAACCGATGGTCTGGTTTGAACCAAATTTGGTATGTGGTATTATTGGGTCATAAGTACTGGACTCATGCAAAAAGAAAAAAAATTCTCACATCCCCATGGGAACCCTGGGAGCTAAAAATAGAAATATTTTAAAATGCCCATATTTCCCAAACCACACTGAATAGAGAGATGTTATTTGGTATGAAATATCCTTAGAACCAGTAGAATTGAAAGGTAAAAATAAAATTGCCATCGGTTATCTTAGGGTATTCTGTAATGGGCATCGAAAAAATACTGAGTCAGCATATTTTCAAAAAAATTTTAAAATCTTTTCTCCAAAACCAATCATCAGAATCTTTTGATATTCGGTATACAGCATTCATAGGGGGTCAGATACAAGTTTGTTAAAATAAAGCCCATTGGTTCATATTTGGGCTCAATACAGGAGCCCAAATTTTTAACATAGGGTAATATTTTTTAACATAGGGTAATATGGGGAATATTCTATAAAAATCTTCTTCAGAACCACCAGTCAGAATCTTTTAATGTTTGGTATACATCATTGTTATGAGGGTCAGATTCAAGATGGTTCAAACCAAGTCCTTAGGTTAATATTTGGGCTTCCTACAGAAGCCCAAATTTTAACTTTGTTTAGAATTGAGGATAATTTTAAAAAATCTTCTTCAGATCCACCAGTCAGAATGCTTTCATATCTCTAGGGGGGTCAGATTCAAGTTTGTTCAAATCAGATCCCTAGGTATATATTTGGGCTCGCTATGGTATCCCAAATTTTTGGCTCACCTGACTTTCAGTCAGGAGAGTTATAGTGATCAATCACCTTCCGTCGTCGTCCGTGAACATGGTGTTTGCGTCTTCTCCTCCCACACCGCTGAATCAATTTAATTGATATTTGAGATGATAGTTTGTTATGACATCGCAATTTGATTTTGTTCAAATCAAATTGGCTTCCCCCTCTTGGTAGTGCCATGCCCAAAAAGTGTGCCTAAATCTTAAAAAATCTTCTTCTCATGAACCAGCAGTAGCAGAGACTTGATATTAGGTGTGCAGCTTCCTTTTGAGGTGTAGACTCAGATTTGTTCAAGAGAAGTTTGTGGGGCTATATTTGCTGTCGTTATGGGAGGGGCAAGAATTTTTGCCCCACCCAAAATTTCTATATTTTTATACTGTACCAATGACCCAGACATAGCTGGTGCTAACTCTTAAAATATAGGGCCAAACACAAATTTTGCCCCCCAATCCCCAAAATTTGCATCTAAAACTAAAGAAAAACATGTCCTGAGAGGCCCTCCACACCTCGCCCCTACTGCGCATGCGCAGTGTCAAGGACGTTCCGAAATTGGCGCCATTAATCATTCTAAGTTTGGCCCTTCATCAGTTAACATCTGACTGATCTTTGTGCTTTTAAATCTCAGTTTAAATGATGCCAGACACATAAATATTAGTGAAATGGTGATTCTAAGGAGGATAGAAAAGGAGGAGAGGAAAAGAATGTGTGACAGAATATTATCAGGGCTGTAACTTAAAATTTTTTAATGAAATTATGTTAAGTTACCTATTTTCAAGGCAGCAGCCATTTTGTTGTCATTCTGATTATTTAGTTACACTATTTTTTCAAGTGTTTTTCCTCTCTCCCTGTCCTTTAAGTTCCCCCTTGCTATTCTCCCATGCTTTTGGCATAGTTTCTGTAATTATTATTACTAAAATTTCTTGGGAGTTTTAGCTTAATAACAGAATGAATTCTGTTCTTTCCCCATGTTTACGTCTTCACCTACGGGTGGTTAGGCGTTGTGTTCTGCATCTACCATCTGATGTTCTGCAGTTTCTTCCCTGGAAGTCTCTGTTTTGCATCAGATGGTGTATTTTTGGTAACTGATTTCGGGCCTGGGTGCCTGGAGTCTTATTTTAGTGTTTTTACACTCATTGTTTACATTTACAACAGCCCTCTGTGTGAGGGGGGGATTTCTAAATAATAATATCTTTATGTTATTTTAATCATAACTAGATACATTATTATTGTTCGTAAGTGTTGAATAAATTGTTTAAAATATTTTTAAAATTTTTGTCCACACTTGGGCTTGGGATCCATTGGGGCTCAACGTTACTTTTCAGAAACTTGGGCTGTTCTGAAAAAATATTTTTTCAAAATATTTTGATTTCAATTATTTTTTCTATATTAATGGATCATATTATTATTATGTATTTGATTGCCAGGGGTTAGTGCGAGTACCAGGACTTGTTTTCTTTTCTCATTGAAAGGATATTGATCAATTGTTTTAGGAGGAAGTCTTCCTCTGACCTTATTATCATTCTATATGTGGTCAGTGTACTCGCATTAACTCCTGTTCTGTATCGTATGATTTCGATGACAATATGGGAAGCGTATGTCACGGTATGTTGTTGGGGATTTGGACACTCCGGTCCTTTCCCCGCAGGGTCACTCTACTTTATCAATTTCTATTTCAGACGATCAAGATTAGGGTGATGTATCTGTGATGTCTTCCATCAGTGTGCCTCCGTCGTCACAATTAATGAAGGGCTAGCGGAAAAGTGCTCATGTAATACGCCAATTGCCTAAGAGGACCCTAGTAGGTTCGACGGCCTTTGACGTCCGCTAGCTCGCCCGGTGTAGCGTCCATTCACCGAATGGTTCGGCAGCCGGGTTCGTCCGTTGCGGTCTAGAAGGAATTTTGGGGTGATGCGAGCACTATAAAATTAACTTAATGCACACCCAGTGACGGCGGATCGGAGGGAGAACGGAGGAAGCCTTTTAGTCCGGTTCATAGCTCGTTCCGGTCCATCCGGACGGCAAGCGAGAGAGGCCCCTCTCTCGTTCAACAACATCTGGCCCCAGATGTTGTGGTACAAATGTGTTGTTAGCGGAGCATACGTCCGTCGCTCGGGACGCTCCGTTGTATAGGCAGTCCGCTGAGACTGCTAAGGCTTCCTCTTCTCATCAGCGCACACGACCGCACCTTGGCTGCGTGACCGCCGATATATTTCCAGCTTCGCCGATCAAGGATTCTTCGGCGACCAGGTCACACCATCCGGCAGCCAGGGATTCGAGACCGATGGACTCCGGACGTTCGCATAGGAAGTATGCGGGAGCCATCTGATGCGGAGCTGCCCTCGGCGAAGCACCGATAGACTGCGCCTCCGCAGGTCTCGACGCCGGACATTCTTGTGCACATAGCACAGCTTATCGCAGCATCCCAGCAGCCGACAGAAACGGTGTCGGATCGAGAATTATCCGACAGCGCTGGGTCGGTAGCCGGGGACTCGAGGCCTGCAGACTCCGGACGTTCGCATAGGAAGTGTGCGGGAGTCAACGTACACGGAGCTTCCAGCGGCAATGCATCGTAAGTCCGCTACGGCACAGGCCTCGGGAACGGACGTGCTTTCCTTAATAGCACAGTTTATCGCAGCATCCCAGCATCAACTGAATCTGTCGCATATATTTTATCCGACGATGCTGGGTCGGGACGCTCCGCGGAAGCGGGTACGGACGTCCGAAAGTTTCATCCGGTCCGACGGGATACCGAAAGGGATTCGGTGGATTTCAAGCTTTCCCTTTCGGAACAACATATGCTGCGATGCCGGATAAGAAACTGATAGCGTCGGTGGACTTAGAAATTTTTGGTTCGGTTCAGGGACATCGTCCCTCAGTTCCGACATAGTCCAATAATGTCACACAAACTTTCGAATTATTGAACGACGCTATATATATTATTATTTTATGCTTGCTATCCAAGCATTTCTGGTTTCTTGTTCGAAGAGTTATGGAGATGTCTTTCAAAAGTGTGCCTCTGTCGTCATAGTTAATGAAGAGTTAGCGGCAATAAGTGCTCATGGAATATGTCTATCGCTTACGGAATGACATTCGCTAGCTCACCCGGTGTAGCATACATTCATCGAATGGTTCGGCTACCGGGTTCGTCCGTTGCGGTCTAGGAAGGAGATTTGGGTGATGCGAGCACTTTAATTACTTTAGTACTCACCCAATGACGGCAGATTGAGGACAGATCGGAGGAAGCCAACAACATAGGGGACCGCATGTTGTGGTTCAGATATTTTACATTCGGAGCATATGTCCGTTGCTCGGGACGCTCCGTTATATTGACAGTCCGAGAGACTGTCTTTAATGCTTCCTCATCCTCACAGCAGGGCACACGACCGCACATTGGCTACGTGACCTCGAGTATCCGATCAGTTTCGGCATTCAGTGATTCCACAGCGAATAGGTCGCGCCATCCGGTAGCCAAGGGACACGAGGCCTATACACTCCGTTCGCTCGCATATTGGAAGTATGCACGGGGTATCGATCTCGGAGCTTCCTGCGGCAATGCATCGTAAGACCGCTGCTCCTCAGGCCTCGGTGACGGACGTGCTATCCGAGTTAGCACAGTTGTTTCGCAGCATCCCAGCAATTGACGGTTTCTCGGTCGAATCAGGAATTATCCGACGGCGCTGGGTCGGTGCGGTCCGCGGTTGCATCAAGCTACGGACGACCGAACGCTTTATAGGGTCCGACAGGATGGCGAAAGGGATTCGAAAGATTTCGAGTTTTCCCTTTAGTAGTATCGGAAGATGCCTTTCATATCTTCTGGCATTTCTTCCAGTGATTATTTTTCGGACTTCATTGCTGCGATCTTGGATAAGAGACTTATAGCGTCATTGGACTCGGATTTTTCGTTCGGTACAGGGACTTTGTCCCTGACTTACCGACGCAGTCCAATATTGTCATTACAACATGTGTTTTATTTTTCGACGCTATATATTATATATATATATACAAGCCTGCTACTAAGCATGATAGTTTAGTTTCTTGTCCGCGTGGCTCATTTCTGCCATTTTATCTTTTTTACATATAGTTTATTTTGGCAGAACAGGGCAAACCGAGAGTTCATATGTGTCTAGACGGTGTGATTAAAGACTGCATATATTCTTTTTCGCCGTTTATGTCTTTTCCAATTTCAATATTGGGAACGACATTATGTATAGTAGACTTAACTTAGACGCTTTATTATACGTAATCCGCCTTACTGAGGCGTTATCATTACGTCTTCAAGAAAAGATTTACGGGATATTATTCCCAATGTAATTTCTTTTGAGGGCGGTATTTTATTCACGTATAACTCCGCCCTTCAGTGGCTGATTGGAGTGTTTAGACGTGATGCAGCCCTAGCTACATCCACGCGTGGATAGTAGGTTAAGAACTCTCTCAGAGTCGCTTCGTTCTCGGAGGAGCTTCTCTTCGACGGCAACTTTCCGGCAATCCATGAATTGCTTGGTTTATACATTCTCTTGTCTATCTAGTGTTACAAGAGATTCAGACTGGGGCAAACATTCGGTGGTTGACTCAGAGAGTGCCGCCGTAGTTGCCGGACCCTAGTGTGGCTGTTATGACGGTTGCCAGTCAAACAGATTGGGATATATACTGATCCCTACGGATTCGAAGTGCCAGGGTCTTTGGGTTCCGCAGTCTTTTAGCTATCAGTTTAACTTCCGCGGAATAATGTTTTTTAGGCTTGCTTTATGTCATTGCATGAACATTATTCAGAAATGCATGCCCAAATTCCTGTCCTTTAATTCGACAGTAGTGGCGTATCTCCGGAACCAGGGAGGCACTCTTTCGTTTCCGTTATTCAATTTAATGGAAAGAATCCGTCTGTTGGTTATAGTACACCAAGTTCAGTTTTGGTCCGTCATATTCGGGGTCGTCTGATTGTTTTATCGCACTCCCGTTCTCTTACGGGTCGCTTGTTGCTGTCAGAATGGACTCTCAACAAACAAGTATTTAATCAGATTTGCTATCTATGGGAGCGCCCAATGATGTTTTATTATGACACAGCTTGCTAATCAATTGCAGACGTATGTGTTGGCTTGTCCAGATCTCTGAGCTAATTCTGTTAACGCTCTATTGATCTATAGGACGCAATGATAGGATACGTGTATCCTCCGGCGCTGTTGTTTTAGCAGGTATTGCTATGATAAACAACCACAATACATTTCTGTTGATAGCATCTCTATCTTCACAGAGATCATGAGTAATTTACTCTCTTGTCTACTGTGGATCTTAACGTGAAATCTTCCTCTATGTGAGGATCTTTTTTCACTGGGTAAATCGTGTCATCTTTATCACAACCAGCAAGGTCGCAACCTTCATGTATTCCGTTGTGTGGTCCGTATTGCATTGTAAGCACTGTACTGGACGAGCTTTGGACGCGATTTCTTACTATAGGAGATCCTCTTCTTCGCTATTCTATGCGACTAAAGTGGAGGCTCTTCCGTCGTGGTGTAGGGATCATTATGTTCATATGGTTGATCCCTCCATACTACGCATTGCTAGTTTTTAGTATACTTGTTTCACAAGATCTACTGCAGCCTGTTGTTATTTAGGTTATAGGTTTATGTTACCTCATACCTATGCACTCTACGATAGTTTACAATTGAGTCTTTTGTCTCTTTATCTAGTCAGTTAGTAACTTTTTGATAAATAGACTTAGAATCTTTAGATTAAAATTCCTATACGGATTTTAACTTCGGTTCTTATTTAGCTAAGTAATCATTTGAGCCTCTGGAAACAGTAGTTTTCAAATTCTGACCTTTTAGACAGCTCTTTTACTGTAGAGTCAGTGAGTTTCATGCACTATCGGTGGATGATTTTCACTTTCATAGTTTCGGAATCAATACTTCCGTTACTATTTAGGTTGGATTGTTGCATAAGAGTTAGGCTCCTATTATCCGGAACCTATTATTTTAAGGTCCTTCCGTCTTCGTATGGGCATAGGCCTTTACTCTTTCCGGGTACAGTTTATGTATTTATAAACAGATATCTGTTTATTACATGGGCGTAAGCTTCTTCTGTCTTTGATGTCTAGTAGAAGGACGTTACGCTCCATTTTATTGTTAATCGATTCTATTAACTAGCGTACTGCTTATGGTATATCATTGGCTTAGCAGTTGTGCTTAAGATTTTGGCTCTTGAAGTAAGAGTTCTTCTACTTCTTGGGCTTACATTAATAGTGTTGCTATTATAGATTTTTGAAGGCTGCTCATTGCGCTCAGCCATCCATTCATGAATTTTATCTCAGAAATATCGAGTCCATTTCTGGAGGCCTCTATTGTTAGGTCTATTATCTACTGCTCAGAATGTCATTCACTTAACAGTTGCTACTATAGCTAGGTAGGCTGTCTGTTTCGGCAGTGTCTCCGTTCGGCTGCCCTCTTCGCTCTGGGCTATTTGACCCAGGGCAAGAAAAAGGGGGGGGGAGGGTGTTCCCTTGGGTCACCTGTTTTTACTATGAAAACAAGGGGATACCTCCTCCGGAGTTAGTAATTCTGAGCTGTTATTGGGATGGTTGTTTAGTGAGAAGTTTAAGTTTATAAAATTCATTCAAGTCTTAGTTTTTAAAGTATAGCTTTTGAATATTGCATATGTCAATGGACATGATTATGCAATTCTCACACACTTTTAGGAGTATAAGAGTCTCTATTCTCTAGACTTACTTTATTATTGGCTTACTTTAAAAATTATTAGTATAAGGATTATTGGATATTAATAGAGTACATGGATGTATGAAGCTCAATTTTTGGAAGGTGTTGTATCTTTCTAATTTATCATAAATAAGAAAGATACATGTAAGGCCTATTACTTCTTTTCCCTACAGGGGATGACTCTATTTTATTTTATTGAGCGTATTCCATTTTGCTCTATGTCCTTGGCCCTCCAGCCTTTTTACTATTCAGCTATGTCTGGGTCATTGGTACAGTATAAAAATGTTAAAAAATTTATAGTAATTTATATATTTTTTATACTTACCAATGACCCAGACGGGGATGGCCCTCCCAGGAGTTGGGAACTCTTGCCTCCCCGCTGAGTACATAGCGCTTACCAGGCACTGGTTATTAGAATGATTAATGGCGCCAATTTCGGAACGTCCTTGACACTGCGCATGCGCAGTAGGGGCGAGGTGTGGAGGGCCTCTCAGGACATGTTTTTCTTTAGTTTTAGATGCAAATTTTGGGGATTGGGGGGCAAAATTTGTGTTTGGCCCTATATTTTAAGAGTTAGCACCAGCTATGTCTGGGTCATTGGTAAGTATAAAAAATATATAAATTACTATAAATTTTTTAACTTTCCAACCCGAAAGGCAGATTTGAACCAAATTTGATATGAGGGCTTGTTTGGTCATAAGTACTTAATTTATGCCCAAATGTTTTTTCCTGTCGCCCCCATGGGAACTGCATTAGCTAAAAATAGAAAAGAATTAAAATGCCTGTATCTCCAAAACTACATGGCACTGAGAATTCTTATTTGGTGTGAAGCTTCCTTAGAACCAACAGAATGGAATGGTAAAAAAAAATTGCTATCGGTTTTATCATGGGGTACTTTTTTGGGACTTTGAAAAAGTGCTGAGTCAGCATTTTTTAGCACTGTTGGTAATGGGAAAAACATTTAAGACAACTACTTTTCTCCCAAACCACCGCTCCAAAAACATTCAAATTCACATATAACATCTTTGGAAGATTGTTTAACATGTTTATTGAAATCAATTCCCTTCCCCGTGGGAACCCCGGGAGGTAAGCAGCACTTGTTTACTGTGGTAAACCAGTTCCGCTTTACTAGTAAAATAGGACTCAGTCACCAATGCTTGGGGTGAAAGTCCTCTAAAATGGGCAACATGTTGGTCGACGATTGACTAAACTTGACTTCATCTCCATGTTGTGTCACGATTAGCCATGGTGCATAAATATGTGACGTTAACCACCAACAAAAACAAAAAAATCAATTCCCTGGGTCCATATTTGGGCTCTCTATGGGATCCCAAATGTTAAATTAGTGCAGCATGAGGAATATTCTTTAAAAATCTTCAGATCTACCAATAAGAATCTTTTGATATTTGGTATGCAGCATCCTTGGGGAGGGGGGGGGGGGTGAGATTCAATTTTGTTCAAGCCAAATCCCTGGGTTCATATTTAGGCTGAAAATTTGGGGTCCTGTTCCGGACTCCGAAATTTTTGTTCAAGCCAACTCCCTGGGTTCATATTTAGGCTGAAAATTTGGGGTCCTGGTCCAGACTCAGAAATTTTTGACCAAAATCCTGAAATGAGTTTTTTTGTTTTTATGCATTTTGGTCAATTTTAAGACAAAAAAAAAAAGACAAAAAAAAAAAATTTTTTACACTGAATATTTGGGGGCTGGGTGGGACTTGAAAAATTTGGGCCAAAATCCAGAAATTAGTTTTTTGGTTTTTTATACATTTTGGTCAATTTTAAGAAGAAGAAAAAAAAATATTAGTCTGGAAATATTTTGTTTGGGACTGCGAAAATTTCCAAACAAAAATAAAAAAAAATATGTTTTTTATGCGTTTATCTCAATTTTGGGACGTAAAAGTGCAGGAACTGAAAATAGAAGGAAAATTCTGTGTATTGTGTGGGCACAATCGCTTTATCTGGTTGGTATAATCTTTTCTTAGGAGGGGTGTATGCAGCTTATTCAAGTCAAGTCCCTGGTTTGATATTTAGACTACCATGTCAGGTGGGGCCTCTTGTTACTTAGTGCGATATGAGGATATTTCTTACTACCATGTCAGGTGGGGCCTCTTGTTACTTAGTGCGATATGAGGAAATTTCTTTAAAAATCTTCTTCTTCAGATCCACCAGTCAGAATGCTTTCATATTTGGTATACAACACCTCTTGGGGGGTCAGATTCACATTTGTTCAATTCGAGTGCCTGGGTTTATATTTGGGCTCCATATGGGAACGTGAAATTTAACTTAATACAATATAAGGGAATTTCTTCAAAAATCTTATTCTTCAGATCCACTAGTCAGAATGCTTTCATATTTGGTATACCACATCTCTAGGGGAGGGGTGGGGGGTCATATTCAAATTTGTTCAAATCAGATCCATAGGTTAATATTTGGGCTCGCTATGGTAGCCCAAATTTTAAGTCAGTGCAATATGAAGAAATTTCTTTAAAATTTCTCTTCTTCAGATCCAACAGTCAGAATGCTTTCATATTTGGTACACAACATCTCTAGGGAAGTCAGATTCAAATGTGTTCAAATCGAGAGCCTGGGTTAATATTTGGGATCCCTATGGGAGCCGGAATTGGCCATGTTGTTGAAGAATTAAAAATTTTGTATTCAGTACCCTCTGGGGGGTGCGGTGGCTCAGTTGGTAGAGGTGCAGGCTGCAAGCCGAGAGGTTCTCGGTTCGAATCCCACCTGCGGCAACCAGGTTGTGTCCGTGGGCAAGACACTTCACCTCCATTGTCCACGTGGGGGCACGGTGGCATTGTGTACTAAGGCGTACTGCACGTCGATGGTGCACCTGTCTTCAACCAATGCTAATCCTGCTTGTGTGGAGTCAGTATGTTGGAGAGCTGACAGTTGCTCGACGTTGCTCAGTGGTTCTCTCCGGGTACTCCGGCTTCCTCCACCCAAAAAACTGTCGCGGTCATGATTAGCCATTGTGCAGAAATATGTGACCTTAAACACCTATAAATAAATATTCAGTGCCCTCTAGAGGTGTGTAATTAAGATCAATCCACATACGTTGTATCAAGGGGCTTCATAGGGGAGCTCTACATTTTACATTATGTTCAACTGAAGAAAAGGCATGATTCCCGTATTATTTTTGCCGCTCCTGAGGGACTCAAGCATTGACAGTGTATCCTACGGAGATGGTTTGCTTAATGTAGACTCATTCTTGGACTCTGTTTATGTTGTGTTCTGTTCAAGATGAGCACTTCAGGCCCCATGGGGCCTCTTGTTCGAATTAATTTTGCCAGTTTCATTTTCTATTTGTGTTAGGTTAAGAGTTAAATGAAAACCTGAAACCATGTCTCAAATGCTTGCAGCTAATTAGCTTTCACCAATGGCCCATGTTATTCTTGTGAAAACTATCGGGCCACTAATAACTTGTGTTATATGGGGATCCCCCATTTTAACACTGTTGGAAATGGAGTGGGTTGAAGGGGATGGGGGGGGGGGGGGGATGATGTTCACAAACTGCAGGGTGGTCACTGGGTTCTCTAATATTGAAAGTCCTGAAATTAGGCTGTTTTAAATGCCAGTGTTGGAAAAAAAGAGATGTTTTTTGGCTCTTGGATGTTCTGGCAATTTGGTAAAAACGTTTGGGCAACGTCGTATACCAGTCCAAAGATAAAAAAAATTAATGAACATATATATTCTACATGAATTGGACTTTGCCTTACAGATACAGTGTAGGTCGTGAAAATTTCCCATTCTGCTGCTCAGGTCTTTGAAAATCGTGGAAAAGTCCTCGCATGTCAAACTAAATTAGAGGTGCAAACCCTGTAGACCATCATTTTCTCATGAACTTCCAGCAGCATTGATTTGATATATGGAATGCTGTCTCCATCAGTGGGGTAAATTCAGGTTTGTTTAAAGAAAGTTTCTATTGCAATATTAGGGTCTGATCCAGGAGTGGCAAAAGTCCCAGCCCTGTCCCCATTTGCAACATGGTGGCTAAAATTAGTTGAAGAAGATTCCCTGTAAACAACTTGATCCAGTGACACCACTTGACTTCCTGCGTCATTAACTCTGTACATGGGTCTTCTCCAGAACCACTGGACCAAACCAAACCAAACTTTGCATAAATTGTCTTTGTGGGATAACCAAATTTGTCCAAGAGAAGTATTTTAAGCCTAGTTGGCAGCAGGCAGTGGCTGAAAAACCTGATGTTCTTCAAAAATCTCTCGTAAACCACCAGTCACAATGCTTTCAAAATTTATCGGACCTTTTTTCCCAGAGTTATACCCCTTTTCATCTTAGAATGCACAAATTTTGTCCAGCAATTTTCTCAGACGTTTATGGGTCGATTCCTTGGAAACCTGGTATGGATGTTTACTACCATGGGAGCCTGTGTACCTGCGATTATAGTTTTGGTCGGACTTTCTTTTTGCCATAGTTATGACCCTTTTTCGTCATTGAATGTGTGAATATTGTCTGGAGATTTTCTCTGATGTTTATGGGTTGATTCCTTTGAAACTTGGTATGGATGTTCTCTACCATGGGAATCTGTGCACCTGCTATTATAGTTTCGAGCAGACTTTTTTTTTGCTATAGTTATGCCACTTTTCGTCTTAGAATAATGGCAGCGAGGGTATGGACAGTCTGATCTGGGACAGTCACACCTCTAGTTAATTTCAGATCGCTAATCCAGGCTTTATTTAATTTCAGATGGATATCAGACAAACTTCAAATTGAAGAGAGCTAGAGCTGGTGCTGTTAAACACAAATCCACATTATTGCTGTACAATAAATTAACCGAGTTAATAGGTTGTTTGGGTGAGCTAATAGAAATCCAGGAATTAACAGATACTATCATACTTCAGGTTAGTTGGAGACAAACTACTTTCATTGCTTCAATACATGTAAACTATTTTTTCAAATAATGTAGTTATTTCAGAACATGAACAAACTATATGAGAGAAATAACAGTTATTGAAGAATCAACTGCTTGATTTATTGAGTATCTTTGTTCTTTATTGTTGACTGTTGAATGCCTATGCTTATTTGTTGGGATCCACTGAGTCGAGTAGTGTGAATTTTGAATACTTGGGTCATGAATGTGTTTTGATCCTGTGGGCTCAAAAAATTAGAAAACTCATCTTCTCAGATCCCCCACCACTGTCATCTTTGTTGTATATGCAGTCAATAGGCCTGAAACATTTTCAAATCCACTTGCCTCACAAAAAGGATATGGTAAATAGAAGAATTAATAAAATGTATCCCTCTGTGTTTCGCTTCATCTTTTTTGAAAATTTGGGACCTGTATGTATAAGACCAGCCTTGCAGTTTATGTCTTTGGGTGATTTCTTTAGATATGAGCTGGAATCATAAATTTTTGGGCTTTTGTGGTCTTATACGAGGAAATTTCTTTAAAAATTTTCTTGTTCAGATCCACCAGTCAAAATCTTTTGATATTTGTTATACAGCATCCTGGGAGGGGGTAGATTTAAATTTGTTAACATCAAGTCCCTGGGTTGATATTTGGTCTTTTCTATTAGCTCACCATTTTTAAATCCACCAGTCAGAATATTTTGATATTTATAATACAGTATCCTTATGGTGGTCTGATTCAAGTTTGTTAGGCCCCATCCTTCATAGGAGCTTCTGTTGGCATATAGTCCAGGGCTCTGTCCATTCATAATTTCATACAAACATTTTGCATTATAACTTGTGGATTTGGATGTCTGGTGTTAGACCAGCATTGGGGAAAGGATAACCTCACAATATGGTTTTTCATTAATGTTTGCATACCTACATTATGGCTCTTGTTACACTTTGAAAACTTTCCGTACAAATATTTTTGCATTATAACTCAAGCATCGCTTGTCAGATTTTAATGTCCTTTGGTATAGTGAGAGAACAGCATAGGGGAAAGAATGTCCATATATTGTGGGTTTTGTCCATGCACACATACATGTACCAGAGTTTTGACCTTTGTTACACTTAGAAAGTTTTCTGTATGAATGTTTTGCATTGTAACTCAATCATTGGTTCGTGGATTTCGATGTCCTTTGGTATAGTGAAAGACCAGCATGGAGTATGGGATATCCAATTACTCAGGGTTTCGTCCATGCGTACAAACCAGAGTTATCGGGATACCCATATATTGCAAGTTTGGTCTGCGCTTACATACCACAGTTATAGCCCTTGTTACATTTCGAAAAGTTTCCATGCAAAACGTTTTGCATTATGACTCCATTGTAACTGTAGCATAGTTCTATTTCAGCAGTGAGTGGATGATAATAATTTTTGAAAGCCAGTAGAAAAGTTTAATAATTTTATATTTAATAATTTAATAATTTTTATATTGCCCATGTTCAATTAGTCTGCATGTGTGTTTCTTTGTATATTCAAATTGGCTCTCTGTGGGAACCCCAGGAGGTGATGCCGTGCTAGTTTGCTGTGGTAAAATAGGATCTAGTAACCAATGCCTGTGGTGGAAGTCCTCTAAAATGGGCAACATGTGAGTAAACGATTGGCTGGACTTGACTTTATATCCATGTTGCAATCAAGATTAGCCATTGTCAGAAATGTGACCTTGAACACCAATAAATAAACAAACAAGAAAGGGCTGTGCAAAACGTGTGCCAATGCCTCTGACGTGCAAAACATTTTCTAAGTCGAAAGAGTGAAAAAAGGTCCATAACTTTGAAAAAAATGTGTGGAACAAATTTACGCTTCACAGGTATCATTCCCCCCATGATGCCCTATCACAACACCAAGTATCATTCAAATCGGAGTAGCAGTGGCTGAGATACGAGGGCGAATGTTGGTACAGATGGACAAACCGACAGGCAGATGGATGGAGGTCTCCACTAGATGCCCCTTTGACTTTTCAAGTGGGGGGCATAATAAATAAATTATTCAAATTTGCGCACATTTATGCCATCTTGGGGATTGCTATCACTCCAGAGAAGAGCACATGCTATTAATATTGCAGAAGGGGGCATATGCAAAACTCCGCATTGCTTGATTTTCTTGTTCAAATCAAATCCTTGGGTTGATAGTTGGGCTCCCTAAGGGAGCCCAGAGTATAGCTTCGTGCAATATGAGGAAAATTCTTTATCTTCTTTATCTTCTGATCCACCAGTCAGAATTATTTGATATTTGCTATACCGTATCTTTATTGGGGTCAAATTCAAATTTGTTCAAATCAAGTCCTCACCTTTATATTTGGGCACCATATCAGCAGGGGCATAATGCTAGAGTCGGGGGGGGGGGGGGGGGGGGGGGGGATCGGTAACACCATCTAAGCGGAGCACCACCATCGATTGGCATGTTGCATGCCCCAAAATTTTGGCAAAAAATGCCTCCCAAATTGCCGAAAATGGCACTTCCCAGGCCTTCACCGAAAATATTTGAGGGCCCCCCCCCCCCCCCCCCCCCCCCTCCTCCAAGAGCACCGCTGGCATGACGCCACTGCATATGGGGGAACTCAGATTTTTAGCTTAGTGCAATAAACTAAGTATAAGTCTTTAAAAATCTTAATCAAATCCACCAGTCAGAATCTGTTGATGTTTGGTATATGAAGTCCTTTGTGAAGTGAGATTCAAGTTTGTTCAAATTAAATGTTTCCCAATCAGACCCTCAGTCATTTTAAATCTTTCAACTTTATTACTCTGTGTAAATTGGTAATCTTCTGTTTATATGAAGTGCAGTGGCGCCCATTTAATTGGATATCTCTTTACTGAATAACCCTGTCAATTGAAGATAATTTCCCAACACAAAACCATTTGCCGTACCTCCAGTACAAATGTTACCTGTTAATTGAATATAAGTTATAGAATAAACTCTTCGTAATTGAATAAAAACTTCTAAGCATTTGAGAAATTACCCTGACTCTCCCCAGTTTTTCTTTGTTTATTTACCTCTTTGGCCTCAGTACATCCAATACAGGCATTTAATTTATTATATCTTGTTTGACAGAGCTCAGACATGAATGGACTTCCAAGAGTTTGCTGTTTAGAACGTGTTGTCAGTGCTGGAAATGAACAAAATTGACGGGTGCAGTTTTAAGCTCCCGCGAAATCAGAGACGAGAGTAATTTGCGCTCGTAAAATGTTAGTATATGTATTTTCGAGGGAATACTGTCACCAAACACCAGAAACCTTAACCCTTTGAACCTGAGCGGCTGCTTTTTCAGCCAGGAGCATGATAATACGTCATAACATCATTAAATAGGATGGCTGTTCAGTAAATGTGTGGGGGTCGACCAATCAGTATTTTCAGTGTGCAGCCCCAAGGCTGCACGTTGAAAACATTGATTGGTCTACCCCAAATAATGAATAAGGACTTTTCCAATTGCTGCCATTGTGCTGCATGCATGGCAGATACCACTAGTGTCCAAAGGGTTAAATGTATAAGGAATTGCTGAATTATGACAGTAACTTGCCACTGGCCACAGTGTGCTGCTTTCTCAAAACAACACACATTTATATGCCCGCACAGTATATTAGTGCACCACAATATTTTTCAACGAGTGCATTTTTTAGCTCTTGTAAAATAGAAATCACGGGTGCAGACGGGAGCAATTGTACTCACACCTGTCTCATTTCCAGGACTGTGTTTTATGTCTCAGTTTGCTCAGTAAGTTATCTAACTGATACAAGCAAACTGAGACATGCTTTATGTACTCATGAGCAAAAAATATATTGACATTTAGTTCATTGTGTCCGTATTACCATCAAAATTCGTTACTTTCTATTCATTGCTGATGTGATGTATTCCAGATAAAGGATATGAGTGAGCAAGAGGTAAATTTAACCTGGATTGTTGTAAGAAAGAGATGAAATGTGATATTTTTATACTGTACCAATGACCCAGACATAGCTGGTGCTAACTCTTAAAAATATAGGGCCAAACACAAATTTTGCCCCCCAATCCCCAAAATTTGCATCTAAAACCAAAGAAAACATGTCCTGAATGGCCCTCCATACTTCACCTCTACTGCGCATGTGCAATGTCAAGGACGTCCCGAAATTGGCGTCATTAATCATTCTTTGTTTGGCCCTTCATCAGTTAACATCTGACTGATCTTTGTGCTTGTAAATCTCAGTTTAAATGATGCCAGACACATAAATATTAGTGAAATGGTGATTCTAAGGAGGATATAGAAGGAGGAGAGGAAAAATGAGTGACAGAAAATAATCAGGGCTGTAACTTAAAATTTTTTGATGAAATTATGTTAAGTTACCTATTTTCGAGGCAACTGCCTGTTGTGGTCATTCTTGTTATCAAGATTACACTGCTTATTCAGTGTTTTCCTCTCTCCCTTTCCTATAAGTCCCCTCTTGCTATTCTCCCATGCTTTTGGCATATTTTCTGTAATATTATTACTAAAATTTCTTGGGAGTTTTAGATGGATAACAGAATGTATTCTGTTCTTTTCCCCATGTTTACGTCTTCACCTATGGGTGGTTAGGCGTAGTGTTCTGCATCTACCATCTGATGTTCTGCAGTTTCTTCCCTGGAAGTCTCTGTTTTGCATCAGATAGTGTTTTATTGGTAACTGATTTCGGGCCAGGGTGCCTGGAGTCTTGATATAGTGTTTTTACACTTATTGTTTACATTTCCAACAGCCCTCTGTGTGAGGGGGGATTTCTTGAAAATAATATCTTGATGTTAATTTAATCATAACTAGACACATTATTATTGTTCGTAAGTGTTGCATAAATTGTTTAAAATATTTTTAGAATTTTTGTCCACACTTAGACTTGGGATCCATTGGGGCTCAACGTTACTTTTCAGAAACTTGGGTTGTTCTGAAAAAATATTTTTTCAAAAGTTTTTGTTTCAATTATTTTTTCTATGTTAATGGATCTTGTTATTATGTATTTTGATTGTCAGGGGTTGGTGCGAGTACTAGGACTTTGTTTTCTTTTCACATTGAAAGGATATTGTTCAATTGTAATAAGAGGAAATCTTCCTCTGACTTTCATAATCATTGTATAATGTAGTTAGTGTACTCGCACTAACTCCTGTTCTGTATGTGTTGATTACGATGACAACATGGGAAGCGTGTGTCACGGTATGTTAGTGGGGAATTGGCCATTCCGGTCCTTTCCCCGCAGGGTCACTCTACTTTATCAATCTCTATTTCAGACGATCATGATCAGGGTGATGTATCCGTGATGTCTTCCACGTCACAATTAATGTAGAGCTAGCGGAAAAGTGCTCAGGTATTACGTCAATTGCCTAAGAGGACCCTAGTAGGTTCGACGGCCTTTGACGTCCGCTAGCTCGCCCGGTGTAGCGTCCATTCATCGAATGGTTCGGCAGCCGGGTTCGTCCGTTGCGGTCTAGAAAGGAGTTTTGGGTGATGCGAGCACTATAAACATCCATGTGCATACCCAGTGACGGCGGATTAGAAGGGAGAACGGAGGAAGCCTTTTAGTCCGGTTCATAGCTCGTCCAGGCCCATCCGGGCTGCGAGCGAGAGAGGCCCCTCTCTTGTACATCAACATCTGGCCCCAGATGTTGGGGTACAATATGTCTCGCATTCGGAGCATACGTCTGCCGCTCGGGACGCTCCGTTATATAGACAGTCCGGAGAGACTGTCAATAAGGCTTCCTCATTCTCATGGCAGCGCACACGACCGCACCTTGGCTACGTGACCTCCGATATCCAGTCAACTTCGCCAATCAGAGAATCCTTGGTGACCAGGTCACGCCATCCGATAGCCAGGGACTCGAGGCCTGCAGACTCCGGACGTTCGCATAAGAAAGTATGCGGGAGTCAACATACACGGAGCTTCCAGCGGCAAAGCATCGTAAGACCGCTTCTGCACAGGCCTCGGTGACGGACGTGCTATCCCAAATAGCACAACTTATCGCAGCATCCCAGCAACGACAGAATCTCTGTCGCATAATATAATATCCGACGATGGGTCGGGACGCTCCACGGAAGCATCAGGTGCGGACGCCCGAAAATTTCATACGGTCCGACGGGATGCCGAAAGGGATTCGGAGGTTTTCGAGCTTTCCCTTTCGGAACAACATAAGCTGCTGTATATGTCATCCGACTTCATCTTCTAGAGGTTCTTCGTCGGACCAGAATGCTGCGATACCGGATAAGAAACTGATAGCGTCGGTGGACTTAGAAATTTTTGGTTTGGTTCAGGGACATCGTCCCTCAGTTCCGACACAGTCCAATAATGTCTCAGATACGTTCGATTTATTGAACGACGCTATATATATTTTTTATATGCTTGCTATGTACAAGTATATCTGGTTTCTTGTTCGCAAAATTACTGAGATGTCTTTCAAAAGTGTGCCTCTGTCGTCATAGTTAATGAAGGGCTAGCGGCAATTAAGGCTCATGGATTACGTCAATCTCCTAAGAGGTCCCTAGTAGGATCGACGGAGTTGACATTCGCTAGCTCACCCGGTGTAGCGTCCATTCATCGAATGGTTCGGCAGTCGGGTTCGTCTGTTGCGGTCTAGGATGGAGATTTGGGTGATGCGAGCACTATAATAGACTTTAGTACACACCCAGTGACGACGGATTAGAGGAGAGATCGGAGGAAGCCTGTTAGTCCGGTTCCTAGCTCGTCCGGTCCGTCCGGGCGGCGAGCCAGAGAGGTCCCTCTCTCGTGCAATAACATATGGGACCGGATGTTGTGGTACAGACATTTCACCTTCGGAGCGTATGTCCGCCACTCCGGACGCTCCGTTATATAGACAGTCCGAGTGACTGTCGATAATGCTTCCTCATCCTCACAGCAGCGCACACGACCGCACATTGGCTACGTGACCTTGAATATCCGGCCAGCTTCGGCATTCAGTAATTCCATGGCGAACAGGTCACGCCATCCGGTAGCCAAGGGACACGAGGCCTGCACACTCCGGTCGCTCGCATAATAGAAGTATGCACGGGGTAACGAACACGGAGCTTCCAGCGGCAATGCATCGTAAGACCGCTTCTCCACAGGCCTCAGTGACGGACGTGCTATCCAAAATAGCACAGCTTATCGTAGCATCCCAGCAAACGACAGATTCTCGGTCGGATCAGGAATAATCCGACAGCGCTGGGTCGGTACTCTCCGCTGTTGCATCAGGTACGGACGACCGAATATTTCATAGGGTTTGACAGGATGGCGAAAGGGATTCGGATGATTTCGAGGTTTCCCTTTCGGAACAACAGAAGCTGCCATACATTTCTTCCGGCATTATCTTCCAGAGGTTGTTCCGTCGGACTACATTGCTGCGATGCTGGTTAAGAGACTAATAGCGTCATTGGACACAGAGTTTTGGATCGGTTCAGGGACATTGCCCCTGAGTTGCCGACGCAGTCCAATAATGTCTTAGAACATTCGAATTATTGAACGACGCTATATATATATAAGCTTGCTATCAACATGCTAGTATAGTTTCTTGTCCGCAATGCTCTATTCTGCCTTTCGTGAATTCTAGGAAATAATTGTTTATTGGCAGAACTGGGCTTACCGAGAGTTCCTTTGCGTCTAAGAGGGCGAGACTCAAGACTGCAATTGTCTTTTTCGCCGTCTATGTCAATTCCAACCACGATGTTGGAAACGACAATGATGTATAATAGACTTAACTTAGACGCTTTATCATACGTACACCACCTTACTGAGACGTTATCATTACGTCTTCAAGAGAAAGAATTCCAGGATATGATCCTCAATGGGATTTCTTTCAGGGGCAGTAGTTTTCCACGTATAACTCCGCCCTTCAGTGGCAACCTGGAGTTGGTTAGACGTGACGCAGCCCTAGCTACATCCATGCGCGTGGATATTAAGGTGAAGAACTCTCTCAGAGTCGCTTCGGTCCCCGAGAAGCTTCTCTTCGACGGTAACCTTTCAGCAATCTTGAATTGCTCGATATACACGTTCTCTTGTCTATCAAGTGTAACAAGAGATTCAGACGGCAAACATTCGGTGGTTGACTCAGAGAGTTCCACTGTAGTTGCTGAATCCGAGTTTTTTGATTATGACGGATGCCAGTCAAACAGGTTGGGACACATTTTGATCCCAACGGATTCGAAGTGCCGGGGTCTTTGGGTTCTGTAGTTTTTAGGCAAGCTCTTTACTTCCAAGGAAGAATATTATGTTGGCTTGCACTACGTCATTGGATGAATTTTATTCAGAAACGCATGTTCAATCCTGTCTGATAATACGACAGTAGTTGCGTATATCCGGAACCAGGGAGGCACTCATTCGGTTCCGTTATTGATTTTAACGGAAAGAATGCTTCTGTTTGTTATAGAACACCTAGTTCTGTTTCGGTTAGTCATATTCTAGGTCGTCGGATCGTATTAGCAGACTCCCTTTCACGTAAGGGTCGTTTGTTGCCGTCGCAATGGACTATCAACTAACAAGTATTCAATCAGATTTGCTATCAATGGGAGCACCCAGTGATAAATTTATTTGCGACACAACTCTCCAATCAATTGTAGACGTATGTGTCACCGTGTCCGGATCCCTGAGCATATGTAGTTAACGCTCTATCGATCTAGTAGGACGCGATGATAGGATATACGTATCCTCCAGCACTGTTGATTCAGCAAGTATTGCTAGGATTATTCATTCACAATACAATTCTGTTGGTAGCATCTCTGTCCCACAGAGACGGTGGATAAATTTACTTAGATGTCTACTGTGGGACTTACCGCGGAAACTTCCTCCACGAGAGGATCTTTTTTCGCTGGGGAAATCGTGTCAACTCTATCACAACCTGCAGGGTCTCAACCTTCACGTATTCCGTTGTGCGGTCCTTCTTGCATAACAAGCAATGTATAGGACCAGCAGTGGACGCGATTCCTAACTGTAGAAGGACCTCCTCTTCGCTATACTATGCGGCTAAAGTGGAGGGTCTTCCGTCGTTGGTGTAGGGATATTTATGTTGATATTTTTTATTCCTCCATACCAGACATTGCAAACTTTCTAGTATACTTGTTTAACGAAATCATCTGCAGCCAGTTACTTTTATAGGTTATAGGTCTATGTTATCTGATACCTATGCACACCATGATAGTTTACAATGGAGCCTAATGTCTCTTTATCTAAGTTAGTTTGAAACTTTTCGATAAGAGACCTAGAATCGTTAGATTAATTCCTATTCGAAATTTAGCTTGGGTTCTTATTAACTAAAGCAACCATTTGAATCCTTGGGGCAGCAGTTTCAAATTCTGATCTTTTAAGGCAGCGATTCTCTTAGCCTTCTCTTCTGCTGAAGAGTCAGTGAGCTTCATGCACTATCGGTGGACGATTCTCACTTTCGTAGTATCGGGAACTCTATTACCTTTACTACTAATGTTGTATTTTGGGTTAAGAATCAGGCTCCTAATGATATCCAGAACCTATTGTTTTTAAGGTCCTTCCGTCTTCGAGCGGGCATAGGCCTTTACTCTGTCCGGATAGACCTTTATGTATTTATTAACAGATCTCAGTTTATCAGTAGGACGTAAAGCTTCTTCTGGCTTTGATGCCTAATAGAAAGGTCATTACGGTCCATTCTATTACTTAATGCATTCAGTTAACTATCAGTACTGCTTAGGATAATCTATCTTTAATTCAGCAGTCTGTGCTTAAGATTTCGGCTCATGAAGTAAGAGCTCTTCTACATCTTGGGCTGACATATAGTTTTGCTATTATAGATTAAGTAGGCTGCATATTGGCCTCAACCATCCACATTCATGAATTTTTATCTCAGAAATATTGTATCCATTTCTGGAGACCTGCATTGTTTAGGTCCATTATCGGCTGCTCAGAAAGTCAATCACTTAACAGTTGCAGCTATAGCTATGTAGGCTTTATGTTCTGGCAGTGACTCCGTCCTGCTGCCCTCTTCGCTCTGGGCTATTTGACCCAGGGCAAGAAAAAGGGGGTGGGGGGGGGGGGGAGGGTGTTCCCTTGGGTCACTGTTTTTATTATGAAAACAAGGGGATACCTCCTCCGGAGTTAGTAATTCTGAGCTGTTACTGGGATGGTTTCTTAAGTGAAAGTTATGTTTTTAATTCATTCATGTCATAGTTTTAAAGTATAGCAATTGAATATGTCATGTGTCAAACGGATGTTATTATACTATCCTCGGACACTTTTAAAAGAGTATAAAGAGTCTCAATTCTTTGGACTAACTTTATTTATTGGCTTACTTTAAATATAATTAGTATACGAATTATACTGGATATTAATAGAGAACATGGATGTTATGATGCTCAATTATAGAAGGTATTGTGTCTTTCTAATTTGTCATAAATAAGAAAGATACACGTGAAGCCTATTTCTCCTTTTCTCCTACAGGAGATGACTCTATTTTATATAGTTGAGCTTATTGGATTTTCCTCTATGTCCTGGTCCTCCAGCCTTTTTACTATTCAGCTATGTCTGGGTCATTGGTACAGTATAAAAATCTGAAAAAATTTATAGTAATTTATATATTTTTTATACTTACCAATAACCCAGACAGGGATGGCCCTCCCAGGAGTTGGGAACTCATACCTCCCCGCTGAGGACATAGCGCTTACCAGGCACTGATGGTAAGAATGATTAATGGCGCCAATTTCGGGACGTCCTTGACACTGCGCATGCGCAGTAGAGGTGAAGTATGGAGGGCCATTCAGGACATGTTTTCTTTGGTTTTAGATGCAAATTTTGGGGATTGGGGGGCAAAATTTGTGTTTGGCCCTATATTTTTAAGAGTTAGCACCAGCTATGTCTGGGTCATTGGTAAGTATAAAAAATATATAAATTACTATAAATTTTTTCAGTTTTTTTGATTTATTAAAGATTCAGACAGTTTAAAAAATATTATTTTTAGGGAAAATGTGAATGAACAATGGTTGTCATAAAGTTGGTTATTATTTCTGTATTTCAGGTTTCCACTCTTGGTGTTTCACCCTTCTTTGTTGAAAATATAAATGAAATGCAGCTAAATTCCATGAAACTTGTTACAACAGTAAGTAGTAATAATGCTTATTCTGAACCTAAGTTCTGGGGCGCATGGAAAACTTTCCAAACCACTCACCCAGTAGACATGTGCTAGAGCTGGCGATATATATATATACACCATGTTCAATCTGTATCATGCAATTCGTGCCGATACTGATTTACCATACGAAGGGAATCTCAAAATATTGGAAAATACTTCTGCTGTTAACTAATAAACTTCAGGCAACAGAACATTAACTGAAAATAAGGAGTCACAGTGTCTCATTCATAAGAGCATTGGACATTAAAGCAAAAGGTTGATGGTTTTATCTTGACTGGCACCATCTACCAAGATACTTAACCCTTCACCCAATGCAGACAATATCAAAATTTATTATTTTAAATATCATTTTTTTAAATTTTTCAAAAAATTTCAACAAAACCATATTATGTGACATCTCACTGGAACAAGCTCAATAATATTTTTTCAGCTGCTGAATTTACATATTACGTGTGTGGATGTGGCCGCTTCTTTGGGTAATATTTATTTATTTATTGGTCTTTAAGGTCAGACGAGCAACCCAAAATGATGGGCAAGAAGCCCATGTGGACTACTTATTTCCACAAGCACTTGTCACTTGCCATTTGATGTAATTAAAAATGCTGAGAGGAAATAACCCTCTCAGACTCATTTTTTACTTCAAATGATCAGTCGTTTGGGTCTGTATTATTTCCAAGGTTTTGACAATAATTTATTCACTATTATTGATTTCCCATTTTTTGTCATCAAAAGCTTATAGTTGATTGTGAGCAATCTGAGTCTATGACCACTGATCAATGCTGACTTACAGCTGTTCAGAAAACCGAACATAACATGTAGTATGAGTACTGGTATCTTTCCAGTACCGAATACCAAGATAAAATCATCCCCAAAATTCTGATATCAATCTGCTGAGCCTGTAATTTCAATACCACCCAACTGAAACAAAGTGTATAATACAAAGTGCTCTGTTAAACACACAAAAACGTCAACCAGAAAATCATAAATTGAAACTTACTTTATACTCTTGAAAATTACAAAAACAGACATTTTTTTCAGAATCCTTACTGTCAAAATATGGATGCAATAGAAAATAAGCTTTGCACTTGTTCATACTTTCTGGAGGACATACCACACCAAACATTAATTTCTTGCCTAACTGTCCATTTTTAGCATTTAACTGTATCTGATCACTGAAAGAGATGCAACTCTCAAAACAAAAGACTTCTGTGCCATTTTTTTAAGCTCACCTGACTGAAGGTCAGATTCATGTTGGTTCAAATCAAGTCCCCAGTTAATATTTCAGCTCCCATTGGGGGCCCAAATTTGACCTTAGTGCCGTATGAAGAATAATCTTTAGAAATCTTCTTCAGATCCACCAGTCAGAATCTTTTGATATTTGGTATACAGCATCCTTTGGGAGGTCAGATCTAAGTTTGTTCAAAGCAAGTCCTTGTGTTAATATTTGGGCTTCCAATTGAAGACCGAACTTTAACTTAGTACAATATGAGGAATAATCTTCAAAACTCTTCTCCTGAACCAGTAGTCAGAATCTTTTAATACCTGGAATACAGAATCCTTACTGGGATTGGATTCAACAAGTTGGTTTATATCATGCCCATCGGTTAATAATTGGGCTCTCTATGGGATCCTGAATTTTTACTTGGTGGAGTATGAGGAATAATCTTTAAAAATCTTCTTCTTGGGGTCCACCAGTGAGAATCTTTTGCTGTTTGTATTACAGCATCCTTAGGGAGGTCAGATCTAAGTTTATTCAAACCAAGTTCCTGTGTTAATATTTGGGCTTCCTATTAGAGCCCGAATTTTAACTTAGTTCAGTATGAATAATCTTTGAAAATCTGCTTCTTTAGATCCAATGGTCAGAATTCTGATGCAGGGTTCCCACGGGTCCTTGGCTTTAAGGAATGGCCTTAAATTCAACAAAGTGTTGTTCAAGTACTTGAAATCCTGGAAAATGGTGAAGGGTGCCTTGAAAATCCTTAAATTTTTGCGAAATAAAAATGTGCCAATGATATCAGTAATTAACAGCCTTCGTATATCATCATTTGTGGTGGTAAGGCCTTGAAAATCATTGAATTGGGTGGTGCAAGACCTTGAAAAATGCTACAAAATGTTGTGAAATGGCCTTGAATAGCCTTAAATTTGATGAGTCCTTGCCTGCAGAAACCCTGTGATGGGGTGGAGGGTGCTTAAGGGTGCTCAGTTCAAGTTTGTTCAAGTTAAATCCCTAGGTTGATATTTGGCTTCCTATTTTCCATTACTGGAAATCTGGGCATTATTTGTGTAGTAGCATCTCAATGACAGAGAAAATCAATCAACTGGACAACAGAGTTTGGAATAGTGACATGACTTCATTCCTCTGTAGTGTTTACTAGCCATAGATACTAATTAAATCCTTCTTTAAACAACGTCTGGTGAGCACCTCAGGCCCCATGGGGCCTCTTGTTTCAGTACCTCAGAATGTTTTGGATAGCTTAGTAACATTTCAGTAGTTGTGAGTACATTCAAGTATAGGGTTTCATTGGCATCTTTTAGCAGGCATTGATTGGGAATTTTTTTATACAGATTTATTTATGTTTTCAGCAAAATGGACAAAACAAAATTTAAGATTTCAATTCTTACTGATCAAGAAATATACAAGTGGCTGACAAGTTGATCTCCAACCATTAAGAGACCCGAGACTTGTATACAAGAGTTATGTCCCTTTGTTTGTTGACAAACGTGCATGTTGGAATTTATTTTTGCACTGCTTTTGCAAGAGGTAGTAGGCTGTAAAGATATTTTGTTTACATCATCCCCATCATATGCCAAATACCCAAAATGTGCCAGAGGATTCATCGAAGAGGAATGCCCATTTTTTTAAAAATATTCATGTTGGCTTAATTTTTTTGTATACCTTCAGTAATAGTTGACACATCAGAATGAAATTTAGTATTCATATTCTTCATTACATGCCAAATACCCACAATTCAAAATTATGATGCTGCAGGATTTCATCCAGGAATTATATGCCCCATTGTTTATTGAAATACTTGCATGTTGGATTTTATTTGTCCACATCGAGTATAATAGCACAAATTGTGCAGTCTTGTTCTGATGTGGTGTACTTAGGTATTTCTCCACAAAACAGAATGTAGCTTAATTATGTCTCCCCTTCCCAGAAGGGAGACATATTGTTTTAGTGCATATTCTTCTTCTTCTTCTTCTTCTCATACAAACTTTGTCCGGGCCATAACTGTTTTTCTTTTGACCTACACCTTAGATACTTGGCAAGTAGATGTATCACCATGAGCCGGTGTGCAGTGTACCATAGTGACCTTCATGTGACCTTGACCTTTGACCTGAAGGTCAGATTTATGTGTTTTTTTAAGGGAAACATCACACAAACTTTTTCCGGGCCATAACTTTTTTGTCTTTTGACCTACACCTTAGATACTTGGCATGTGGATGTATTACCATGAACCGGTGTGCAGTGTACCATAGTGACCTTCATGTGACCTTGACCTTTGACCTGAAGTTAAGATTTATGCGCTTTAAGGGAAACTGTCTGGACCAGAACTTTTTTGTATTTCGAGTCAGGCTTTAGATATTTGGCATGTGGATGTATCACCATGAGCCGGTATGTAGCGTACCATTGTGACCTTCATGTGACCTTGACCTTTGATCTGAAGGTCAGATTTGTGCTTTTTTCAAGGAAACTTTGTCCGGACCAAAACTTGTTTGTCTTTTGAGCCAGGCCTTAGATATTTGGCACGTGGATGTATCACCATGAGCCGGTGTGTCGCATACCATTGTGACCTTGACCTCAAGGCCAAATTTATGTACTTCAAATAGGGAGTAATTGTCCAGACCAGAATTTTTTTGTTTTTTGACCTAGGACTTGGTTATTTGACATGTGGATGTGTCACCAAGAGACCGCATGTCGTGACCTTCATGTGACCTTGACCTCAAGGTCAAATTTATGTACTTCAAATAGGGAGTAATTGTTCAGACCAGAATTTTTTTTTGTTTTTGACCTAGGACTTGGTTATTTGACATGTGGATGTGTCACCATGAGACCGCATGTCGTCTACCTCGATGACCTTCATGTGACCTTGACCTCTAAGGTCAAATTTATGTACTTCAAATAAGGAATAATTATCCAGACCAGAACTTTTTATTTTCCCGAAAAAAATTCGGGGGAAAATAGCCGTGACGTCGTCTGTCTGTCCATCTGTGCGTCTGTCTGTCTGTCCATCTGTCCGTCCGGGCGTAGACAGAATTCGTGTCCGCTCCATAACTTCTTACAGCCTTCAAGGATATTAATGATACTTGGTATTATTATTGCCCACAACCAGAGGGTGTGTCGCGAATAAGGTTGGAATGGCTATCAAGGCTTTTTTGGGGGGAATCAGCCATCCTTTGGTGGCCATCCTCTAGTTTGTTTTTTGACCTAGGACTTAAATATTTGACATGTGGATTTATCGCAATTAGACCGCATGTCACATGTAATCATGACCTTCATGTGACCTTGACCTCAAGGTCAAATTTATGTACTTTAAATAGGGAGTAATTGTCCAGACCAGATTTTTTTTTTTTTGGACATGTGGATGTGTCACCATGAAATCGCATGTCTGCTACCTTGATGAACTGAATGTGACCATGACCTCTGACCTCAAGGTCAAATTTATGTACTTCAAATAGGGAATAATTGTCCAGATCAGAACTTTTTTGTTTTTTGACCTAGGACTTAGATGATTGACATGTGGATGTATCACAATGAGACCACATGTCATCATGACCTTCATGTGACCTTAACCTCAAGGTCAAATTTATGTACTTTAAATAGGGAGTAATTGTCCAGACTAGAATTTTTTTTGTTGACATGTGGATGTGTCACCATGAAACCGCATGTCCTCTACCTTGATGAACTGCATGTGACCTTGATCTCTGACCTCAAAAGGAAGGGGAGACATATGTTTTAGTGTGCTAAAACACTTTCTAGTTGAATTAGAAATTATTTTTTTAATTTTAAATTGAAGTGGAGATCAAACCCAACTTACTGAAGTTGTTTCGTAAATTTCATGACAAACTTGGGGCTTGGAGATCCTCTATTTCTTCACAAAAAGGCATTCTGTTGAAAGTTGGAGGCTGATCTGCATGTTTTGCTAGATGTTGGTGTGGGGTATTGATGGCTTTTGATGTTTTGGATGTGTTATCTTATTAGTCCTCCCTGAAGGAAGTGCCCCAGTGCTTGTTTGGCCCACTAGATAAGGTTTGCTTTCTGGTATAATAGGATGCAGTAAGTAATTGCCTGGTGTGTGATTCCACTTAAATGTGCAATCTGATTATAATTTTTTGGTGATTCTTGTGTGTATGACCATGTTGTAGTCACAAGACAGCTAGTATTTCTGAAAGTGTCCTTAAACTGATATCCATTATTTTAGAACAACTGTTGGTTTTAGAGAATTTATTTTTATTTCTATTGAAGGAAACTTGAGTAAATGTTTCACTTCATTTTAAACAATTTTTTATTGGTTTTCTTTTTTACAAGGTATTCTCCAAATATGACAAACACAGGCAGCTAATCTTGGAAGATATTTTTGCTTCATTGGCAAGATTACCATCCAGCAAAAGAAACCTTAGAAATTATCGGTATGTATCATCCAACTGTTTTTTCATTTTTATTTCTTGACAATCCATAAATCTGTACTAAAAATTTTTCGCCAAATTACAATAATGCATTGTTTTAAAGTGATCCTTATGTTTTAACTTACAATGACCTAAATCGAAATTTAGAAAATATATTGTCACTTGGAAAGGTGCTTTTACTAGTCATCTTCATGTTAGGGCTGAAACGGTTGGCTCATTTACACAGCAGACAACCGAGAGCTATAACCGGATAATATCCAGTTAACCGTAGCCATTATTTCACCGAATCTGGGATCAAAACTATAGGTATTGGAAAGCAGTATTCTCAGAAACCATTCCGTAGTGTGTATACAAATGAACGTTTTTGAGTACTCGACAACGTTCGTTTGTATACACATTACGGAATAGTTTCTGCGGTTACTCAGTACTCACGGAAATTGCCGATCATTAACAAAGTCTTGAATGCCAAAGTCGATTATTTCTCAATATATACAGAGCTGCTTCGAGGTGTGATCTATCTCAAAGAAGAAGCGGCAGATTTACTATGTTTTAACCGTGGAATGGCGATCACTATCGATATTTCGGATAACCGGTTGACTTTTTTTTTAATCGGTTAGGTAGGTAACCGTTTTCAAACTGGTTATCCAGTTAACCATTTCAGTACTACTTCATGACATTTCCAGTTAGAGAAAAAGCTCTTCTAACAGTTGTAATTGGTCATGATTTAGCTAGGTGTATGCATGCAGCCTATAATATACCAAAGGTTATAGATGGATAGAATTCTGTAACTATCAAGTACAGTACAGTCTCCATGGATTGGTCGTATTATACGCGTGGGCAGTGATATCCTCACATGTGTTTACCAGGTAATAAAAATCATCAACAGCAAAATTTTAATTAATGAAGCACAGGGTTGTACCCGGTACTTCATTAATTAAATTTTTGATGACTATTCCAATAATGAGTGTTTGGAATCAAATATTATTACGTTGGTGGAAATATTGCCCACCCGTGGAAAGTGACCAGTCCATGGCGGTCGTATTGTACAGCCTAATGAAATTTTAAAGATTTTATTAGAAACCTTTGGAGGTATTGTTTGTGTAAACTTCATGGCCAGAATTTTACCAAATTTTGGGTGAATCAAGAATGATGTCCTCAAGACTGAACCATGCGAATCTTTTAGTGACCAGAGAACTTTTATAACACACTATTGAATTCATGCATAATTCTGATGCATGTTGGCAGTGTTTTTAACTTGAACTACATGTCTCTCTAGACTAGGATTTAATGTTGAGGCCATTGTATGGATCCAAGTGTGTTCAAGCAATAGAAATTAAAAGTTGTGAAAGTTTCGCCTCTGTTAACCTATAGTTCCTCAGACTCCCCCCCCCCCCCCCCCTGCACCGGGCCTCTTGTTTTTTTGTTTTTTTGAAGTTTGTATGCTCCAACCCATCATTTGTAGGAATAGATTTGACTGCTAACGCCACACAAAGTAGATCATCTGCTTCTCAGGCCATTATTTGTAAAATTGCATGCGGGTGAGCAGTTTTTAGCTCACCAACGAAGTTGTGTGAGCTTATGTCATGACCCGAGGCTCATCGGCATCAACACTTGTGTTAAAGTTATTGTACCAGTCCACTTTGACTTTCAGCCCTGTTGCTATGCACCTCATACTGTGTTTCTATGGCTTACAATTACCCACAGACCCTTAACCAGTGATATTTTATTGATTTTTAGTGTTTTTGCAATGTTCGACTTTTTTGTCAGAGTGAAAATTTCTGACCTGTTTTGCTGTATATGAGTGGAGGCTACCACTGGTATGCTGTGGCTTTCATATTTCATATATGTGTTAAATGCATCAATATAAGATGACATTAACCCTTGGCAGGAATTTTTTTGGAGATTTTGGACTTTTTTAATGCAATGTTACACTTTTTTGTCACTGAAATTTCTGACCTGTTTTGCTATGCATGTACATGACCGGACATTTTTAGCAAATTTGTAATGAGCCTAAATTTATTGCATGCCATGTGTTGGTGAGCTAATGGGGATGGACACACCCCTCTTGTTTATTTTATTTTTTACTTCTGTAATTATTTCTTTGCCATCAAAAGTTCATGTTCTTTGTTTATGTTTTAGGCCTCATAATCTACAGAATAGCATGGGTGGTGGTGTATTTTGTCCCTTGAGAGCAAGAAGGCTTTGCAATGCTAAAGTATTGCAAAGCCTTCTTGCACTCAAAGGACAAATTTATCTATTTTTTAGATCATCTTGACAAAGTCAAGCTGAGCTAATCTCATCGATCTCCGTCCGTCCTCCGTCCGTCCATCGTCCGTCAACACCATGTTTTGGTCTTCTCCTCCAAAACCACTGGGCCAGTTCAGTAAACTATCAAGACATAAACCATTTAATTTTTTATTTTTTATACCCCCGCCTAGCGGGGGTATATAGGATTCCTTATGTCCGTCAGTCTCTCCGTCGCGAAATTGTTTAATGGAGGGTACCATCATGCTGTAATCATCTCCTCCCCCACTTTTCAATTCACATAGTTGAAACTTCAGAATATGATCATACACACAATGAAGATGTGCAACATGTATAAAGTCTTGCGAAAAAAATTTTTAATTGAGGGTACTTGGGCCAAAGAGCGGGGGTATCTTTATGTGTCATCAGCGGATGACACACGCTCTTTAGTTTAAGTTTACATTGGTTATAAAAAGAGAGCATGCGCCAGCCAAAAGGATCATGTGTGAAGGCCTGAGAAACAGATTTTTAACTTTTTTAGGCCGAAACTTTTTCATTTATAAACTGCAAGTTATTATAATTATTATAACCCATAACAAGTTACATTTCATTCAGTCCTCTTGCGTAACGTCATCTTACATAAAGTACATAATCTTTTGGGGAGCAAAAGGAAAATTCAAATGCTGTACATTTTATGCATTTAATACAAAGCATGCCCCATTTGATCTGGGAATGGTGGCCATTTCAGTTGTATGTTGAGGTACATTTTTTTCAGGTCAAAAGAATTTTGAAATTTGGTATATAGTTAAGACATATTAAAAGGATGATGCATGTAATTTTTTTCTCTAAGGTAGTAAAAATTGACTTAAGTCGAAAATAGCTCTATAACTCTTGTGACATCAAAATACCAAAATTTCAAGTAGAAATTTTTTTACATAATACAAACAGGTGTTTAACCAACCAATTCAGTTTTGTTTGGAAGACCTCTTTGAACTGGTGAAATTCCTCATTGCTTTATGGGTAAAATTTGTAGTTTGGAATTTTGGTTTTTCAACAAAGGGTGCACTTGCCTTTGCATAATGTATAACACATTGAGGAGGTTGACAGTTGCTTGCCACTCCTCAGTGGTTCTGGCCAGGTACTCTGCCTTCCTCCACCTGTAATACTGTCTGACATGAGATGACACTTGCTGTCAAAAATGTCATTGAACCCCAATAGAAAAAAAAAACGAGAATGTTTAATTATTTAAATGTTTAAAGTGAAAAAATGATGTTCCCTACACGTTAAGCCTTGTGTTTCTTTCTATCAATTTGTATTTTTTTTACTGTTCTTTTTTTCCCAAACCACAAAATTTTGTTAGACTCTAAAAAAAAAATAGAGGGTGGTAGCTTTTGTTTTTTTTCATTTGTTGGATTACCATTAAAAAATGTATTGTTAACCCTTTACCCAACGAATCGCCCGCATCCACCCGCATAATATGTAAATTCTGCAGCTGAAAAAATATTTTTCGAAAATTTTCTACAAAACCATATCATGTGACCCCTCTTTGGAACAAGCTCGTCGAGCTCGTTCCAAGGAGGGGTCACATGATATGGTTTTGTTGAAATTTTTTGAAAAAATGATATTTAAAATAATAAATTTTGAAATTGTCTGCATTGGGTAAAGGGTTAACATGTATTGCATGAAACCTAAAATTAACGAGTTGCTTGTAGTTCTGTTATTATTGACATAGATTCACTTTGTTCATGGATGCTCAGTGTGTTGATTTATGTCTTCTCTTTAAATGCTTGGTCTGTGTGTTTAGTCTATATCTTTCCGCCTTTTTGTTGTAGGCTGAATTCAGAAGATTCTATACAGATGGTCACAGCCCTGGCTTTACAGCTCATACAGTGTGTAGTTAAACTTCCAGTTCCAGATCCTCCTGATCCAACTCATTCTAAAGAAAGTGCTAATAAAAAAGATTCAAAAGAGTCACAGGTACATTTTATAGACTTTTTTCTGAGTATATTACTATCAAGATAGATATAACCATGTTCAATGAGAATAGAAGTGTGGTCTAATTATGTATCACTACAAGACTTGGGTCAAAGTTTTTTTTTCATCCTTTGTCTTTGGGTTTCAAGTTGGAGTCACATAATTGGGTCAAACTTGTCTTTAATGTGAGTTCTGAGAGTTAACAATTCTTTTTTGTCCAGGTCATAACTTTGCTTAACCTACAGTTTGACAAAAATTATAGTGTAAGATAGCAGGTCACTGTGTCCATAATTTAGTGACGAGCTGAAATGTAAGAAAACTTTTCCCTGGATCATGACTTAAGCAGTTTGTGTTGTCCATAGTCGGATAAAATGAGTGCAACTTGTGTGTAATGCAAATATGATGGTTTTTCCTTTTCTAGCAAAAATGAGCTCATTTTAGAAAAAGGAAGTCACTTTCCCTTTCCTGTAGATGTTATCTTGGGACAGAAGGAACTGTACAGCTCTGGTTATGCAGCCAGATTTACCAAACCAGCTTGGAATGGTAATATTGTGAATCAATATCTGAGGCCATTACTATAAAACATTTGCAGATGTATTTTCCAGCAGTATATTTTTTTACTTGTGGATATTAATAACTAGCGTTTAAAAAGATGTAACACTTTAGGCCCCCAAAGTAGATCTTCAGTTTCTCAAGCCATTATTTGTAAAGTTGTATGTGGGCGAGTGGTTTTTATTTTATTTTTTATTTCTGTAATTATTTCTTTGCCATCAAAAGTTCATGTTCTTGGTTTATGTTTTAAGCCTTATAATCTACGGAATAGCATGAATGGACGATACACCAGTATTTCCTCCCTTGAGAACAAGAAGGCTTTGCAATGCTAAAGCATTGCAAAGCCTTCTTGCAGTCAAGGGACAAATTTATCAAATTTTTAACTTGGGTAAAATATCAGACATAAACCATTTAATTTTTATTTTTTGTTAAGTTTACTTTGTTTATAAAAAGAGAGCATGTGGCAGCCAGAAGGACCATGTGGGAGGACCTGAGAAACAGATTTTTAATTTTTTTAGGGCTTACTGAAATTTAAAATGCCATGTCTTTCAAAACAATAATGATTCAGTTCCATAATTTAGAGTCCTTGACAGAAAATATAATTCTGTACAATACCACTATAAATTTATTTCAGCAGTCGCACACTAGTGGTATGTTGCGTAAGGAAATAGATCACTATCTTCAATCTCTGCTCAGGCCCTTAGCACTTTACCCAACACGAACAGAAGATGCCACAAAAGGAATGTTGAATTGCCCCCAAAATTAAGTTTTTGCCTTAAAATTATAGCTTATGACCCCTCATAGGAAGAAACTTAACCCTTTACCCAACATAACAGCCAAAACCGGCCAGCGCTATTCACGAAAATCTCCATTCAATTTTAATTATTTTTTTCATTTTATTTCTCTAAAACATAGCTTATGACCCTTCATTGGAATGAGCTCGTTCCAATGAGGGGTCATAAGCAATGTTTTTGATGCAAAAAATGAAAATAGTTATTCAAGAATTTTGTTTGCAAGTGTGGCCTGCTTTTCATGTTAGGTAAAGGGTTAATGACCTTGTTTCATTGAGGGATGAAAAGTTATGTTTTGAGACGAAAAATTTTAAAAATGATAAACTTTGAATTTTAATTTTGTAAATTGTGCTAACTGGTTTGGGCTTTTTACTTCAAACTTTGAACCTTGGTATTGTCTTGTATCACAAACAATAATGCTCTCCCATGCTGATAATGTGGGTGAGGGTAATCTTCAAATGGGAATTACTGATCAGTCCAGACTTTACTCTAAAAATGTACTTAAACTTTAGATCAAGAATGCTTTTCTTTTATTAGGTTGACAGTGATATTGTGATAGTAACATCTTATGAAACTGCCATGAGGACGGGGTATAATTTTCTATCTGTTTTCCTAAAAAAGTGAGTAAAAATTGAAAATTACATATCTCATTAATAAAAATTTTGATTGATTGATTGATGCATAGATCTTTTAACATTTATTGATGATGTAAGAACTATTGAGAACAGCAGAATCAATTGGTCATATATTATTTTTGCATTAACTATGACCATGTTTTTGTCCAATAATGAATCTCTATTGATCTTTTGGTGGATATGTTGTCTGCTAATTATGTTCTATAATGGTTATAAAAATTGTTATTTCTGAAAAATATTTGAACAGAATTATCTGTGTTTAAGAAACATGGAATTTGTCTTGCCTTAGCACCACTACTTCAATCAAAATTTAAATTGATTTTTAAAAGTTCATTGTATCTTGTTTGACAGAGATGACTATGTTCTATCAAGACAAGGTATAATTAATGAAATTTTTAATTTTCTATTCAAAAAAAGTAGGGGATTTTTGATAAAAGTGAGATATATGAATAAATATATATACATTTTCATTAAAAAGACAGTTGAGACATTGCACTGTGACATCTGGTGAATGATTTCAGTGATAGTTGAGTGTCTGACAAGCACACATTCCACGCACTGTGCTGTAGAAGACATGGACAGTCAGAGAATTTACCACATTAAGTCCAAGACCTCAATATCTCGTAGATCCTCCTTGGTTCACGAGACTAGCGTGGTTCCGACGTGGCATACTCCTCTTCAAACGTCCAATATGAGCTTGACTGATGTTATTCCATTCTTCCTGCAGTGCAGTGGCGAGTTCCTGGACATTGATGGGGGGGGGGGGGGGGGGGTCTGTTGGCGTTGTCATAGACGCCTGCCAAGAATATCTCAGATGTGCTTGATAGGTGAAAGGTCTGGACTTAGTGCTGACCAAGCCAGTGTAGTGATGTTCTTCTCCTGGAGGAACTCTGTAGCGACACGGGACCCTGTGTGCTCTTGCATTGTCATCTTGGAAAATGAATCTACAGCTGTCACGCAAACGGCACCACATGAGCTGCTCACATGTTGTCACGCCCTGTGACACGCCCCTTGGATGACATGTAATGTTGTTCTGCTTGTCATGGTTATGCCTCCCCACAACATAACTGATCCACCACCAAAACGATAGTGCTGCCTAATGGTTACGTCATGGTATCATTCGTTCCACCGCCTCCACACTCTGTTTTGCCTGTCATGGAAGCCGAGAGTGAACCTTGATTCATCGAAAAACATGATGTTGCTCCACCGACGATTGTCCCAGCGCTTTTGTGCTCCACACCAATTACGCCTTGCTCTGATGTGACGATCAGTCAAACTTGGAATTATTCAGGGTCGTCGAGCGTACAAATTCCAGCTGTGAAGGCAATTTCGGATAGTCTGACCACTGACTCACACATCTGTCGCTTGGTGCAGCTGCTGTCCAATTTCTGAGGCCCTTTGATGGCGATTGCGTAATGCTGTGGTTCAGATGAAGCGATCCTGGTTAGCAGTTGTCACCCTTGGACGAACTGACCGACGTCTGTCATCAACATTGCCTGTCTGATGGTAGTGCAGGGTTCCCGCAGGCCTTGAAAAGTCTTAAAAAGTATGAATTTGAAAAAACAAATTCAAGGCCTTGAAAAGTCTTGAATTTGAAGCCTGGGCCTTGAAAAGTCTTGAAAACGGGACATTTTTAAATATGTAACATACTTTGCACTAATTGTGCAAAGTATGTTACATACTTGTAGTGCGAATAGTCTTGAAATGTCTTGAATTTTGTTTTTTCCATCAGTGAAAAGTCTTGAATTTGCATTGAAAAGGGTATGGAAAAGTCTTGAATTTGCCCCCCTGAAAAGTGCAGGAACCCTGTAGTGTGACCATAACCTGCTAATCACCAATTGAGTAAGCGTTGAGAATTTGAGCCACTGCTGTCTGTCTGTTGCCAGCCTCCAACATGCCCACGGCATGTAAACGTTTGTCACGTGTCAGGCTTCGCATACCTCAAAAGTTACGTTTTGACCAGAAACTATTGATGAACGAGTTCATACCAAGAAAAGAACGATGAGACCTCCGAAAAAGCCTGTTCAGTTCAAATGAATATTTCAAAACGTACCCCACAGACATTAACGTGGCGCTCGTGCGAAAAACCGACACAAAGTTTTCGAGGGCCGGTGACATTCATGATCCACACTAAACTTTGTAACATATTGATGTGTCCAATCACGCGTATCCAATACCATTTTCCGAAAATATCAACATCAGTTGGATATCCCCTACTGTTTTTTAACAGCACAGGTTGAGTGCAAGTAGTCTATATTTAGTTCATCTGAAAAGTGTTGAGGCGACAGTTAAAGAGCCTCATATTGTATCGCTGTTCTTTATAGTCTGATTCTCTGTTGGAACCCTGGTAATTAAGCAGTGCTTACTCACTGTGGTAAACAAATAATTATTTTTTACTGGTTAATCGGACCTTGTCACCAATGCTTGGGATGGAAGTCCTCAGAAATGGGCAGCACAGGTTTAACCCTTAAAGGTCTATTTCCAAATTTTACGATCGCAGAGCAGAAGCCCTTAACATGCCTCATGACTAGGTCCTGCTGACATATTATATAGGCAGTGGTTTCTCGTCAAGTCTTGGCTGCCTGTTTAGGAAGACCAGGCTTGCCTCGAAATCACTGTTAAACCAGTGGGCATGTACAGACTATGGCCAGGTGTGAATTCAGGAAAATTGTCCAGGCCCTTAAGTGTTAAACTATTGGCTATCCTTGACTTCATAACTGTGTTGAGGTCATGATATAGTCATAGATGCTGAAGTTACTTTAAATATCAATTAATAATTTCATATGTTGATAATAACAGTGGTATTTTATTTTTAGCCCACCGAAGGGAGCTTATCACTTGCCGTCCGTTGTCATCGTCGTGCGTCATGAACTTTACATTATCGACATCTCCTCACAAACTACTAGACCAAATTGAACCAAATTTGGTGTGCATGTTCCTTATCATATGTCAATTCAAGTTTGTACAAATAAACTTGCTGCGCCCATACGGGGCACCAGAAGGGGCTTAACTCTGATAGCACCCATAAATTTTTTCAAAAATTAAAAAAAATCTTCTTCAGATCCACCCGTCAGAATCTTTTCATTTTTGTTATACAACATCTCTAGTGGGGTCATATTCAAGTTTGTTCAAATCGAGTCCCTGGGTTAAGATTTGGGCTCTCTATTGGAGCCCAAAGTTTAACTTGGTGCAATTTGAGGAGATTTCTTTAAAAATCTTCTTCTTCAGATCCACCAGTCAGAATCCTTTCATATTTGGTATACAACATATCTTGGAGGGTAAGACTCAAGTTTGTTCAAATCTGGTCCCTGGGTTATTAATTTGGACTACCTATGGGAGCCTGAATTTTAACTAAGTGCAATATGAGGGAATTTCTTATAAAATCTTCTTCAGATCCACCAATCGGAATCCTTTCGTATTTGGTTTACAACATCTCCAGGTCAGATTCAAGTTTGTTCAAACCAGGACCCTGATATTAATATTTTGGCTCCCTATTTGAGCCCAAAGTTTAACTTAGTGCAGTGTGAGGTGATTTCTTTAAAAACCTTCATATCCACCAGTCAGAATTCTTTCCTATTTGGTATATGACATCTCAAGGGGGATCAGATTCACGTTTGTTCAATTTGACTCCTTGGCTTAATATTTGGGCTCTATGGGCAGGGGTGGGGTGGCATGGGGGCATGTTAGGTTCAGGTTTGGTCAAATCCATTCCTTAGTGTTTTTCCATTCATGACTTCATTCCTTTGTAGTGTTGATGAAGCACTTTGGCCGGTGAGCAATTAAGGCCCCTTAGGGCCTCTTGTTATGGATTTGTCCATTCTCAATTCATTAGAGAGTGCCTACTGACCCTCCAATAAATTGTAGCTAAACAAATCACTATGAATAATTTCTGACAAACAAAATGATTAAACACTCCTCCAGTTAATTAGCATTAGAAATCAGAAACTTAAGATTGTCTTTGGTAGTAAGTATTCCTGCTGTGTTTGCAGCTATTCTGGATACTGGAAGTTGCATTCAGACACTTCTGGATATTAAAAGATTTCTGCTATGTTGGTAACAGTTTGCACAATTCTGGATAATAAAATATTTGTGCTGTGTTAGTAGCATGATCTGCAAATGACCTGAATGCTTGAGATTTTTACTGCAGACACCACAGAAAACTAATAAAAAGTTGTGGCAACGTCATGTGATACAGACAAATCTTATTGAGTATTTTCAAGTAAAATTGACTATATTTGAAAGAAACAGTCTGACCAGAATCTTTTTATTGTATTGAATGACTAGAACCATCAATTTGCGAGATCTTTTAGCGTGAATCTTAAGGCCTAAAAAAATAAAAAATCTGTTTCTCAGGCCCTCCCGCATGGTCCTTTTGGCTGCCGCATGCTCTCTTTTTATAACCAATGGAAACTTTAAAAAAATCAAAGTTAAATGGTTTATGTCTGATATTTTACCAAAGTTAAAAAAATTGATAAATTTGTCCCTTGAGTGCAAGATGGCTTTGCAATGCTTTAGCATTGCAAAGCCTTCTTGCTCTCAAGGGACAAAATACACCACCTCCCATGTTATTCTGTAGATTATGAGGCCTAAAACATAAACCAAGATATGAACTTTTGATGGCAAAGAAATAATTACAGAAATAAAAAATAAAATAAAAAAACGCTCGCCTGCATGCAATTTTACAAATAATGGCCTGACAAACAGAAGATCTACTTTGTGGGACCTAATCATTATTGTTTTTTCTTTTTTTTAAGTAAATGGGCATTGCTTGAAACAAATTGTATAATCAAAATCTTTTCTTATTTGCTTCAGATGTACAACAAAGGGTGAAGAAGATTTTCGACCGCTTTTTGAGAATTTTGTTCAAGACTTACTGTCAACGGTGAATAAACCAGAGTGGCCTGCTTCTGAACTTCTGCTCAGTTTATTGGGTAGGATTTTGGTAAGTGTACATATCTGTTTCTGCTTGCTGTACCACTTTTTTACCCTGCCATGATAATGGGTATTATGTGACCTTGTTTGCGAGAGGGTTTGGCATTCTGTAAGGATAGTTTCTGTATTTTTAGCTCAAATTTGACGAAGTCAAATTTGAGCTATTGTCATGGCCCGTCGTCCGTCTGTCCGTACGTCAACAATTGGCTATGGCTCGGGCTAGAGGTTGTATTTATGAACCGATCTTTACGAAACTTCTTGTGTACCTTTGTTATGACCCTGGGACGGGAACGAGTGTTTTTAGGTGTGGTCCGAAATTCAAGATGGCTGCCAGCGGCCATTTTGTACCGATGATGCAAAAATCAGTTTTTTGTACAGAACTTCTGTATGAAGTTCTGATTTGAATAAAGTTTTGTATAAATGTTTAGTGCCATGGGATACATCACATATAATACGGGTTTTTTTCTCGTGGAGAAATTATGCAAATTAGATGAACTTTGATTTTTTCAGTGCTGCTCACACACAGTAAGTACACATGTCAATATGGCTCGGGCTAGAGTCTGTATTTATGTACCGATCTTCACGAAATGTCTTGGGTACCTTTGTTATCACCTTGGGACAAGAACGAGTGTTTCTGTGTGCGGTCCAAAATTCAAGCTGGCTGCCAGTGGCCATTTTGTATCGAAATTAGGTCTAATCAGTTTTTTGTACACAACTTCTATACGGCTCAGGCTAGATGCCGAATTTATGAACTGATCTTTACAAAACTTCTTGGGTACCTTTGTTATTACCGTGGGATGAGAACAAGTGTTTTTGGGTCTGGTCCGAATTTCAAGATGGCCACCAGCAGCCATTTTGTACCAAAATTAGTGCAATCAGTCTTATGTACAGAACTTCTGTATGAAAGTTCTGATTTGAATAAATTTTTGTATGAATGTTTAGTAACATGGAATACATCACATATAGTACGTTTTTTTTTCTCGTGCAGAAATTATGCAAATTAGATGAACTTTGATTTATTCAGTGCTACTTATACTCTGTAAGTGCACATGTCAATACGTCTCAGGCTAGAGGCTGTATTTATGAACCGATCTTCACAAAACTTCTTGGGTACCTTTGTTATCACCTTGGGACGAGAACGAGTGTTTCTGGGCGCGGTCCATAATTCAAGATGGCTGCCAGTGGCCATTTTGTACCGAAATTAGGTCCAATCAGTTTTTTGTCACAACTTCTACACAGCTCATATTTGTGAACTGATCTTCACGAAACTTCTTGGGTACCTTTGTTTTCACCTTGGGACAGGAATGAGTGTGTTTTGGGGTGCCTTTGTTATCACTGTGCTATGAGAACAAATATTTTGGGGTTCAGTCAGACCCACTGTGGGACTCAAAGATTTTTTCTAGTTTAGCATCTGACTGTCACCCACCTTTACAATACTTTACCTATACATTTATTACAGGCAACGCTCAGTATTTATGTACAGACCGTTACAATACTTTATATGTACCTTTGTTATCAGGTCATTACCTAGATGTTTGTCATTGCTGTGTCACATACTATACATGTACATTTCTTGACAAGTTGAGCTACAGTGTCATTGACACTTTCATTTTTTATTACCAGTTCCTCCCAGACTATTTACCTTTAATCACTTTCACACTTGTGGAGCTTTTCCAGTTTATAATGAGAACATACACTTTTTCTTGTGATTTCAGTCTGATCATATTTTCTTAACCTTTTCTTTCAAACTTGAGTCGTTTTATGAAATGATCTTTTGGGGGTACTACTTTTGTGTTTCTAGCTTATAATGGTGATGTGCACATCTTTTGCTTTTGGTGAGATGGATTTTTTTTCTTTCGTTTCATTCTGAGGATTACTTGCATAAAGTAAGGTTTACAGTGTTCTTTTGTTTAACCCTTTACCAAACGAACACGATATATTTATTATTTTAAATATTTTTCTAAAAATTTTATCAAAACCATATCATTTGACCCCTCATTGGAACAAGCTCGTTCCAATGGTGGGTCACATAATATGGTTTTGTTGAAATTTCTTAAAAACCATTTTTTTTCAACTGCTCAATTTGTATATTATGTGGGTGGCTGCATCCAATTTATTAGGTGAAGGGTTAATCATCTCCTAGAGTATGCAGTCACTCCTTTAAGTTTTAATAATCTTCATATCCCATTCTGATTCCATCCATTAAATTTTTTCTGAAGTTTTGGTCGTATTTTTTTTTTTTTTCGAACTGAGGGTAGCACCTTTTTTTATATTTCCATGTTTGTTTAAATCAAGTCCCCGAGTTGATATTCAGCCAAATTTTAGCTCAATGCAAAAGAGGAATATTCTTTAAAATCTTCCCCAGAATCACCATTCAGAATGTTTTGATATTTAGTATACATCACTATAGCCAGGCTCATATTTAAGTTTGTTGTAATCAAGTCCCTGGATTCATTTTCACTATGTGTAATATGACAAATTTGAAAAAATGGTGAATTATAGGGAATATTCTTTAAAATCTTCTCGAAAACCACTAGACAAAATGTTTTGATATATGGTATGCAGCATCCTTACAAGGGTTGGATTCATGGGTTTTTTTTAAAATTAAGTCCCTAGGTTGATATTTCGGCTCTCTGTGGGAGCCCAAATTTTAAGTTTCTGCAATATGGGGAATAATCTCTGAAAATCATTTTCTTCAGATCCACGAGTCAGAATCTTTTGATATTTGATATACAGCATCCTTAAGGAGGTCAGATTCAAGTTGGTTTAAATTAGGCTCTGGGTTGGTATTTGGGCTCTATATGAGAGCCAGAATTTCAGCTTTGTGGAGTATTGTTCAAATCAAGTTCCAGATTTTATTTTAACTCTGTGTAATATGACTAATAACTAAAAATAAAATTTGTGCAGAAATCTTCTCCAGAACCACCTGTCAGAATCTTTTACTATTTGGTATACAGCATTTTTACAGGGGGCAGATTCAAGTTTGTTCAAATTAAGTACCTTCATTAATATTTGGTTCTCCCTGTAGGAGCACAAATTTTAATTTTGTGCAATATGAAGAATATTTTTTAAAAGTCTTCTCACAAACCCACAGTCAGAATCTTTGGTATGTGGTATACACCATCCTTAGGGGAGTTAGATTCAAGTTTGTTAAAATCAAGTCCCAAGGTTAATTTTCTGCCCCTTATTGGAGCCTGAATTTTAACTTAGTCCAATATCATGAATTATCTTTAAAAATCTATTTCTTCAGATACAGTAGTCACAATATTTTGTATGTAGGATCCTAAGAGGGGTCAGATTCAGTTTGTGTTGATATATATGTTCTCTATAGAATCCCAAATTTTAACATTGTAATATATTGGGAATAAACACTTTCTCTAAAAATCTTCTCTGTCAGGACCACCAGTAAAAACCTCTTGATATTTTGTATACATTTTTTTCGTTTGGGGGGGGGGGGGGGGGGAGGAGGAGGGTGCAATTTCATGTTTGTCAAATAAAATCCCTGGGTTAATATTTTGGGCTCCATATGGAGTTAAATTTTTAACTCTGTGCAAAAGAGATATATTCTTTAAAAATCTTATAAAGAACCACCATTCAGAATGTTTTTAGTCGAGTTGTGACAAAGTCAAACTCGACTTATAGTTTGGTGAATGGTGGGAGGGTGTAAACAATTGGTTTCCGGATGATAACTTGATAATGGTGTGACCCACGTTCATGAAACTTTGTAAGTAGGTTGGCCTCGGTGAGAGGAAGAACCCTATTTATTTTGGACTTGCTAGGACAATGGTGATGGTCACAGTGACCTTGAACATACTAAATCATAAACAATTGGTTTCCGGATGATAACTTGACTATGGTTGAACCCACATTCCTGAAACTTCATATGTAGGTTGGCCTTTGTGAGAGAAAGAACCCTATGTATTTTGGACTCGCTAGGTCAAAGGTCAAGGTCACAGTGACCCTGAACATAATAAATCAAAACAATTGGTTTCCAGTTGATAACTTGATAATGGTTCGACCCACGTTCATGAAACTTCATAGGTAGGTTGGCATCAGTGAGAGGAAGAATCCTATTTATTTTGAACTTGCTAGGTGAAAGGTCAAGGTCACAGTGACCTTGAATATAATAAATCATAAACAATTGGTTTCCAGATGGTAATTTGACAATGGTTCAACCCACGTTCATGAAACTTTATAGGTAGGTTGGCATTGGTGCTAGAAAGCGCCCTATTTATTTTGGAATTACTAGGTCAAAGGTTCAGGTCACAGCGACCCTTCACATAGTAAATTGTAAACAACTGGTTTCTGGATGATAAGTTGATAATGATTAAACCCACTTTTGTGGTGTCACAGCTGGACATTGGATCGGTGATCCTATCGATTTTTTTTATATTTGATATGGAACACCCTAGCCTGATTCAGACTCAAGTTTTTTTCAAATCGAGTTCCTGGATTCACTTTAACTTAGTTTAATATGATGAGTCATTTAAATAAAGAAATCTCTTGCAGAATTTATTGCTCTTTGGTACACAGTATCCTGGGTGGAAGGGAGGGGTGTGCTTCAGGTTCTAGTTTGTTCAACTTAAGTCCCTGGGGCACCTTAGTTTTGCATTACTGGAAATCTGAGCATTAAATCTGTGGTAGCATCTCAATACTAGAAAAAATCATTCGACATGGACAACAGTTATAAATAATTGCATGACTTCTTTCCTCTGAGGTGTTTACTTGTTAATTAAATCCTTCTTGAAACATTTGTCACATGCGTGCCTTGGGGCCTCTTGCTACGATTTGTGGGACAGTACATGAAGGCATGTACACTCTCGCACAAATTGTAACAAGGCAAATCCATACAGATGAAATAAATTCACTTCAAAGATAATATGAATTACATACACAAAACATGAAATCTTCAAGTTATGTTATCCTTACTTAAGAATGAATTCCAAATATGGGCTTACAGCACTCAACTACTCAACATGTAAAAAAAAATAAAAGCCTCCCTCCCTCACTAGTTTGAAAATTAATTACTTGAGGACCAATTTTTTTTTTTTATTTCGCCTTTTCTTAATTGTTACTCCAACTCCATTTGCAGGTTAAGCAGTTCAGTAATAAGTCAACTGATATGTCACTGCGTGTTGCTTCCCTTGAATACTTAGGAATTGTTGCTGCACGACTGAGAAAAGATGCTGTATCTAGTCAGATGAATCAAGATACAATAGATGATATTGTATTGAAAGTATGTATTATAATATCTTATGCTGAAGAAACAAATGAGGATATATTTCAGATTATTAACTTTATAAGCTTTTCATAACTAAACTTGGAATGGTGTCAACACATGGTTGTAATGTTTTATAGATTCATGGTTACTGATTAGAGTTTTTTTTTTTTGTTCTTTTTTAATGTATATACTTTATTTATTGCTGTTATAGAGAGGTTTTGTTTATTAATGTGTACATATTTCTGTTATTTAATTTTGTTTTTGAAATACATGTATTTTTTATCTGAATGATTGCTTGTACTTTGAGTTTGTTTTAAGTACAGCATATGACAGACGGTCAATTGAGTTAGAGTAAATAGTCGACTTAATATATTTGCTGGTGTTATATGTTCATAATTTCTTTGCATTTAATCAAACAGTTTGTCACTGCACATTTTATATGTTGTGATGAGTGATTTGGAATAATCATCTGAGTTGGTTTATTAATCAAAATGTTTCATAGGAGGATGTTGAATAATTTATGAAAAAATAGAACATGTATGATTTTTTTTTTCACCAAATAATTAGCTTTTGCAAACAAATTATTTTATGAAATGGACTGAGTCTCTTGATTACTTGTTTGCTTAAATATGAACTCGCTATCTTTGAAGAAAACATGCCCATTTTCGGTTAGGTCTTCAAGATGTTGAACAAAAATGAGCATAATCCAGATCTTTCCTGTGTAAATGTCAGTAAGTGGGGCAGAGCAGTGCTTGTTTAGAAGTACACAAGTTCTGTTTTGCTATATAGTAGGACATAGTAACCATATCTGGAGTGTAAGTCTTTTCCTAAAGTAGAAAACATGTTTGATTGTGTAGCTAAACTTAACTTTATACTTGTGTTGCAATCGTGTTATAGACATAGATGCTAAACACCAAGAAAGAAATCAGATCTGCCATATTTTATAGTCAGTATTATCATGTAATCATAACATGATTGGTGGATACCTGTAATGTTGAGCACAGAGATAGCTTTTTTTGCTCACTTAAATGAAAGTCTGTGGAAGCTAAACTTAACTTTATACTTGTGTTGCAATCGTGTTATAGTCATAGATGCTGAACACCAAGATATAAATCAGATCTGCCATATTTTATAGTCACTATTATTATGTAATCATAACATGATTGGTGGATACATGTAGTGTTGAGCACAGAGGTAGCTTTTTAGCTCACTTAAATGAAAGTCTGTGGAAGATCTTGGCATTTGTCCAGTTAATATAGTGCAGGAATGTGTCTTCTAGTTGCTGTTTCATTTTGGAAGCCATTTTTCAATCCATCCTGTTGGTTTGTTCGTCAGCTGGCAATGCATTTTGTTTTGAATTCTGCAAGTTCCATGCTTTCCATCTTCCAAACATTCCCTGATTTCATATTGCTGGTGTGAAATTAGTTTTCTTAAAAGCTTTGCCCATTCATCCCAATGGTAATTCAGGGATTGTTTTGGGTGCCTACAGGATCCGAATATGGGACCCTTTCGCAATGGCATTTTAGCATGATTTTTCCCAATTCAAACCAAATATTTTCCAATCTCAGTACTCATTCCAATAAAATTTTAATTCTTTTAACTGAATGCCTTATTTTGTCTTTAATCAATTTTTTACTGCAACAAAACAGGTGCCTCAATAGGCAATTTTTAGATACATTTGCAAGTTACATCCCAGGAACCTTGTCAGTTGTTTCTACATAAGTCTTGGCTGCCTTTATAGTAGCCGATGTAGTAGCTTCTGTATTAATGTTCTTAGCTCAATATGAAGGTAGCATTTCTTATTCTTTGTGTTTTTCCTCTTCCAAACAAATTACCAATTGGAACCTTCATGGCAAAAATTTTCCCAATTGCATGGGCCCCTGACCCTTTCCCAAAGAGGGTAGAAGAACCTCTGTAATTACCCAAGGGTCCTGCGAATGTCAAATACTAGGCTGAATTGAATCAGAGAAAATGAGTCTGAGGATAACTCTCCCCAGATACAAGCGATGTCACAAAATCGGTCAGGAATTACATTTATTTGATCAATATTATGATTCTTGAGTGCAGCAAGGCATCATTCCTTGAGTTCAACAAGGAGCCATCTGCAATGCTTTAGCATTGCAGATGGCTCCTTCATGAACTCAAGGAACGATATATATCTAGCTAGTTGGGTTTTCTAGAGATCAGATCCTCGAGGCTGAAATTTTTTTGTTGCTATGGTGTTGTAAGTTCATAGCAAAATTATAAAAGTCCTTGAAAATCATGGTCAGAGTACCTGAAAAGTGCTTTCATGGTGCTTAAATTTGAGTTTCTGATATCAGTGGGGACCCTGAGTATTGTATTCAGCGGTGATGTCTGGACAATTCAATAAAAAAGGCAGAATATTCTAAAATGTAATCAGAGTAGTTTTTGAAGCAGAACTGCCTTGAACTCTTTTTCTGATGATAGAAGAGTTCAGGAGACACTTTGTAGGATTTTGAGAACATCTGAATGATTCTCAGATTTGCAAATCAGCATGACTCGAATTGAATCATCAAGCAGATTTCAAATCAAATCAAATTTTGAAGCATTGCAGGGCTCTAAATTACCTGTTCATCTCACTTCCCTGCAAGTGAGATGAAATTGTAATGACAGGATGTTCCTAGTTTGGATTGGCATTGTGGGGAATGAAAGCTTTTCTCAATCACAAGAAGGTGGGAAGTTTTTTTTTTTATTTTAATTCTTGCCCATTCTTATATCCCTGATTGAAAAAAAATAATTTATATCAAATACAGTCTTGAAATAAGGTTAACAGTTGCCATGTGCAAGTGATACATTTGTTAAGAAATATTCGCAGTTAAATGATCATTCTAAATCAATTCAGCACTGAATCAATTGGTATAATCACAAATGTTGTATGTTGTGGCTCTTTTTGCTTTCAGTTTTGCACAAGCATATTTGCATGTCTGTGATTTGTTTGCATTTTAGAAACAATATATTGTGTTCTTGTGCTGCATTCTTTGGCTAAGTATCAGCTTTTCTGATTACAAAGGTTTGCGCTTCATGAGAGTATGTTATTTATACCTGTAAATGTGACTTGCTTCAATTGCAGCTCCCATAAAAAACAGTTGTCTGCTCTGCCAAATACTAATGTAATGTAAAACTGGACCTGTTAGCCAGTGCTCCATTTTAAGTACTTTAAAGACATCAGAACATTGCTTTATACTTGTGACATGACTATATAGGTATGAATGCTGCAAAAGTCTAGATCTCAACAGAAGCATTGGTGTGTTTGTAAGAAAAGTGGTAATTCATTAATTTGTGGTTGGGGAATCATTTTGTTTAAATCTTGATTGGATGCAAAATGATCATTCCTTTGACATTTAATTGTATAGTACATGTACCTGTATTCATATTGGTCTCAGAGGAATTTTCATTCAACACACTTAACATCTGTTGTAATTAACAAAGTTGGCTGCAAACCTTTTTAACTACTTACTTTCATTGCAGAAAATCCTTTACTTTGAAAGTTGTTTCAAATCCATACAAGACCCAAACTCATTAATATGAGTTAGATAAAGGAACATGAAGCAAGAGCAATCCTGTTGATAGAACAGGGTGTTTTGGTTTTCTTTTAATTTTTTTTTTTTTGGGGGGGGGGGGGGGGGGGGGGGGTGTTGTTTGGGTTTTTTTGCTTTTTGTTTTCTTGTCCAATTCTGGTTTTTGCAGCAAACTGGAAACCCAAACAGCAAGACACAGCCAAACAGTTCTACTGTGTTGATGCATAAACTGATCATACTGGGAGGGAACTGGACTAGTTCCTATTGACTATTCTAATTTTGTCTATCTGGGAAAGGGGCAAAGGCAAATACACAGTGTTCTCAAGGTCACATGTTCTCCCTTATTGACCCATCCAGTGGACGTGTCATTAAAGGTGAAAGTGAGAACACAACATAGATTAGATTAGATGAAAAATCTATTCATTTGTTGCCTTAAGGCCAAAAAAAAAAAAATCAATTGATTCTCAGGCAATTTTTTTTTCAAATCAATGAGGGAGGGAGGATTTTATTTTTATTTTTTATTATTTTTATTTCTTCCAGATGGTGAGCAAGGATTGAGAGGCAAAAGTCACTTTCTGATGTCTGTTTTTATCTAAAAGGCATGGAAAGTGCATATTGTAAAATGATATACAAATAAATCTCATTGTTTCTCTCACCATTTTCCAAGAACGGATTCAAGTTCTGTGGTATTGGATCATCGTTGTCATTATCAAACTCACCGGCGAACAGTTTTTTAACCAACTCCCCCAAAGTACTGTCGTCTTCCATAGATATTATTGACCACCCTCGTATTATTTTGGTATCATTGTGAGTTATTTTGATAGAAATTAACATTTTTACGATAGAAATTTTAGAAGGGAAACAAAAACAAACCAGAATGGAAGCAAGCTTCCGGTGTCAACTCGGCATGGAACTTACACAGCACTTGTAACGTCATCAGCCATCTGTCAAAGAGCCCCTCCCAAAGACCACACCTATTAAAAATAGTTTGAACCTGTATACATCCAAGCGATTAAGTTTGATATTTAAAAAAGGGAAACATCACTTTATTTTTCCACTGCGGCGAAGCCCTTTCATTCATATCACTATCCGATCTCCCGTGGGTGAAATTAATAAATGGATAGGCCCAACTCAATACACAAAATAAGCTGGACGTGTCGGCCCGTAAAGACTTTATTTGTTTACTTTGAATGAAGAAGTCAATCGTATTGGGAAACGCACGTGTGTTTTGAGTAATCTCCCTTGATGCACAACTGCTCTGGAAAAATCTGAATTTCAGATTCCATTCAGTGTTTGCCCATTCTTTCCCGTTATGTTCATGACACGTCAGCAGAATTTGGACTTTTGTATTTCTTTAGTAAGTGATAATTCCCCACCCCGAAAATATACTTAACTGTACCGATTATTCTCACTATTTCTCATTCGTGTTTTCACAGCAATAAAGGTTTACTTGACGCCAGTACCTGGCAAATTTAACGTTTAGTATTCGACAAGGTGGGTTATGCCTGTGTTGGACAACTCACCCAACATCGACCGAGTCAAGTTTGCGTTTGAATTCCCCTGCCGTGTGCGCCCAATCTCCTGAAGATATGGCGAAAACCTTTCCTCTCTCACACTTAACACATGCCTGTGATTATTTACCTGTTTATTCGTTGGTTTTGGGCCTTAAAACCAATAGTCCCTTTTCAATTTCCCTGTTTCCTATTTTCGTGCAATGACGGTCCAAATAAAAAGGCCCAACGTGGGCCATTTTTTTCAACGCGGCAGTGCCTGAGAATCAATTCCTTTTTTTTTTTTTTGGCCTAATTTATGTTTTTTTCTGACTCAGTAGTTATAGGCTTAGTAACTATTCCCTTAGAACCCCCCAAGGATGATCAAAGGGAGGTTTGGCTAAACTCAATGTACATACTTACAGAGAGGGCTTTTTGTGGGGAGTGGAGTCGTACAAACTTTTGCAGATTTTTTCCAAGTTAAGGAGTCTGAAGAGTTCTTTACTATATGTTCTGAACACGAAGAAAAACTGAACCAAAACTGAGGTTTTTTCATGAAACTGTACCAAAACAGAGTCTGGAAAATCAAAATCTTCTGGGTCTACCTGTTCAATGGACATTCTAGTTATGTTTCCGGCTCTTTTTTTCCAAATTGCCATTAAAACTCTTGTGTCATTCAGTCAGTTTGTTGTATCCAGTTTTCTCTCTCTCTCTTTTTTCCCAAATTGGGTCAGACTGTGATTTGTTTTGGGAATGAACTCAAAATAGTAGTCCAATCTGAACATGGTGAAGAGAGAAAAATGATCTTTTAGAATTTTGGTTTTTGTATTTCAAAGAAGCATCACTGCACTGAAAAAAAACCCGAAATGTGCAATTTTATTTTTCAGGTTTGTAAGTCGCGATTATAAAATTGTCCGCCAAAGCAACAATAGATTCTAAATAACTCCAGTGATATTGTTATTTGGGGTTGAGTGCTGGAAGCCCATATTTGGGCTTTACAATGAAGTGCGGGTATCCCAGTTTGAAAGCTTCATATTTACTGGATGTGCACCATATCTTTGAAATGAAATTATTTACTCTGTATGGTTTTGCCATGTTACAGTTTATGGGAGGTTGCCTACAAGCACCCTCCCATAAATTTGAAGGAGGCAAAGACATGTGAACAAACTTTTGACTGTCAAAAATAATTTAGCACTGTGCCAGGTAATATGGAGAGTAATCGCTTGACTGGACTGGTTACGTGAAATAATTCATGAGAAGTGAGGGACATTATACAAACATGAGTGCGCGAATGCGCACAAGTGTTTTACAGTATAGTCCCTCGCCTCGAATGAATTATTTCACGTAACCAGTCCAGTCAAGCGGTTACTCTGTTTATTACTTTTCATTATTAACGATAATTATATTATTTAACCCTTTACCTAACATAACGGCCAAAAACGGCCAGCGCTATTCTCAATACTCGCCAATTAATTTTTCATTATTTTTTCATTTCTTGTCTCTAAAACATAGTTTATGACCCCTCATTGGAGCATGCTCATTGAGCTTGTTCCAATGAGGGGTCATAACCTATGTTTTTGAGAAAAAAAATGAAAATAATAGTTATTAAAGAATTTTTTTTGCAAGTGTCGTCTGCTTTTCATGTTAGGTAAAGGGTTAAAAAAACAATGAAGTCCCCATTATACCCATGGCAAATCGTTTTTGTTTGTGCGGACGGATACATGACACAATTGTTGATTGCATAATTCACTTGTGAAGTTATCATTTATAATCAAAACCGAAATCCCAGTATATCACACTTTGGAAAGTAATAAAACCTTGTTACTTGTCTCTTCTGTCTCTCATGCATAAAGCCAAACCTTGTACATTAAGTTGTATTTTAGACAGCTTGAATTTTGTCTGTGAACATGTATGTGTAACTGTGGTTCTATTTAAAGGTGAAAGAAAATGAAGAAGAGGGAATTGAAACGAGGCATGAAAGTAGTGTGGGTGTAAGTTTAAATAGTTGTGATCATATTTAGTTGATCTGCTTCATTATTCTGTTTATCTCTCCTTGCTGTTTTAGTAATCTGTTTCTAAAATGATGAAGGCATCATTGAGCATATGAAGGTAGTTTTAACACTTTACCCAACACAAAGAGACAACGCTTGCAAACAAAATTCTTGAATAACAAAAAATGTTCCATTTGTTTGTCTCCAAAACAGCTTTTGACCCCTGATTGGAATTTGCTAGGTCAAGGGTGTAGACAGACTAAATGAAGTCAGAGGGATAAAATATTCCTCGTCTCCCAATGAAGACGTTAACTCTCCCAAAAGTTTCCGGGAAATCCCAGAAATTCGTGATGGTGCCATCCTCCCAGAAGCGAATCAACTTATGGCCAAAAATCCCAGAAAATGGGGAATTGAATTTTTTTTCTTGTTTTGTAATTCAATGACAAATCCCAGGCCTTCGAAGCTCTGATCATAATGAATGAAACAAAAGACATGCATACATGTGAAATATAATTAATAACATAGTGTTTTATGATATATATTTCTTGTTTATCCATATGCTTTCAGTTTTATTTATTTCAGTTAGAGCTTCGTGGTTGAAATTAATAGTGGCGAAGCAAAAATAGGTGACCAAGACTTGACTAGAAACAAGTGCAAAGCCACTGGAGGTAGACTTTCAAAGTATAGCGAAAATGTATAAAGATCTCCAGGCCCTTAAGGGTTAAGAAAAATGAGAAAATAAAACACAAATGACATTTTTTATGAATAGTGCAAGCTACTTTTGTTTGTTGCTTTAAGTGAGGGGTTAAACTTTACTGATTTTGTATTGTTGAATCTGGGTCTACATGTGGCTTGATCCATTCCAAAATGTGCAAGATTGGCATGTTTTATTTACGCACTAAATGTATTGGCATTTTCTTTTTGCCATCTTATACTCCATGTTTCTTTTCAGAAATGTTAGACTTTCACTCTTGGGGATATCGGGCTGTAAGAAGGTGACTGAGTAACGGAAATGATTCATACACCAAACTATGTGTTTTCAGTGCCATTATAGTATTCTTGATATATATGTTTCAGAATTGTTGCCATGAATATAATAGACCTTCAGTAAGTGTGGTAGGTCTGTGATGATATGGAAATGTTGATTCCAGTTCAAAGGCTGGCAAGTTGTTCAAGACTGTAAGCATTTTTAGAGCAGCTCTTCTTGATCTCACTCCAAAGCAGCATTACCTTGGATTAATTTTCAGTTTGATGATCTTAGTAGATTCTAACAACTAGGACAGTAATCTGGTTGACATTTATCAATAAAATATTTTATATTTGGTTCTTGATTTCATATAAAGATTGTTGCCAATGCTTTATGGTCTTGTAAATTCTATATCAGAAGTCGAGAAGAAATTATTTAAATTTTTATTGCTCTCATGAAACCATTTATTATGAGGAGAATATTTGCTTAAACAAGTACAATGAAATGTCCCAAACATTAGACTCTTATTTGTTGGCTCAGCTTTATGCAAGACTTGATTGGACAGGATTTGAATGTTGAAATTTGGTACCTGAGCACAAAGTGGTTAGGCTGGATGATATTTACAAGTGAATGAGTACACCTTGTATTTAGAGAGACGTTATTTATCTTTGCTGAACTTTATAAAGTCTAATATTTCTTCTTTTTATATGACTGTGTAAATGGGGTGTATTATTGTATGGTTTTGTCTGTCTGTTAACTATTTGGTTTCTGGATGGTAACTTGTGTTATAATTATACCCCACGCAACGAAGTTGCAGGGGTATAATGTTTTTGACTGGTCTGGCCGTCAGTCCGTCAGTCTGTCAGTCAGTCAGTCCTACTTGTTTTCCGGACTTTTTTTCAACACGCTTCCAGATATTGAGCTGATTTTTGGTATGTGAGTCTAACATGGTGGCTTACAGATCAAGTTTGCATTTTGTTCCGCTCCACTGATTTTTACCAAAATTACGGCCCTTAGACTCTGAAAAATTCATCAAAATTACAGTTTTCCGGACTTTTTTTCTACACGCTTCCAGATATTGACCTGATTTTTGGTATGTTAGTCTGACATGGTGGCCTACAGATCAAGTTGCATTTTGTTCCGCTCCACTGATTTTTACCAAAATTACGGCCCTTGAACTTTGAAAAGTTCATCAAAATTACAGTTTTGCAGACTTTTTTCCAACACGCTTCCAGATATTGAGCTGATTTTTGGTATGTTAGTCTAACATGGTGACCTACAGAACAAGTTTGCATTTTGTTTCGCTCCACTTATTTTTACCAAAATTACGGCACTTGGACTCTGAAAAATGCATCAAAATTACAGTATTTTTATACTGTACCAATGACCCAGACATAGCTGGTGCTAACTCTTAAAATATAGGGCCAAACACAAATTTTGCCCCCCAATCCCCAAAATTTGCATCTAAAACTAAAGAAAACATGTCCTGAAAGGCCCTCCACACTTCGCCCCTACTGCGCATGCGCAGTGTCAAGGACGTTCCGAAATTGGCGCCATTAATCATTCTAAGTTTGGCCCTTCATCAGTTAACATCTGACTGATCTTTGTGCTTTTAAATCTCAGTTTAAATGATGCCAGACACATAAATATTAGTGAAATGGTGATTCTAAGGAGGATAGAAAAGGAGGAGAGGAAAAGAATGTGTGACAGAATATTATCAGGGCTGTAACTTAAAATTTTTTAATGAAATTATGTTAAGTTACCTATTTTCAAGGCAGCAGCCATTTTGTTGTCATTCTGATTATTTAGTTACACTGTTTTTTCAAGTGTTTTTCCTCTCTCCCTGTCCTTTAAGTTCCCCCTTGCTATTCTCCCATGCTTTTGGCATAGTTTCTGTAATTATTATTACTAAAATTTCTTGGGAGTTTTAGCTGAATAACAGAATGAATTCTGTTCTTTCCCCATGTTTACATCTTCACCTACGGGTGGTTAGGCGTTGTGTTCTGCATCTACCATCTGATGTTCTGCAGTTTCTTCCCTGGAAGTCTCTGTTTTGCATCAGATGGTGTATTTTTGGTAACTGATTTCGGGCCTGGGTGCCTGGAGTCTTATTTTAGTGTTTTTACACTCATTGTTTACATTTACAACAGCCCTCTGTGTGAGGGGGGGATTTCTAAATAATAATATCTTTATGTTATTTTAATCATAAATAGATACATTATTATTGTTCGTAAGTGTTGAATAAATTGTTTAAAATATTTTTAAAATTTTTGTCCACACTTAGGCTTGGGATCCATTGGGGCTCAACGTTACTTTTCAGAAACTTGGGCTGTTCTGAAAAAATATTTTTTCAAAATATTTTGATTTCAATTATTTTTTCTATATTAATGGATCATATTATTATTATGTATTTTGATTGCCAGGGGTTAGTGCGAGTACCAGGACTTGTTTTCTTTTCACATTGAAAGGATATTGATCAATTGTTTTAAGAGGAAGTCTTCCTCTGACCTTATTATCATTCTATATGTGGTCAGTGTACTCGCATTAACTCCTGTTCTGTATCGTATGATTTGGATGACAATATGGGAAGCGTATGTCACGGTATGTTGTTGGGGATTTGGACACTCCGGTCCTTTCCCCGCAGGGTCACTCTACTTTATCAATTTCTATTTCAGACGATCAAGATTAGGGTGATGTATCTGTGATGTCTTCCAACAGTGTGCCTCCGTCGTCACAATTAATGAAGGGCTAGCGGAAAAGTGCTCATGTAATACGCCAATTGCCTAAGAGGACCCTAGTAGGTTTGACGGCCTTTGACGTCCGCTGGCTCGCCCGGTGTAGCGTCCATTCACCGAATGGTTCGGCAGCCGGGTTCGTCCGTTGCGGTCTAGAAGGAATTTTGGGGTGATGCGAGCACTATAAAATTAACTTAATGCACACCCAGTGACGGCGGATCGGAGGGAGAACGGAGGAAGCCTTTTAGTCCGGTTCATAGCTCGTTCCGGTCCATCCGGACGGCAAGCGAGAGAGGCCCCTCTCTCGTTCAACAACATCTGGCCCCAGATGTTGTGGTACAAATGTGTCGTTAGCGGAGCATACGTCCGTCGCTCGGGACGCTCCGTTGTATAGGCAGTCCGCTGAGACTGCTAAGGCTTCCTCTTCTCGTCAGCGCACACGACCGCACCTTGGCTGCGTGACCGCCGATATATTACCAGCTTCGCCGATCAAGGATTCTTCGGCGACCAGGTCACACCATCCGACAGCCAGGGATTCGAGACCGATGGACTCCGGACGTTCGCATAGGAAGTATGCGGGAGCCATCTGATGCGGAGCTACCCTCGGCGAAGCAGCGATAGTCTGCGCCTCCGCAGGTCTCGACGCCGGACATTCTTGTGCACATAGCACAGCTTATCGCAGCATCCCAGCAGCCGACAGAAACGGTGTCGGATCGAGAATTATCCGACAGCGCTGGGTCGGTAGCCGGGGACTCGAGGCCTGCAGACTCCGGACGTTCGCATAGGAAGTGTGCGGGAGTCAACGTACACGGAGCTTCCAGCGGCAATGCATTGTAAGTCCGCTACTGCACAGGCCTCGGGAACGGACGTGCTTTCCTTAATAGCACAGTTTATCGCAGCATCCCAGCATCAACTGAATCTGCCACATATATTTTATCCGACGATGCTGGGTCGGGACGCTCCGCGGAAGCGGGTACGGACGTCCGAAAATTTTCATCCGGTCCGACGGGATACCGAAAGGGATTCGGTGGATTTCAAGCTTTCCCTTTCGGAACAACATATGCTGCGATGCCGGATAAGAAACTGATAGCGTCGGTGGACTTAGAAATTTTTGGTTCGGTTCAGGGACATCGTCCCTCAGTTCCGACATAGTCCAATAATGTCACGCAAACTATCGAATTATTGAACGACGCTATATATATTATTATTTTATGCTTGCTATCCAAGCATTTCTGGTTTCTTGTTCGAAGAGTTATGGAGATGTCTTTCAAAAGTGTGCCTCTGTCGTCATAGTTAATGAAGAGTTAGCGGCAATATGTGCTCATGGAATATGTCTATCGCTTACGAAGTGACATTCGCTAGCTCACCCGGTGTAGCGTACATTCATCGAATGGTTCGGCTGCCGGGTTCGTCCGTTGCGGTCTAGGAAGGAGATTTGGGTGATGCGAGCACTTTAATTACTTTAGTACTCACCCAGTGACGGCAGATTGAGGACAGATCGGAGGAAGCCAACAACATAGGGGACCGCATGTTGTGGTTCAGATATTTTACATTCGGAGCATATGTCCGTTGCTCGGGACGCTCCGTTATATTGACAGTCCGAGAGACTGTCTTTAATGCTTCCTCATCCTCACAGCAGGGCACACGACCGAACATTGGCTACGTGACCTCGAGTATCCGATCAGTTTCGGCATTCAGTGATTCCACAGCGAATAGGTCACGCCATCCGGTAGCCAAGGGACACGAGGCCTATACACTCCGTTCGCTCGCATATTGGAAGTATGCACGGGGTAACGATCTCGGAGCTTCCTGCGGCAATGCATCGTAAGACCGCTGCTCCTCAGGCCTCAGTGACGGACGTGCTATCCGAGTTAGCACAGTTGTTTCACAGCATCCCAGCAATTGACGGTTTCTCGGTCGAATCAGGAATTATCCGACGGCGCTGGGTCGGTTCGGTCCGCGGTTGCATCAAGCTACGGACGACCGAACGCTTTATAGGGTCCGACAGGATGGCGAAAGGGATTCGAAAGATTTCGAGTTTTCCCTTTAGTAGTATCGGAAGATGCCTTTCTTATCTTCTGGCATTTCTTCCAGTGATTATTTTTCGGACTTCATTGCTGCGATCTTGGATAAGAGACTTATAGCGTCATTGGACTCGGATTTTTCGATCGGTACAGGGGCTTTGTCCCTGACTTACCGACGCAGTCCAATATTGTCATTACAACATGTGTTTTATTTTTCGACGCTATATATTTATATATATATACAAGCCTGCTACTAAGCATGATAGTTTAGTTTCTTGTCCGCGTGGCTCATTTCTGCCATTTTATCTTTTTTACTTATAGTTTATTTTGGCAGAGCAGGGCATACCGAGAGTTCATATGCGTCTAGACGGTGATTAAAGAATGCATATATTCTTTTTCGCCGTTTATGTCTTTTCCAATTTCAATGTTGGGAACGACATTATGTATAGTAGACTTAACTTAGACGCTTTATTATACGTAATCCGCCTTACTGAGGCGTTATCATTACGTCTTCAAGAAAAGATTTACGGGATATTATTCTCAATGTAATTTCTTTTGAGGGCAGTAGTTTGTTCACGTATAACTCCGCCCTTCAGTGGCTGATTGGAGTTGGTTAGACGTGATGCAGCCCTAGCTACATCCACGCGTGGATAGTAGGTTAAGAACTCTCTGAGTCGCTTCGTTCTCGGAGGAGCTTCTCTTCGACGGCAACTTTCCGGCAATCCATGAATTGCTTGAATTATACATTCTCTTGTCTATCTAGTGTTACAAGAGATTCAGACTGGGGCAAACATTCGGTGGTTGACTCAGAGAGTGCCGCCGCAGTTGCCGGACCCGAGTGTGGCTGTTATGACGGTTGCCAGTCAAACAGATTGGGATATATACTGATCCCTACGGATTCGAAGTGCCAGGGTCTTTGGGTTCCGCAGTCTTTTAGTTATCAGTTTAACTTCCGCGGAATGATGTTTTTTAGGCTTGCTTTATGTCATTGCATGAACATTATTCAGAAACGCATGCCCAAATTCCTGTCCTTTAATTCGACAGTAGTGGCGTATCTCCGGAACCAGGGAGGCACTCTTTCGTTTCCGTTATTCAATTTAATGGAAAGAATCCGTCTGTTGGTTATAGTACACCAAGTTCAGTTTTGGTCCGTCATATTCTGGGTCGTCTGATTGTTTTATCGCACTCCCGTTCTCTTACGGGTCGCTTGTTGCTGTCAGAATGGACTCTCAACAAACAAGTATTTAATCAGATTTGCTATCTATGGGAGCGCCCAATGATGTTTTATTTATGACACAGCTTGCTAATCAATTGCAGACGTATGTGTTGGCTTGTCCAGATCTCTGAGCTAATACTGTTAACGCTCTATTGATCTATAGGACGGAATGATAGGATACGCGTATCCTCCGGCGCTGTTGTTTTAGCAGGTATTGCTAAGATAAACAACCACTATACATTTCTGTTGATAGCATCTCTATCTTCACAGAGATCATGAGTAATTTACTCTCTTGTCTACTGTGGATCTTAACGTGAAATCTTCCTCTATGTGAGGATCTTTTTTCACTGGGTAAATCGTGTCATCTTTATCACAACCAGCAAGGTCGCAACCTTCATGTATTCCGTTGTGTGGTCCGTATTGCATTGTATGCACTGTACTGGACGAGCTTTGGACGCGATTTCTTACTATAGGAGATCCTCTTCTTCGCTATTCTATGCGACTAAAGTGGAGGCTCTTCCGTCGTGGTGTAGGGATCATTATGTTCATATGGTTGATCCCTCCATACTACTCATTGCTATTTTTTAGTATACTTGTTTCACAAGATCTACTGCAGCCTGTGTTATTTAGGTTATAGGTTTATGTTACCTCATACCTATGCACTCTACTATAGTTTACAATTGAGTCTTTGTCTCTTTATCTAAGTCAGTTAGTAACTTTTTGATAAATAGACTTAGAATCTTTAGATTAAATTCCTATACGGATTTTAACTTCGGTTCTTATTTAGCTAAGTAATCATTTGAGCCTCTGGAAACAGTAGTTTTCAAATTCTGACCTTTTTGACAGTAATTCTGTTGGTTTCTCTTTTACTGTAGAGTCAGTGAGTTTCATGCACTATCGATGGATGATTTTCACTTTCATAGTTTCGGAATCAATACTTCCGTTACTATTTAGGTTGGATTGTTGCATAAGAGTTAGGCTCCTATTATCCGGAACCTATTATTTTAAGGTCCTTCCGTCTTCGTATGGGCATAGGCCTTTACTCTTTCCGGGTACAGTTTATGTATTTATAAACAGATATCTGTTTATTACAAGGGCGTAAGCTTCTTCTGTCTTTGATGTCTAGTAGAAGGACGTTACGCTCCATTTTATTGTTAATGGTTTCTATTAACTAGCGTACTGCTTATGGTATATCATTAGCTTAGCAGTTGTGCTTAAGATTTCGGCTCATGAAGTAAGAGTTCTTCTACTTCTTGGGCTTACATTAATAGTGTTGCTATTATAGATTTTTGAAGGCTGCTCATTGCGCTCAGCCATCCATTCATGAATTTTATCTCAGAAATATCGAGTCCATTTCTGGAGGCCTCTATTGTTAGGTCTATTATCTACTGCTCAGAATGTCATTCTCTTAACAGTTGCTACTATAGCTAGGTAGGCTGTCTGTTTTGGCAGTGTCTCTGTTTGGCTGCCCTCTTCGCTCTGGGCTATTTGACCCAGGGCAAGAAAAAGGGGGGGGGGGGAGGGTGTTCCCTTGGGTCACCTGTTTTTACTATGAAAACAAGGGGATACCTCCTCCGGAGTTAGTAATTCTGAGCTGTTATTGGGATGGTTGTTTAGTGAGAAGTTTAAGTTTATAAAATTCATTCAAGTCTTAGTTTTTAAAGTATAGCCTTTGAATATTGCATATGTCAACGGACATGATTATGCAATTCTCACACACTTTTAGAAGTATAAGAGTCTCTATTCTCTAGACTTACTTTATTATTGGCTTACTTTAAAAATTATTAGTATAAGGATTATTGGATATTAATAGAGTACATGGATGTATGAAGCTCAATTTTTGGAAGGTGTTGTATCTTTCTAATTTATCATAAATAAGAAAGATACATGTAAGGCCTATTACTTCTTTTCCCTACAGGGGATGACTCTATTTTATTTTATTGAGCGTATTCCATTTTGCTCTATGTCCTTGGCCCTCCAGCCTTTTTACTATTCAGCTATGTCTGGGTCATTGGTACAGTATAAAAATGTTAAAAAATTTATAGTAATTTATATATTTTTTATACTTACCAATGACCCAGACGGGGATGGCCCTCCCAGGAGTTGGGAACTCTTGCCTCCCCGCTGAGTACATAGCGCTTACCAGGCACTGGTTATTAGAATGATTAATGGCGCCAATTTCGGAACGTCCTTGACACTGCGCATGCGCAGTAGGGGCGAAGTGTGGAGGGCCTTTCAGGACATGTTTTCTTTAGTTTTAGATGCAAATTTTGGGGATTGGGGGGCAAAATTTGTGTTTGGCCCTATATTTTAAGAGTTAGCACCAGCTATGTCTGGGTCATTGGTAAGTATAAAAAATATATAAATTACTATAAATTTTTTAACTTTCCGGACTTTTTTTCTACACGTTTCCAGATATTGAGCTGATTTTTGGTATGTTAGTCTGACATGGTGGCCTACAGATCAAGTTTGCATTTTGTTACGCTCCACTTATTTTTACCGAAATTACGGCCCTTGAACTTTGAAAAGTTCATCAAAATTACAGTTTTGCAGACTTTTTTCCTACACGCTTCCAGATATTGAGCTGATTTTTGGTATGTTAGTCTAACATGGTGGCCTACAGAACAAGTTTGGGTTTTGTTCCGCTCCACTGATTTTTAGATAGACCTCCTACTGTAATTGTTAGTGACTTAAATGTCAATACTTGGAAAGAACCAAGCAACGTATTAGTAAAAACATTGTCTTCAAAGTGTTACAGCCAAGTTATTTGCTCACTGACTTACATTTCTGGCTCCTGTATTGACCATGTGTACATAAAAAAAGACATAGCTTGTGACACAAGAATAATCCCGGTTCCATATTCCCAGTATGCAGTTATTCAAGTCAGGATTAGAATATGAAGCGACTTCGAATTTGTTCATGAAGTAAAACAATAATCTATTTCACTTTTTGTGTATAAACACTGTTATTTGGGATAGCAATTCTAAATCTGACACCTTTTTTTTATAAACAAGCGTACACTAAAGTAATTTTATCAGCAAAGACCTAGTGTGACCTTACATTATTTACAATGTGTGTTGGAAAGATCAAATTGGATTTAAAAAGGTTGGTATCATTAAATCTTAACATGTCTCCACATTTCAATTAAAATTAATTCTGCTTGAATTCTTTCAATACCGTTGAAACTACAGAACACTGTTTTCTGCAATATTCCTAGAATCTATGTTTATTTTTAAAAAATGATTAGAGCTTGAAATATCGGAGCGCATGGGGTATGTGAGCGTGCTCACTAAGGTTCTATATTTGTTTCAGCCAATCCATAAGGTTTATGACCTCATTCTCAGAAAATGCAGATCATGTTTTAATTTTAGGTTTATCCCTCATTTTGTTTGGAGTTATTGCCTTTTATTGTCTTGAATTTTCCTGATTTTTGGTTTTGAATGATAACTCAAACTTTTCTCAAAAAACCTTTTGGGCATTCAACCTTGTGTAAAAGCCAGATCAAGTTTAATTTTGTTGTTTGTATGACATTCTGTTGTGGAGTTCTTTCTCTTTGTTTTCTTGAAATTTCCATGATTTTGGGTGTTAGGATACTTAAGCCAAATTTAATATCGCCCTCCTTATTCGGTTTGTGAGAAACTCCCCATGGAAACCCCTGGACGTGAAACAGTGTTTGTTTACTATGGTAAAGAAGCTCTGTTTTACTGATAAACGGGAACCCGTCACCAAAGCTTGGGTTGGAAGTTCTCTAAAATGGGTATAAACAATTGACTAAACTTAACTTTATCTCCATGTTGCAGAGATAATTGGACATTGTGCTGAAATTTGTGACGTTAAACTCCAATAAATATATTCAGAGAAAATACAAATCCGGTTCAATTAAACATTGCTCTGACATTTCAGTGGGGAGTGATTGTCCTTTATTATGCCCATGACCACCTTAGGAGGTTCGGTGGGTATATAGTCGAGGTCTGTCCAAACATACTTATGTATGTATGTATGTCTGTATGTCCGTCCATCCACCCATCCATACAAACATTTTGTTTTATAACTCGGGTATTGGTTGTCAGATTTTGATGTCCTTTTATTATGATGAGAGACCAGCATGGGGGAAATAATATTTATCGACTTAAAAAATTTCCTGTGTTTTTAATTGAGGGTACCTTCATGGTGTAACACTTCCCACAGTTTCTAGTGTTGAGAGTTGAAACTTTAGGATATTGTTACACATGCCTTGGAGATGTTCCACATAAATAAAGTTTGCGGAAAAAATATTTTTGCACAAAAGTATTACCCTTTATCGACTTAGAAAATTTCCAGTGTTTTTAGTGCACCTGGCTGAAAGTCAGTGTGAGCTTTTGCCATCACTTGGCGTCCGTCGTCCATCGTACGTTAGCTTTGACAAAACAATCTTCTCCTCACAAACCAATGGCCCAAATTGAAACATATATGGGCTACATCATCTTGGGGGAATTCTGTTTGAGTTTTGTTCAAATGGGGTCTCCGCCCTCTTATGCCCAAATATGATGAATTTCTTTAAAAATCTTATCATGAACCACAAGTGGGAATGTTTTGATATTTGGTATGAAACTTCCTCTGGTGTTCAAGATTAAAAGTTGTTCAAAAAAAGTTGATAGGTCTATATTTGGGCTCTCCAGGGGATGGGCTCACTTTTGAGCTCCCCTGAAAATTTCTATTTCTAGAACCAATGGAGCAATTTGCACCAAATTTTATATGTGGCATTAGTTGACCCTAAGTACTTCATTCATGCCCCCAACATTTTTCGTGGTACCCCATTGGAAACCCATGGAGCTAAAAATAGAACAAAAATGAAAAGTCCAATATTTCCCAAACTGCACGGGCTAGAGATTTAGTGTTTGGTATGAAGCTTTCTTCTGAGCAGTTGAAACAATTGGACAAAAAACTTGCTATGGTTCATTCAGATTACATTTATTTATTTATTTATTTATTTATTTATTTATTTATTTATTGGGGTTTAAGGTCATATATTTCTGCACTGTGGCTAATCATGACCATGACTGTTTTACGGGTGGAGGAAGCTGGAGTACCCGGAGAGAACCACAGAGCAACGGCGAGCAACTGTCAACTCCCCAACATACTAACTCCACACCAGCAGGGTTAGCATTGGTTGAAGACACGTGCACCATCGACGTGCTGTACGCCTTCGTCCATGACGTCACCGTGCCACCACATGGGCAATGGGGGTGAAGTGTCTTGCCCAAGGACACAACGCGGTTGCCACAGGTGGCATTCGAACCGAGGACCTCTCGGCTTGCAGCCTGCACCTCTACCTACTGAGCCACCGCGCCCCATGAAAATATGATGACTCCGCATTTTTTAACACTGAAGTCGATAGGAAAAAGATTACATATTTACCTTTTTAAAAATATGTTCTCTTCACAAACCAATGGCCCAAATTGAAACATATAATGGCCACATCATCTTGGGGGTATTCTGTTTTAGTTTTGTTCAAATGGAGTCTCTGCCCTTTTTGGGCTTGGGCTTATGCCCAAATATCATGAAATTCATTAAAAATCATCTTCTCATGAACCACAAATGGGAATGCTTTGATATTTGGTATGAAACTTCCTCTGGTGTTCAAGATTAAAAGTTATTCAAAGAAAGTTTATGGGTCCATATTTGGGCTCTCCAGGGGATTGGCTCACTTTTGAGCTCCTCTGAAAATTTCTATTTCAAGAACCAATGGAGCGATTTGAACCAAATTTTATATGTGGCATTAGTTGACCCTAAGTACTTCATTCATGCCCCCAAAGTTTTTCGCGGTTCCCCGTGGGAACACCTGGCGATAAAAATAGAAAAAAAAAAAATGAAAAGTCCAATATTTCCCAAACTGCACAGACTAGAGATTTTGTATTTGTTATGAAGCTTTCTTCTGAGCAGTTGAAACAATTGAACAAAAAAATTGCTGGCGAATCTGTTGTATGGTTCATTCAGATTACATTTTCTCCATACCCATACAAGCCTGCAAATTAGCGTCCGGTCATGGTCAATGTCCGGCACAATTGAGGCATATGACCGACACAAACGTGTTTGAGGTGGACATTGTGACCAGTGCAAATTTCTTATCACGTCGGCATCAAATGCAGTTGTTTAACACCGCTGAATAACCAGTCAACACGTTCTTTTATTTCGGGGTTTCCTTTTCCATGCATGGCAAACTTTCGTGGGATCCCCCGTTTGCTATAAATAATCAAGTGAACACGCCTCCGTTTCCATTCAGTCAGAACTAAATTGATTTTGGGGGGCAATCAGATAACCTCTAGCACTGCGTGACGAACTTCCGTGAGCACTATAAATAATCAACCTAACAAACCTCTGTTCAAAACCAATCAGAATTCTCGTTGTCGTTTTTTCGAACCAATCAGATTAACAGTACCGCACATGTGACCACGTAGGATTTCCCCAACAACTTTTACAATGGAGACGGCTCCGAGGTCTGACAGTGATGTGTACGGATTGCTTATTTCTCAATAAATACATTATTCAAGGGATTGGCATGAATGCACTTTTTGCAGAAGGTTATATTCTTCAACTTCTAGAAAGCATTCGGTCAGACAATTCATAATTTGTTAAATATTGAAATTTGGATTGAAATGTGCCCTGATATCAGTCACGTCAGTTCACTGTTGTTGTGTTCAGGTTGCTCACGGGCACCTGCTCCTGACCATTTGACATAGTATAATGCTGAGACAAATTATACCCCTCCCTATATGTATATGTATGAGGATGGGATATACTTTTTCTCGGCATTATAACTCGTCAAATGGCTGGGGAGCAGGTGCATGTGGATACAATCTGTCTTTGACACCTTCACTAGAAGTTGCCTAATTTCACATCAGTTATGGTCCAAATCATCTTCTTGCCCGACGGGGTGCTGGTAACTTGCCTTCCACAATGGGCACTGGGCACTATAGATTTAAATGATTGACTATACTTGACTTCATACCAATGTTGTGAACTTGCGGTGATGACACATGAGGCCAGGTAGACACAGATGCTGAAAGTCACCTTAAACACCATCAATAAAAAAAGTGTAAATAAATAGAATTATAAACAAGAGATTTAAACTGAAGTACCTGTGAGGCTATAGAACTATTAAGGCTATTTTATCAGCAAAGCTAGCATTTTGGGTCAAATGTAATTCTTCACAAGTTTTGACAGGCACAAAATTTGTGGTGACAGGCACAAACTTGTTGGTGCCTGTCATTTTGATAGGCACAAAAATTTGAGTTATTTGCAGGCTTGTACCCTTAACTCTTACAGTTTTGGACAACTTGGTCCAGGTGAGCATTTTAGGCTCTCTTGAGCCTCTAGTTTTAATTGTGGGTACTCTCAGGGTGTAATCAACTTCTCCCACAGTTTCTGATGTAGAGAGTTGAAACTTTGTGATTTGGTTACACATGCCTTGGAGATGTGCAACATATGTTTGCAGAAAAATAAATTTTTCACAAAATTATCAAATCAAGTCACTCTTACATTTGGTAAAGAGGCCGGGGTACCTTTTTGTGTCACCCTATGCTGACACTTAATAGTATTTATGATAATGCCCCAATGGTCTGTAATCTGTCAGTGGTCTATCATCTCTTATTCTTCATCCATCACCCAGTAATAAATGTTTCATTTCTGTAATGCTATCCATGGTATTACAGGCGAGGACATGTCCCACCCTTGACGTTGCTTTAGTTTTTTATGGGGTGCATTTCTTTAAAGTTAAGTCTATACTTTACCTTTAGTGCAGTGAAGTTTGAATGTTTTTAACTCTTATTTTGTGAATTTAGAGTGAAATCTTTTCTCCATAATTGAGTAACTTGCCTTATGAGTCCATGGATATTTTTCTGCCTTGCAGTTTTCAAAATTTGCATGTATTTCATGGAGTCATTGGGGAGATCCATCTGAACTTTGGTGAAGATGCTACTTTTTTCAGTAACCACCACAGAATATAGTCTCTTGCAGACCATATTCATATGAGTAACTTATATGTATGTTATTTTATTTCAGGATGACAAGGAAGATCAAACACAAAGTTTACAAAGATCACTTCTTGAGTACTTGGCTTATAATTCGCAAAGTGATCCAGCATTATTGGTAATTTGTATTTTATTTTTTTTATGAGAAATTTAGCTGATCATTCAGTGGAATGCAAAATGTGTTGTGTTTGAGTCCATGGTTTGAATTTATCATACTTGAATCTTTGTGAGATAGCAACTTAGAATTCCTACTAGTATTTTAAAAATTATTTGGGCACAGGCAAGTTTTATTTGGGTGTCTTATTTTAATTTTGAAACAATTGCTGATATTCATATTCGGTCAGCGAGTTTCAAAATGTATGACAAAGGTACTTGATACAACATTCATTGTCACACTACCAATTTAAATTTAATTGATGGTAATTGGCAGCCAATGCACTGTGTAAAACACCCAATCCTGACAACGGTTTTAGTGGTGTTTGTTATCAATATTGAGGGCTTTAACAATTTAATTATTCATGAGAAGCACATTTATTTTACTAAAGGTCGCTGCCATCTTGCTTACATAATGTTTGATAAACCAGAATCGCGGCAGAAATAAACGAAACGAAACAAACATAAACCCGAACACTACAGTTTTATCTTCTATGGAAGCTGTCGCCAAAATTCATCAAAGTTAAGGCCATAATCAAAAATTTTACTAGATTTTCATCCCCACTCACCCTTAATTTTTTTTATTTTCGCACCTTAATGCCTCCGAAATGAAATTCAAAAAGTGCATGGGGAACAATAACATACATGTAGAATGAAGTTGGCAGATAAATGCAGTTCTGTTGTGGTTATTAGTGTTCAAATAATTCTATAGTTTATTTTCTTATTTTTACAAATAAACAGTTGAGACTTACATATTTATAATCAATAAAACACAGTAACTTTTGTGGAATAAAATTGGGTTTTATTGTTTGTCTAACATCCGAAGCAAATAAAGAACCACATTCTTATTTTCTTTGAAGCATAATGTCAACAATATCCCACAATTCTCATTCCTTACCTTACATCATGAATATTAATTACATCAGAAAAGACGTGATTTCTCACAAATTCGGTAAATTATTTTTGAATATTCATTTGTGTACTTTTTGTTGACATGAACATTGGGGCATTTTCATTTCTTTCCTCTGTTTTGGGTGAGGTTGTTGGTAAAATAAAAAACCTGCGCAGAAACAACATATAAATGTTGAATGTGTTTCAATTCACAGAAAATAAAAATGAGAACTGCAACATTGACTGCAATGTTATTTGCTCAGTACTACCATACTGCCAGTAGTCAGTACCGGGGGACCTATTCCCCTCGCAAAATACTTTTCTGCAATTTCTTGCTGTCATTTTTTAATTTCTTTGTTATCTAGCAGACACTTGTCACTTGAGTGAACATGGTTGTCTCAATTTCCGCCAGTGGTCGGCAAAATTTGACAAGATCAAACAGAACTACGAATCACTCAAGTCATTTCAGTAAAAATGTCTTAAATCTGGATGATGAATTGAGGAAATATCAATAATTTTTTTAGCTCACCTGACTGCAAGTCAGTGTGAGCTATTGCCATTACTTGGCGTCCGTCGTCTGTTAACTTTTGCTAACTTGCCTTCATCTTTGCAGCCATCTAGCCAAATTCAAACATATATTGCACAAACCATCCCTGGAGTATACTCTTTCTATTTTGTCCAAATGAAGCGGCTGCCTTCTTTGGACTCTGGTCAATGATGCCAAAGCCTAAAAATCTTTAAAAAGTTTCTTCTCATGAACCGCCAGAGAGATTGCCTTGATGTATGGTATGTAACACTCTTTGGTGTTGGAAGATTAAAGATTGTTCAAGGGAAGTTGGTAGATCAATATTTGGGCTCTCTGTGGTTACATACCCATTTCCCCGCGGGAACCCCGGGAACTGAAGCAGTGTCTGTTCACTGCAGTAAACAGGCTCTGTTTTACTGGTAAAATAGGACCCAGTCACCAATGCTTGAGAGGTGCAAACCCTCTCTAAAATGGGAAACATGACTAATTAACACTCACCCCTAGTCTTGAGTTGATACTCATGTTGTGGTCATGATTAGCCATTGTGCAAAAATATGTGACCTTAAACACCAGTAAATAAATAACATACCCATTTTGGGCTCCGCCCAAAATTTCTATTTCAAGAACCGATAGGCCGGTTTGAACCAAATTTGGCATGTTGTATAAGTGGGTCCAAAGTACTTGATTGATGCCTCAATTTTTTTTTTTTTTGTAGCCCTCTGTGTACCCAAGGGGCTAAAAATAGAAAAAAATTCACATGCCCATATTTCCCAAACTACACGGAACAGAGAACAGTTATTTGGTATGAACCATCCTTTTGACCAGTAGAATGGATTAAAAGAAAAATGGCCATCGATTGTGTCAAGGTGTTCTGTAGGGGAGTTTGAAAAAGTGCTGAGTCAGCATATTTGCAAAAATTGAGAAAAACAATTTCTTCAGAACCACTGATCAGAATCTTTTGATATTTGGTATACAGCATCCATAGGACAGTCAAATACAAGTGTGTTCAAATCGAGCCCCTCGATTCGTATTTGGGCTCAACACAAGAGCCCAAATAATTAACTTGGGGTGCTATGGGGGAATAAGCTTTAAAAATCTTCTTCTTCAGATCAAACAGTCAGATTCTTTTGTTACTTGGTATACAACATCTCTACAGGGGTCAGATTGAAGTTTGTTCAAATCGAGACCCTGGGTTAATATTATATTAAATATAATATGGGAGCCTGAATATTAACTTGGTGCAATATGGGGTATAATTTTTAAAATCTTCTTCTTCAGATCTACCAGTCAGATTCTTTTCATATTTGGTATGCAGCATCTCTAGGAGGGTTAGATTCAAGTTTGTTCAAATGGGATCCCTGTGTGAATATTTGGGCTCTTTATTGGAGCCCAAATTTCAACTTAGTGCAATATGAGAAAATTTCTTTCAAAATCTTCTTTTTCAGACCCACTAGTGAGAATCCTTTCATATTTGGTATGTGACATTTCTAAAGGTGTAAGATTTGAATTTGTTCAAATCGAGTCCCTGGGTTAATATTTGGGCTTCCTATGGGGGGGCCGATTATTATGTTGGTGCAATATGGGGGATATTCTTTAAAAATCTTCTTCAGATCCACCAGTCAGATTGTTTTGATATTTGGTATGCAGCATCTTTTGGGGGTTAGATTCAAGTTTGTTCAAATGGGATCCCTGGTTGAATATTTGGGTTCTTTATTGGAGCCCAAATTTTAACTTAGTGCAATAAGTGCAGTATGAGAAAATTTCTTAAAAAATCTTTTTCAGACCTGCTAATGAGAATCCTTTCATATTTGGTATGTGACATCTCTAAAAAATCTTCTTTTTCAGACCTGCTAGTGAGAATCCTTCCATATTTGGTATGTGACATCTCTAGAGGTGTCAGATTCGTATTTGTTAAAATCGAGTCCCTGGGTTCATATTTGGGCTTCCTATAGGATCCTGAATATTAACTTGGTGCAATATGGGCAATAATCTTTAAAAATCTTCTTCTTCAGATCCACCTGTCAGATTATTTTGATATTTGGTATGCAGCATCTCTAGGGGGGTTAGATTCAAGTTTGTTCAAATGGGATCCCTGGATGAATATTTGGGCTCTTTATTGGAGCCCCAATTTTAACTCAGTGCAATATGAGAAAATTTCTTTAAAAATTTTCTTTTTTAGACCCACTCGTGAGAATCCTTTCATATTTAGTATGTGACATCTCTAGAGGTGTAAGGTTCAAATTTGTTCAAATCGAGTTCCTGGGTTAACATTTTGGTTCCCCAAGGGAGCCCAAATATTTACTTAGTGCAATATGGGGAATTATCGTTTAAAATCATCTCCTTCAGATCCAGCAGTCAGATTCTTTTGATGTTTGGTGTACAACGCCTCTGGGAGGGTTAGATTGAAGGTTGTTCAAATCAGGTCCCTGGGTTAATATTTGGGCTTTTTATTGAAGCCCAAAGTTTAACTTAGAGCAATATGAGAAAATTTCTTGAAAATTCTTCTTCAGATCCACCAGTGAGAATCCTTTCATATTTGGCATGTAACATCTCTAGGGGTGTTGAATTCAAGTTTGTTCAAATCGATTCGCTTGTTTTTTGTTTTTTTTTTAATTTTTGGGGTGGGGGCACTAGAGAGAACCACATTAGTTTAAAACTAAACAAAAATTTCGTTCGGTTGTTGGTTTTTTAATACTTCACAGAAACGACTTTGCTGGGAAGCTTTCCCTGGACCAGCAGAAATGAATGGCCAAAAAAGTTGTCTTAGGTTGTGTCATAGGAAATCAAAAAATTGCTCTTGCTGCTGATCACTTACTGATACACTCATTTCTTTTGACAATTTGAGCCAGGTAAGCATTTTCGGCTCACTTGAGCCTCTGGTTTTAATGTGACCATCAGCGAGGACCGATCCCACACACCCGACTACCGATTGTCAAACCGATGGGTGCTTATCAGTCGATGGCTGATTGTATACTGATTAATCACCTCGTCACTAGGATTATCACTGATATATCCATTGTATTATGCCAAACTGCTGACTTGAGAGTTTAGCAATTTGACGATATTGAAATTACAACTTGATTTCCATTTGCATAACTTTTTAATCTTTGTATCCGCGCTATATCTTGATAATGTCAAAACAGTTATTCACAATTTTATGCTTTGAACTTAGAAACAGCAGCATTCCACTCAAAACAATTTTAGCTCAAATGTTTTCAGTTGTTCAAACCACTCTTTTGAAAAGAATTTCATGCAGATTGTTCATTTTCAAGATTCATATGCATATGTTGAGAAAAAAGAAGAAAAATCCCCCCTCCCCCGCCCAGCCAACCTGACCCAGAAAGTCAAAAAATTTGGTTGCTCAAACCACTATTTTGAAAAGAATTTCATCCATAATTTCCATTCATCAAGATTCATTATATGCTTAAATATGTAGAATTTATTCTAATTTTAGTTTTCACGGCAGTTCTACATTGCTCAGTGGTACAGAGATACAACAGTGGAGGTGGAAAAAAGTAAAAAAAATGAAAATCCTTCTGATGAGGACTTTGATGAAACAGAAGCAGAAAAAACAACTGAAGAGTTAGAATATGCAGAGAAGAGGAAAAAATTTCTGCTTTCGCAGGTTGCAATAGACTACAGACCATTTTCATCAATCAAGTAAATGAATTATTAACGTTTGTGATATTTTCATATCTGCTCAGAATCTTTTTTCGGTAGAACAGATGTAGAGCTATACTAGTAAGTCATCACAATTCAGTTTTATGTCAGCACGACACATCATATTATTTTTAGCTCACCTGCCAGAAAGTCAGGGGGAGCTTAAGTGATCACTTTCTGTTCATCGTCCCTTCGGCTTGAACTTTACGTTATCAACTTCTCAAAAACCACTGGACCAAATTGAACCAAATTTGATATGTTTGTTCCATATCATATGTCAATTCAAGTTTGTTCAAATAAAGGGGACACCACAACGGGCATTACTCTGATAGCACCCATAAATTGTTTTCCAAATTAAAAAAATCTTCAGAACCATCAAATAGAAGCTTCTGATATTTGGTATATAACATCTCTAGGATGGACAGATTCATTGTTTGTTCAAATCAGGTCCCTGAGTTAATATTTGGGCTCTTTATTGGTCTCATCTGAGAGGACCATATTATGTTATGGGAGTGTCTATCTGTCCATTTACTGTTTGTCTGTGTGATAACTTTAGTAGTTGTAAACTGACTGTTAACCAAACTTGTTGTGAGCAATTATCTTAACAATATTGGGTTCAATGTTCGAATTTCAGTCTGGTCAAACACATTTTTACTGAGTTATGCCCCTTTTTCGACTTAGAAAATTATATTTTTGCATTTTCCGCACTGTAACTTTGATAATTAAGTAATAATAAGAGATTGTATATAACTTGGTATGAGCAATTATCTGAACAATATTAAAGTTAAATTCAAATTTTTGTCTCATCTGAGCTGACCTTATGTTGTGGGAATTGCCATCTGTCTGTTCATTCATTCACTCAATAATTTTTTGTTTACCCATGTAATAACTGAAGTTTTTATTAGCGGCCATATAATGATGGCATCGCCTGGCGGTCCACATGTTATTTTATATCAGATGTACACTTCTGTTGAAACTAGCTGCTCAAGAGATGCCTTGAGACTGGATTTTTTAAAATTTTAGACATTGTTCAGGCTTAAGAGAATAAAGCTCGTCAATTTTTTTTACGAAAAATTGAAGATGGATAAAAAGTGACCATATAAATTTGAAAACTTCTGCATGACCAAACTCCAAGTCTCAAGAGTAATCTTGTAAATACTATTCATAGTTTTATGAATGATTATGTTCATAATGATATAAATTCACAAATTCAGTTGCTTTTTGGTGAATATTGAAGCATTTCGGGGTCTTTTTCAACAACAAAACATTATGAGATAATGGATGCAAAACTTGGATTACGTGTGTAAAGTAAACATTAGTGGGTGTAATCTTTTCTTATCATACAGTTTGTGCCAATAGCATGAAGTTTGCAGTTAGCAATACCTCCGTCCAATTCAGTTTGTGGAACGGGTAGGACATGGTCATAATACTGGGGTGAGAAATTTCAGTTAATATGAGAATTTTCGCAAATTTTACTGAATTGAATTGCATGCTATTCTCCTAGGAGAAAAAGTTTATTTCATTCAATCGTTGATTAAAATTTCAGACCAATGCCAAGTAAACTAGATTATGAAGATGCATGTTTAGCTGCCAGATATCTTTCATCCAAAAGACCATTTGCACAAAGCTTTGATGTATATTTAACACAGGTGAGTACAGATTTGTCTTTTTATGTGTATAAGAAAGTAATGCCCATTTCACATCTGAAAATCTATCTCTGACGTTTGAAACATTGTGATCTCAAAAAAATGTACCCAGCAAGCAATCATGAGAAACTCCTCCAGAGAGTCAGATAGTCTGTTTATAAATGTTTTATTAGGCCACACAAAATAGATTTTCTGTTTCTCGTGCCATTATTTGTAAAATTGCATGCGGGTGAGCAGTTTTTTATTAGCTCACCTGACTGAAAGTCAGGCTGAGCTATTCTGATCACTTTTCGTTTATTGTCCGTCGTGAAGGTGATGTTTGGGTCTTTTTCTCCCAAACCACTGGCCCCATTTTAATGAAATTTCACATGAGCAGTGGTTATATAGGGGCATTGGGGTTTTTCTTCAAATTGGGTTTCTTCTCATATTGAAGAGGGCTGGGGCCAAAATGCCCCAATTTTTTTTTAAAATCTTCTTCTCATGAACCAGCTGTAGCAGAGACTTGATATTTGGTGTACAGCTTCCATTTGAGGTGTAGACTCAAGTTTGTTCAAGAGAAGTTCGAGGGGCAATATTTCTTGTCGTTAATGGGAGGTGCAAGTATTTTTTATTTCTATTTTCCAAACCGAGAGGCCGATTTGAACCCAATTTGATATGAAGTATTAATGGGTCATAAGTACTTTATTTATGCCAAAACATTTTTTTCAAAATGCCCTGTGGAAACCACAGGAGCTAAAAATAGAAACATTTTCAAACGCCCATATCTCCAAAACTACATGGCACTGAGAATTCTTATTTGGTGTGAATCTTCCTTAGGACCAACAGAATGGAATGGTCCAAAAAAATTGCTATCAATTTTATCATAGGGTACTTTTTTGAGGGGGACTTTGAAAAAATGCTGAGTCAGCATTTTTTAGCACTGGGTAATGGGGAAAACATTTAAGACTCTTCTTCTCCAAAACCACTGCTCCAAAAGCTTTCAAATGTCACATATAACATCTTTGGAAAATTGTTTCACAGGTTTGTTGAAATCAAATCCCTGGGTCCATATTTGGTCTCTCTATGTGGGCCCCCGAATTATAACTTAGTTCAATATGAGGAATTTTTTTTTTTTTTAAATTTTCAGATCTAGCAGTCAGAATGTTTTGATATTTGGTATATGGTTTTCTTAATGGGGCAGATGCAAATTTGTTCAAATCAGGACCCTCGGTTGATAGTTGTCAGTGTCAAGTGAGAGCTCTCAGGCTCCTTGGGGCCTCTTGTTTTATTTTTTATTTCTGTAATTATTTCTTTGCCATCAAAAGTTCATGTTCTTGGTTTATGTTTTGGGCCTCATAATCTACAGAATAGCATGGGAGGGGGTGTATTTCGTCCCTTGAGAGCAAGAAAGTCTTCTTACACTCAAGGGACAAATTTATAAAAAAAAATTAGATTTGTTAAAATACAGTGGAGCCCACTTAATTGGATATCTCTTAATTGTATATCCCTGTTAATTGAATATGATTTTCAAACACAAAACCATTTACCATACCTTCAGTACAAATTTGCTCTGTTAATTGCATATGGGTTGTAGAGTAAACTCCTGTTAATTGTATATAACTTTTTGTAATATGTCGAAAAAATTACTGTGACACACACCAAATTCTCCTTAATTATCAACCTTTTTGGCCTCTCACTACATCCAATGCAGGCATTCATTCTATTATATCTTGTTTGACAGAGCTCTATGTGCTCTGTCAAACAAGATATAATGGAATAAATGCTCAGTTTGCCTACAGAACACAGGAAACTGACCAAATCCCTGTTAATTGTATACTCCTGTTAATTGAATAATTTCCACTGGCAAAAAGGATATTCAATTAAGAGGATTCTACTGTATCAGACACAAACCATTTAATTTTTATTTTTATTAGCTCAACTTTGGCGAAGCCAAATTTGAGCTTATGCCATGGCCAGTCATCCGTCTGTCCATCAACAATTCAATACGGCTTGGGCTAGAGGCCAGATTTATGAACCGATCTTTACGAAACTTCTTGGGTACCTTTGTTATGACCTTGAGACGAGAACGAGTGTTTTTGGGTCCGGTCCGAAATTCAAGATGGCTGCCAGCCTCCATTTTGTACCGATGATGCAGAAATCTGTTTTTTGCACAGAACTTCCATATGAAAGCGCTGATTTGAATAATTTTTTGTATGAATGTTTAGTACCATGGGATACATCACATATAATACAGGTTTTTTTCTTGTACGTAAATTATGCAATCAAGACTAACTTTGATGTATTTAGTGTTACTTTCAGCACTGTCAGTGCAAATGCCAATACGGCTCGGGCTAGAGGCCGCATTTATGAACCGATCTTTACAAAACTTCTTGGGTACCTTTGGTATCACCGTGGGACGAGAACGAGTGTTTTTGGGTGCGGTCCGGAATTCAAGATGGCCGCTGGCAGCCATTTTGTCCAAAATTAGGGGCAATCAGATTTTTGTGCAGAACTTTCACATGAAAGCTCTGATTTGAATAATTTTTTGTGTGAATGTTTAGTACCATGGGATACATCACATATAATACAGGTTTTTTTCTCGTGCAGAAATTATGCAAATTAGATGAACTTTGATTTTTTCAGTACTACTTACACACAGTAAGTACACATGTCAATACGGCTCGGGCCAGAGGCTGTATTTATCAACCGATCTTCACGAAACTTCTTGGGTACCTCTGCTATTACCTTGGGATGAGAACGAGTGTTTCTGAGTGCGGTCCAAAATTCAAGATGGCTGCCAGTGGCCACTTTGTACCGAAATTAGGTCTAATCAGTTTTTATTCCCCCGAAAAAAATTCGGGGGAATCTAGCCGTGATGTCGTCCGTCTGTCTGTCCGTCCGGGCGTAGACGGAATTCGTGTCCGCTCCATAACTTCTTACAGCCTTCAAGGATATTAATGATACTTGGTATTATTATTGCCCACAACCAGAGGGTGTGTCGCGAATAAGGTTGGAATGGCTATCAAGGCTTTTTTCGGGGGAATCGGCCACCCTTTGGTGGCCATCCTCTAGTTTGTACACAACTTCTATACGTCTCAGGCTAGAGGCCGTATTTGTGAACCGATCTTTACGAAACGTCTTGGGATGAGAACGCGTGTTTTTGGGTGTGGTCCGAAATTCAACATGGCCACCAGCAGTCATTTTGTACCAAAATTAAAGCAATCAGTCTTTTGTACAAAACTTCTGTATGAAAGTTCTGATTTGAATAAATTTTTGTATGAATGTTTAGTAAAATGGAATACATCACATACAGTATGGGTTTTTTTCTCGTGTAGAAATTATGCAAATTAGATGAATTTTGATTAATTATTGCTACTTATACACTGTGAGTGCACATGTCAATACGGCTCGGGCTAGAGGCTGTATTTATCAACCGATCTTCACGAAACTTCTTGGGTACCTTTGTTATCACCTTGGGACGAGAACGAGTGTTTCTGAGTGTGATCCAAAATTCAAGATGGCTGCCAGTGGCCATTTTGTACCGAAATTAGGTCCAATCAGTTTTTTGTCACAACATCTACACAGCTTGTATTTATGAACTGATCTTCACGAAACTTCTTGGGTACCTTTGTTTTCACCTTGGGACAGGAATGAGTGTGTTTTGGGGTGCCTTTGTTATCACTGTCACCAGTGTGCTATGAGAACAAATATTTTGGGGTTCAGTCAGACCCACTCGGGGACTCAAAGATTTCTTTTCTAGTTGAGCATCTGACTGTCACCCACCTTTACAATACTTTACCTATACATTTGTTACAGGCTACGGTCAGTATTTATGTACAGGCCATTACAATACTTTATATGTACCTTTGTTATCAGGTCATTACCTAGATGTTTGTCATTGCTGTGTCACATACTATACATGTACATGTCTTCACAAGTTGAGCTACAGTGTCATTGACACTTTCATTTTTATGTGTACCCATACTATGTATGGTACACATAATGCCGTCATCCGGGGTGGCCATCCGTCCTTCGTCCATCCTTTGTCCGTCCGTCTCTCCATCCGGCATCCGTATTCATTTCTTTGTCATTCGATAACTTGAAAAATATTGCTTGGATTGTCAAGTTACTTTATATTTGTGTTCAGGTTACTGATGAGCCGAGCTGTATAGTTTTTGGTGTAAATCTGATAGTTTGATCCTGAGATATTAACCCTTTATCCTTCAAATTGAAAATTCCTCCATTCCCTTTGGCATTCGATAACTTGAAAAATATTGCTTGGATTGTCAGGTTACTTTATATTTGTGTTCAGGTTACTGATGTGCCGAACTATATAGTTTTTGGTGTAAATCTGATAATTTGATCCTGAGATATTAACCCTTTATCCTTCAAATTGAAAATTTCTCCAATCCCTTTGGCATTCGATAACTTGAAAAATATTGCTTGGATTGTCAAGTTACTTTATATCCAATCCCTTTGGCATGAGAAAACTCCAAAAATATCAATCCGATTGTCATGTTACTTCATATATATGTTCAGGTTACTGATGTGCTGTGCTGTATAGTTTTTTATGTAAATCTGATAATTTGATCCGGAGATATTAACCCTTTATCCATCAAATTAGACACTCCTCCAATCCATTTCTATATGTACCCATACCATGTATGGTGTACATAATGTCGGCATCCGTGGTGGCCCTCCGTCATACAGCTTTCTACTAGTTGCGCATATGGGTACACATCTGACAATTTCATCGGCCTATTTTTATTATTACGCTGGCAACGCAGGTCTAGTAACCTCTCAACTCCGTCCGTCCGTCAGTCTGTCCATCCATCCGAAACACTTTTTCCGTCAAGGTTTTCTTGGCTTCTATGAAAGGGAATGATTTTATATTTGGTCTGCTGCTTCATAATGATGAGTTGTATCGTGTAAGCAATTTTCAGATCTGCCGTGCAGCCACTTCCTGTTTGCTGATAATTTGAAATTTTACTGTACCCGCTGAACATTGAAATTTTTTGTCAAACTTTTCTCGGCTTCTATGCAAGGAATTGATTTTATATTTCATCTGGAGCTTGATAATGATCAGTTGTATCGTGTATGCAATTTTCAGATCTTCCGTGCAGCCACTTCCTGTTTGCCGATTCAGTTGCATGCAGCGACACAGGTCCAGACCCGGTTTTGGTCTTGGCTTGTTTAAAGTTCACATTGGTTATAAAAAGAGAGCATGCAGCGGCCTGAGAAACAGATTTTTAATTTTTTTAGGCCTTACAATGTTTTGTTTTCCAGCCAAACTGTCACTCTATACATGCATCAAGATTTTGACTGGATGCCACTGCTAAGTCACAAGATTTGAATGTTGTGGTGCTGTGGAATTGGTAAAAAATCATTTGGGCTTTTAAACATTAAACAGTCATTTTTAGTTTCAAGTTTTCTTCATGTTTGCATTTTATTTAATATTGGTTATTTTTTATTTTCTTATTCTTTTTTTATTCAGCATTCTATCTGTTCAATGATTTTTTGGTCTTTTCAATAATTATTCAACAAAATATAAACCATCTTGAATTATTTTTCATCGTTTCATCTTTTTTTTTCTTCTTGTCTTTTTCCCATTTTTGGCTCTCAAAAATAATTTGAGTCTAATAATTTATAAACCATTATAAACCTCCCAAAACAAAGAATCTAGCAATGTATCTCAGTCAGTGCATGTCTTATTTGAATGATGTTTGGTATACTGATGGACCATCATGGGGGAAGGGATATTCATAAGTAACAGGGTTTATGCAATCATTTTTTTCTAGAGTTATAGACCTTTTTCGATTTTTTTGGACTTGCAAAATTTCAATTTTTATGGTTTCTGGTTAGTACACCACTTCTAGGTGGGGGATACCAGTTGCATTGCACCTTGTTAACCATGGTTGGGGATACCACCCATGGAATGCAAAAACATTTTGGGGAAGGAAGAGTGGCACAAACTAGAAGTAGGTCAGGCTGATCTATGTTTTAGAAAATAGATCATGTGTCATGTCCATCTGTCTGTCTGTCTGTCCATTCATCCTAAAATCACTTTCTAAACTGTTGGGCTTTGAAAGAAATTTAGAACTCTGTTCAAAGAAAGAATCATACAAAAGTTTCAGTGGGAAGCTTGTTTTACCTCAGATGTGTAAAACCTTTATCCTGTTGATTTTTTTTTGTTTTTTAGATATTAAGGGTTCTCAGTGAAACGGCTGTTGCTGTTCGTACAAAAGCAATGAAGTGTCTAACTGCTGTTGTTGAAGCTGATCCTGGTATTTTAGGAAGAGTAAGTAAACAATTCTTTTCTGCTATAACCTGCTGTTAAAATAACCTTGTCCTTTTTTACAGCATGGAAAAATTCAGGGTATGGAACTTACCAATGCAAAACAACAGCCCACTTATCGTTCATGCTGCAGAAGATGCATCATTAAAATTAAAAACTCTCCTGCCATAATTACATAAAGAAGGAAGCATTTGGGTACTTAGTATAAGTATTCAGCCTTTAATTGATTGTTGTAGACCTGTACTGACATCCTTCAGTGCCAATATCATTGTGACGACTAGTGTTCTTTGTTTGTCTTAATGACAGACCATTCGAGAAATCTTAATTCAAAAATATTTGCTCAGTATTTACAGAAAAAATTCTTTTTTGTGTTTTGTATTTTGATATTTTTTTGCAAGCCAAAGATTTGTTTTTGTCTCAAAGAAATGTGATGTCTTTTCCAACTTGGCTTTAGAATTTCTCAGCATTTTCATCCATTAGTAAAAGAAATTGTTGTTTAGTTTCTTTTTGACTGTCCATCCTCTTGTTTTGGGGATTTTTTTTTAAAATACTGGTAATAATTCAACATCTCAGATTTGGATTTCTTGAAGCCCTGTGGTGATGTCACTTGATAATAAAGTCATAAAGATGTGCATATGAATTTTGCTTGAAAGACAACCAGTTAACTGCGCGTAATCAAATTTGTTAAATTTTACCCCATTGCACAATAAATTTTGCATATGTAATACACTGTGATTACATAATACAAAACAAGTGTAATTTTCTTATTTTTTGAGTCATTTGCAGCCTGTTCCAAATCTGAATCAGCAGTACTGGAATCCATGCCTTCATTTTTACTTTCACCTTCAGTGTTCATATCAGTCGCTCCAACTAAATAAACTTCCACCCTTCATTTTCCGATTCACTATCTAAAGATGATAAATCATCATCAGATTTCAGTACACATTGCAAAACTTCATCTTCAGACAATCTCTCTTTTTTAGATGCAGACATTTTACAAAACTGGTGATAAGTTATAAATAGAATGGCTTGCTCTAGAATTCCCACCTGTCATAGTCTGCTGCTAAATTTATAAGACAAAAATAGCATAGGATGAATTATGACTCTGTGTGGAGAATGAGCAAACCTATGCGTAATTGGTTTATGAACGTAACCGGTTCACTGTGGATTCCCTCGTGACGAAGCTGGATGCTATAATTATAAGATGGATATGTCTGTCTTACACATTAGTATAAAGGTTACATGGGGACGGATATATTCTTCATTCACAGTTAAGTGGTTAAGTTGATAAAATCAACAGTTGGTTTTTCTTGAAAGAATATTATTTTTCTGCAAAATTAACAGCCAGTTTTACATTTGTCATGTTAGAAACATTGTCCAGTAGCTTTGCAGCAGATGCAAAGTGGCAAAATCAGTATTTAACTTTTATGTTCACATTTTTGAAACTCAGAACCTAACACATAATAAAGAGGTGCTAGAAATATTTTGTGATTGTCCATCCTCTCTTTTTTCAGTTGGCCCGACTGTAAGTCATGGTGAGTTTTTTCATCACTTTGTGTCTGCTGTCCTGTATTCATCGCCTGTTAACTTTTGCATTTCAATATACTCGACAATGGTTAGGTTTTTTTCTTTGTTGCCATTGTATGTAGTGTTACTGGGTGGCATGTACTTGATTTGTTTTTGACAAAGAAAAATTTCAACTGTATCTGTTGGAACCCACTGAGGTAGCTAAAAAAAATTAAATACTCACATTTCCTTAATTACCAAAGACAGATATTTTTTATTTGGTATGAAGCTTCCTTAGGAGTAGTAGAATCAAGTGGGCTAACCCCCCACCTCTCTTTCGGCGGCTTCAGCAGACACCATATTGATGGTGATGGGGGGAGGGAAACACTGAATGATCTTTTCATGAACTACCGGCTGCATTGATTTAATATTTGGTAAGCAGCCTTCATTAATGGTGTAGATTCAAGTTTGTTCAAGGAAAGTTTCTTGGGCAGTATATGGGTATGGGTTGACCCTGGGCAGCACAAAATTGATGGTCCCATGCAAAATTCAGTCCTGGAAATGAGATGGGTGCGAGTATAATAGCTCCCATCAGAATCAGTGTTTTCTATTTTACAGGAGCTAAAAAATGCACTCGTTGAAAAATATTGTGGAGCTCTAAAATACTGTGAGGGCATATAAATGTGTGTCATTTTGAGAAAGCAGCACTCTGTGGCCAGTAGCAAGTTACTGTCATAATTCAGCAGTTCCTTATACATTTAACCCTTTGAACTCTAGTGATATCTTACCACTAGAGTGAGGTAAACCAATCAATATTTTTAACGTGCAGCCTCGGGGCTGCACATTGAAAATACTGATTGGTCTACCCCACACATTTACTGAACAACCATCTTATTTAATGACGTTTCATGTTCCTGGCTGGAAAAGCGGCTGCTCACATTCAAAGGGTTAAGGTTTCTGGTGTTTGGTGACAGTATTCCCTCAAAAATTCATATACTGACATTTTACAGGTGCAATTTACTCTCGTCTCTGATTTCGCGGGAGCTTAAAACTGAAGCTTAACTGATCGCTTTCTGTCCGTTGTCTGTCATTAACTTTACATTTTCGTCTTCTTCTCACGGACTACTGGACCAAATTCAACAAAATTTGCTGTGCATGTTCCCTATCATATGTCAATTCAAGTTTGTTCAAATCAAGTTGACCCACCCCTCGGTAGGGCCACGCCCCAAAAATGTGCTTAAATCTTTAAAAATCTTCTTCTCATGAACCAGCAGTAGCAGAGACTTGATATTTAGCGTGCAGCTTCCTTTTGAGGTGTAGACTCAGATTTGTTCAAGAGACGTTCGAGGAGCTATATTTGCCTTCGTTATAGGAGGGGCAAGAATTTTCGCCCCGCCCTAAATTTCTATTTTCCAAACCAAGAGGCAGATTTGAACCAAATTTGATATGAGGGCTTATTGGGACATAAGTACTTAATTTATGACAAAAATTTTTTTCCCGCTGCCCCATGGGAACCACAGGAGCTAAAAATAGAAAAAAATTAAAATGCCCATATCTCCAAAACTGCACTGCCCTGAGAATTCTTATATGGTGTGAAGATTCCTTAGGACCAACAGAATGGAATGGTAAAAAAAAAATGCTATCGGTTCTATCATGGGGTACTTTTTGGGGACTTTGAAAAAGTGCTGAGTCAGCATTTTTTTAACACTGGGTAATGGGAAAAACATTTAAGACTACTTTTCTTCCAAACCACTGCTCCAAAAGCTTTCAAATTTCACATATAACATCTTTGGAAGATTGTTTCTCAGGTTTATTGAAATCAATTCCCTGGGTCCATATTTGGGCTCTCTATGGGAGCCCAAATGTTTAAATTAGTGCAGTATGAGGAATATTCTTTAAAAATCTTCTTCAGATCTACCAATAAGAATCTTTTGATATTTGGTTTGCAGCATCCTTAGGGGGGTGAGATTCAAGTTTGTTCAAGCCAAGTCCCTGGGTTCATATTTAGGCTGAAAATTTGGGGTCCCGTTCCGGACTCAGAAATTTTGGACCAAAATCCGTAAAAAATTTTTTTTGTTTTATATGCGTTTCGGTCAATTTTAAGACCAAAAAAATGTATTTTTTATTACACTGAAAATTTGGGGGCCAGGTTGGACTTGGAAAATTTCCAAAGAAAAATAAGAAAAAATCTGTTTTTTATGCGTTTATCTCAGTTTGGGGACGTAAAAGTGCAGGAACTGAAAAGAGAAGAAAAATCCTGTGTATTGTGTGGGCACAACAGCTTCATCTAGTTGGTATATGCTTTTCTTAGGAAGGGCGTATACAGCTTATTCAAGTCAAGTCCCTAATTTGATATTTAGACTACCATGTCAGGTGAACGCCCTCAGGTCCCCCTGGGGCCTCTTGTTTAACAAGTCAGCCGATGAGCTGGAATTGATATGCAGTCTTATTGGGTGGCAATGTGCTCACAACAGATGCATGTTATTTGGTGTGATCTTCCTAATGAGTAGTAGAATGAAGTGGGCTCAGAAAACTGCTCTTGGTTTCCTCATGGAGCACTACACCCCCCTTTATATTGTTGGTAATGGAGGAAAACACTGAACGATCATTTCCTCATGAATATCTGACGGCATTCATTTTATATGTTGTATGCAGTTTCCTTCAATGGTAGAGGTTCAAGTTTGATTAAGGAAAGCTTTAAGTTTGTTCAAGGAAAGCTTCTTGACAAAGTTTGGGCTAAGGGCAGAATGTATAGCCTGGTACTCATTTTTATATGGTCATTCACATGAGCCAGCTGTATTATTGTATGGCTATGTCTGTCCATCTATCCATCCATTAATGTTTGCTCATCAGTGCAATAACCTGAAAACTATATGTCCCTACAGATCCCAATTTTTTATGGTGGATAAGGCCCGACTCCAAAAACGTTTCCTGGCATATTCTACATGGTCGCCTTGGCAGCCATCTTTGACTTTTTACTGATTTCTGCTTGTCCGAGCAATAACTTGAACAGTAACAAAGCCAGCAATGAAAAAATGGACCCACTCTATCCAAGTGGGTGAAGATTAACCATACTGATTGATGATAAAATAAAGGTTATATCAAGCAAACATCCATAATTTGATAGATCTGCCTTGTAACTAGTTTCCAAAATGTTGACCAATAAATGCATCCACCTGTTCTTCCCATCATTAAAAACCCTTGAATCGAAGGTAGGATGCAGTGTAGCTTCTGTTCTTTATATTCATTGTGATCTTCAACCAAATCTGAATAAAAGCAAGGTACCAGGGATTAACCGTCAAACCAGAAAACTGAATGGATTCATTTAACTGGAAGAGTGACAACTTCTTTTTCAAAGGTGATTTGTTTTTTTTAAAGTTTGGAGCTTTGAAACTCTGTAAAAGTGTTGATGTTTTTTTTAACATTTTTTCTTAGGATGATATGAAGAAAGGTGTTCATGGAAGATTTCTAGATCAGTCTACCTCAGTTAGAGAAGCAGCAATTGAATTGGTGGGAAAGTTCATTTTAATCCGTCCAGAACTTATTCCAGATTACTATAAGATGTTGGCTGAAAGAATTCTGGTAAGTTGAAATTATGTCAATTTTGAACAACGAAATAAAAATATTAGAAACAAAACTAATTTTAAGAATATTGTGATGTTGGTTACAATTTTTTGTTGTGCAACATTCTCTCTGAAATATATTATCTGAAAAAAGAAATGCAGGTTTTTTCTGTGGTAAATATTTCAAATATGTTATGGATGATTATTTCTTTGTTTGGATTTTGATGTTATTTCTTCATTACTGATTAATTTTTGACGAGTTTTGTTGTCTTAACACAGACGGTGTTTGCATGGACAATGTTCAAACGTGGGTACTCTATGCCATTTCCTGATCAAAATCAATAGCGGGAATTCAGTCGCTGCTCTAACACTCCTTATCATTGACCCCATCAAGTTGTTTATCGTCCTTTGTGGGATGTTATTCCACTGCTGAAGAAGGGCCTGCCTGAGCTTAGCGGCGTTGTTTGGGACGTTCTTGACCCTCCTGTCCAGCTCATCCCACAAATGCTCGATCCAGGGACAAATGTGGGCTGTAGGGTGGCCAATCGAGAACTGGGTTTTGATTGAGGAAGTCATGACAAACCCTAGCAATGTGCGGCCTCGCATTATCCTGCTGCAACGTAAGGTTACGCGCATGGATAAGTGGAAGTACATGAGGCATGAGGACCTGATCCCGATATCTTACAACTGTAAGATTGCCCTGGATGACCACGAGAGGTGTGTTCACGCCATGAGAAATTCCTCCCTGCTCCCAAACCATAACAGACCCTCCCCCAACTCTGTTGTTTTCCTTAACACATGCGTCAGATATCTCTCAACTAGATGTCAATGGGAAGGTTGTCATCCATCTGACCTGTAAAGCATGAACCGAGACTCGTCTGTGAATAACACATCTCTAGTGGGCCAAATGAAACCGATTTGGTGCATGTGCCCGCAGCCATTGCAATCGATGTTGACGTCGCCTGGGTGTAAGTTGCGGACCAACGTAGGGACGTCATGGCCAGAAATTGAACTCCGATTCCTAAATGTTCTTGGACACATTTGGCAACCATGAGTGCCTACAACCTAACTTGGTGTCTCCTTCGCCATCTGAAATCAATTATGGAGGTGTGAGAGATGTATGCCTCAATCTTGACGTGGCGACGTAACATGAGGAAGTCTGCTCCTGGGACAGTCGGCTAATCTTCCTGTGGCTATGAGACACTCAACCATTTGAGCTATCGTTGACTCATGAACCCCAAATTGCCGTGAGCGAGACGTGATTTTTGTATAATTAGAGTGATAGCCCTTATCAACTTAGGACATTCGAGGCATTTTGCTTTTCAATCGAGTTGAAATGAAATGTGTTCTGTTCAAAACTTCGATTTGGTATGGTTTTCAAGCCCATAGCAAGTGGGAGTGCCCTGGATACATGCTTTGTCGAAAAATCTGTTGAAAGCATGCAGCAAAATTTAACCAAAGACTTCAGACAGAAATTTTACTGCATTTGGTCTGCGGATAAAAAAAAAACTGTATTACCAAAATTGAACTTGAGTTTCTTTTTTCTATCAGTATATATTATGTCACAAGACACCTTTTGTATTTTAAATATTACCATTCATTTTATTTCTTTTTTTGCTGTGAGTAGGTGTTGGTATTCAGACCCACAAAGTAGATCTGTTTCTCTGGTCATTTTTTGTAAAATTGCATGTTTTTTTTTTTTTTTTTCTTTTTTATTTTTGTAATTATTTCTTTGCCATCAAAAGTTCATATTCTTGGTTTGTTTTATATTTTAGGCCTCACAATCTACAGAATAGAATGGGTGGTGGTGTATTTCATACCTTGAGTGCAAGAAGGCTTTGCAATGCTAATGCATTGGAAAGCCTTGTTGCACTCAAGGGACAAATTTATTAATTTGTTAACATAGGTTAAATATCAGATATAAACCATTTAATTATTATTTTTTTAAGTTTGCATTGGTTATAAAGGGGAACATGCGGCAGCCGAAAGGATTATGCCGGAGGCCTGAGAAACAGATTTTTACCTTTTTATTTCTAATCTCTGGTGTTGGAAATATTGTCCTGTATTATAAACTTTTCCTAAATCTTATTTTCATTCATCCTATGTTTTAATACTGTTGCTGGGTCTTCAGATATATATTTGGAAGCACACCTGCATACATGAAATAAAATTATTATATGTCTACCACAAATGTGCTCTCAATACCGCTGTAGCTTTCTCATCACTTTTCGATGATGATAAAGGAATGTCTCAGTTTTTCCAAATCCATATCAAGCCTGTCTCAAACGAGGCTCCAATTACCTCACTGATGTGCTAATGTTTTCGAGGCAACAATTTTACAAATGAGAATAGAAACTTGAGTGCCTTTGCGCAGAATACTCTGACAAATATTCCATAAATTCTTTTTACCTGCTGTCTGTGTCCTTTGGTCATTGACCAACAAATTTTCAAAGTGAATAATTTTTAAAATCCATGGTGGAATGACATCATATTTGGTATGCCTGTGTATCTTATTGAAGTTCAGCCCCATGTTCACTGCAGGTGTCATTCAGTTTTTTTTAGCTTAACTTGACAAAGTCAAGATAAGCTATTGCCATCACACGTGCGGAAGTTTGTTAGTGAGTCTGTTCACATTTTTCTTTAGCACAGGCTACACTCCGTAGTTCTTATCTGATCATCACGAAATTTCATATGCAGGTTTGAGGTCATGTCTAGATGAGAACATCCCCCCTTTTGGTTGTGATCGGTCAACCGTGGTGGCTGCCCGAGCCCAAAACCTGAAAACCATTAGCAAAGTCTAAAGGTTGTATTTATGAAGGCATTTCATTGTAACTTGGTAGGATGCCTCTGTATAATATCTAGATGAGAACGTCCCCTTTTGGTCATGATCTGTCAACTGTGACGGCTGCCCAAGCCCGGAACCCAAAAACTTTTAGCACAGTCTACAGGTCATATTTAATATGGAGGAATTTCATTGTAACTTGGTAGGATGACTCCGAATGATGTCCAGATGAGAACTTCCCCATTTGGTTGCGATCTGTCAAACGTGATGACTGCCGGAGCCCAAAACCCCAAAATCCCAAGCACTGTCTACAGGTCGTATTTATGAAGGATTTCATTGTAACTTGGTAGGATGACTTCATATAATGTCTGGATGAGAACGTCCCCCTTTTGGTTGCGATTGGTCAACTGTAATGGCTACAGGGGCCCCGAGGCCCAAAAACCTTTAGCACAGTCTATAGGTCATATTTATGAAGGGATTTCATTGTACCTTGGTAGGATGACTCCAGATAATGTCTAGACGAGAACGTCCCCTTTTGATCGTGATTATTCAGCCATGACAGCTGCCCGAGCCCAAAACCCAAAAACATTTAGCACAGTCTACAGGTTGTATTTATGGAGGGATTTCATTATAACTTGGTAGGTTGATTCCATATAATGTCTAGATGATAACGTCCCCTTTTGGTCGTGATTGGTCGACTGTGATGGCTACAGGGGCCCAAAGCCTGAAAACCTTTAACACAGTCTACAGGTCAAATTTATGAAGGGATTTCTTTGTAACTTGGAAGGATGACTCCAGATAATGTCTAGATGAGAACGTCCCCTTTTGGTCGTGATTATTCAGCCATGACAGCTGCCCGAGCCCAAAACCCGAAAACATTTAGCACAGTCTACAGGTCGTATTTATGGAGGGATTTCATTGTAACTTGGTAGGTTGATTCCATATAATGTCTAGATGATAACGTCCCCTTTTTGTCGCGATTGGTCGACTGTGATGGCTACAGGGGCCCGAAGCCCGAAAACCTTTAGCACAGTCTATAGGTCATATTTATGAAGGGATTTCTTTGTAACTTGGTAGGATGACTCCAGATAATGCCTAGATGAGAACGTCCCCGTTTGGTCATGGTCATTCAACCATGACGGCTGCCAGAGCCTAAAACCCGAAAAACTTTAGCACAGACTACAGGTCATATTTATGAAGGGATTTCATTGTAACTTGGTAGGTTGACTCAGTATAATGTCTAGATGAGGACGTCCCCTTTTGGTTGCGATCGGTCAACTGTGATAGCTACAGAGGCCCAAAGCCTAAAAACCTTTAGCACAGTTCACAGGCTGTATTTATGAAGGGATTTCATTGTAACTTGATAGGATGATTCGTTTTGGAATAATTTCACTGTAAATTGGTAACTTTCGTTGCTATGCATTAACTGTGAGGGCGACATTAACCCACCCCTTTAGTATAGTCTACACCTCATATTATTATACCCCCCGCAAACAAAGTTTGGGGGGGGGGGGGGGGGGTATATAGGAATCACCCTGTCCATCCGTCTATCTGTTTGGCCATCCTTATAAGTGCATCTTCTCCTAAACCGTTTGAAGAATTTTCATGAAACTTTACACAATGGAAGAACTCTATATGAAGATGTGCATGAAGCAATATAATTCCGTTCTGACAGGCGTGGGGGGTATCACTTTGAGAGCTTGCTCACAGTACCTCTAGTTTTTATTGAAAACATAGCATACAGGGAACAGAAATTAACATATTCCCAATTATCACAATTCTTGTTTTATTTCATAAACATTGAACATTATCCTTTTCATCAAACGTAACACACAGACAAGCTTCAGTGTCATTGACACTTTCATTTATTAGAGTTATTGCCCTTTATGGACTTCAAATTTGTTTTATTTTTTACCATCGGTCGCATATTCAATGCAATCTTGTAATTTTTTTGTGTACATTTCAGGTGCCTTATTCCATTTTTAGCTCAATTTGAGAAAGTCAAGCTGAGCTATTGCCATCACTTCTCGTCCGTCGGCGTACGTACGTTAGTATGTTAGTACGTACATCCACAGTTTCCTTTGGCACACCTCACAGGTTGCATTTATGATCAGATTACTTTGAAATTTGATATGCTTCTTTGGGGTGACCTCTAGATGGGAGCTATCGATTTTCTTCAATTTCCGTCAAAAAATGTTGCCGTGGCCAACATTCTTAGAACTTAGTTTAGTCAAACCACAATATTTCCCTTTGGCACACCTTACAGGGCACATTTATGATTGGATTGCTTTGAAACCTGGTATGCTTGTTTAGGGTGACCTCTAGATGGGAGCTATCGATTTTCTTCAATTTCCGTCAAAAAATGTTGCCGGGGTCAACGTTCTTAGAACTTAGTTTAGTCAGAAGACCTCAATATTTCTGTTTGGCACACCCTACAGGGCACATTTATGATCGGATTGCTTTGAAACCTGGCATGCTTGTTTGGGGTGACCTCTAGATGGGAGCTATTGATTTTCTTCAATTTCCGTCTAAAAATGTTGCCGCGGCCAACATTCTTAGAACTTAGTTTAGTCAAACCACAATATTTCTCTTTGGCACGCCCTACAGGGCACATTTATGATTGGATTGCTTTGAAACCTGGTATGCTTATTTAGGGTGACCTCCAGATGGGAGCATTCGATTTTCTTCAATTTCTGTCAAAAAATGTTGCCACGGCCAATGTTCTTAGAACTTAGTTTAGTCAGAAGACCTCGATATTTCTCTTTGGCACACCCTACAGGGCACATTTATGATTGGATTGCTTTGAAACCTGGCATGCTTGTTTGGGGTGACCTCTAGATGGGAGCTATCGATTTTCTTCCATTTCCGCCGAAAAATGTTGCCGCTGCCAACGTTCTTAGAACTTAGTTTAGTCAGACCGCAATATTTCCCTGTGGCACACCCTACAGGGCACACTTATGATTGGATTGCTTTGAAACCTGGCATGCTTGTTTGTGGTGACCTCTAGATGGGAGCTATCGATTTTCTTCAATTTCCGTAAGAAAATGTTGCCGCGGCAAACGTTCTTAGAACTTAGTTTAATCAGACCTCAATATTTCTCTTTGGCATACCCTACAGGGCACATTTTGAAACCTGGTATGCTTGTTTAACTTGGTGTGCTCATTAGACAAGACCTTTCGATAAGAACTATTGATTAGTACTCATTTCTGTGAAAAAAGTTGCCATTTACAATAACCTCTGAACATACTGCATTTGTGTATCAACATTCTTCCTTTAGCCAGTCTTACAGTTTACATTTAAAAATTGATGGATTACTCTGATCTTCAATTTTGCCATTTCATTTATAACTTACCAAGTTCAAGTTTATCAAGTTGAGCTACAGTGTCATTGACACTTTCATTAGCTTAACTTGACAAAATCAAGATAAGCTTTTGCCATCACTCATGCGGAAGTCTGTTAGTCTGTGAGTCTGTTAACATTTTCCTTTAGCACTGGCTACACCCCGTAGTTCTTGTCTGATCGTCACGAAATTTCATATGCAGGTTTGGGGTCATGTCTATATGAGAATGTCCCCTTTTGGTCACGATTGGTCAACCAGTATTGCTGCCCGAGCCCAAAACCTGAAAACCATTAGCACAGTCTGCAGGTCATATTTATGAAGGGATTTCATTGTAATTTGGTTGGATGCCTCTGTATAATGTCTAGATGAGAACGTCCCCTTTTGGGCATGATCTATCAACCATGATGGCTGCCCAAGCCCGAAACCCAAAAACTTTTAGCACAGTCTGTAGGTGATATTTAATATGGAGGGTTTTCATTGTAACTCAGTAGGATGACTCCATATGATGTCTAGAAGAGAAATTCCCCATTTGGTCGCGATCTGTCAGCCGTGACGACTGCCCGAGCCCAAAAACCTTTAGCACAGTCTACAGGTCATATTTATGGAAGAATTTCATTGTAACTTGGTTGGTTGACTTCATATAATGTCTAGATGAGAACGTCCCCTTTTGGACAAGATTGGGCAACTGTGACGGCTACAGGGCCCGAAGCCTGAAAACCTTTAGAACAGTCTACTGGTCATAATTATGAAGGGATTTCATTGTAACTTGGTAGGATGACTCCAAATAATGTCTAGATGAGAACGTCCCCTTTTGGTCGCTATCATTCAGCCGTAATGGCTGCCCGAGCACAAAACCCGAAAACCTTTAGTACAGACTACAGGTCGTATTTGTGAAGTGATTTCATTGTAACTTCGTAGGATCACTCCAGATAAGGCCCAGATGAGAATGTCCCCTTTTGGTCGCGATCTTTCTACCATGGTGGCTGCCCGAGTCCAAAACCCGAAAAACTTTAATACAGACTGCAGGTCGTATTTGTGAAGGGATTTCCTTGTTACTTGGAAGAGTGACTCAGTATAATGTCGAGATGAGGAGATCCCCTTTTAGTTGCAATCAGTCAACCGTGATGGCTACGCAGGCCTGAAACCCGAAAACCTTTAGCACAATCTACAGGCCATATTTATGAAGGGATTTTATTGTAACTTGATAGGATGACTCACATTGGAATAATTTCACTGTAACTTGGTAACTTTTGTTGACATACGTTAACTGTGAGGGCCACATACATTAACTGTGAAGGACACATTAACCCGCCCCTCAGTTCTTTAGTACAGACTACACATATTATTTTTATTAAAAACATAGCATACAGGGAACAGAAATTAACATATTCCCAATTATCACAACTCTTGTCTTATTTCATAAGCCTTTCATAAACATTGAACATTATCCTTTTCATCAAACACAACACACAGACAAATTAAGCTACAGTGTCAATGACACTTTCTTTAAATATCCATTTTCATGTAATAAACAAAGCAGTCAGGCATGCTGGGTTGTCATATTCTGTCTTGACAAGACCAGATCAAGCACGATGCCTACAGTGTCTTGTTTGATGTGGCTAATGTGGTCTCATCAGCTCGATGGAATATGAGAGCCCACATCAATTGGTTGTTGTTAATCTGTATATCATTTAGTTTAATACACAGTTTAAAAATAGAATTTCTTTTCTTTTTTAGGACACTGGTATTAGTGTTAGGAAACGGGTGATAAAAATATTCAAGGACATTTGTTTAGATCAGCCAGAGTTTCCAAAGATTCCTGAAATGTGTGTTAAAATGATAAGGCGAGTGAATGATGAAGAAGGGATTAAGGTAAATTTATTTTAGCTAAAACAGTGAAAATATCTGTTTTATTGTATAAATCACAAAAAGACTGACAGCTTAAGAATATTAAAAGGTGTATGCCCTAACGAATGTATTTACTTAACAACATTCAAAATCACATGGGATTTGGATAATGATACTTTTGTCAATACAACATAGATTGTTGCATATAAGTACAGAACAAAGTTCATTTTCATGTTAACAAAATGTTGATTAACCCTCTGCACTCTTATGTCGGAATACCAAAGTTTTCAGCAGTACATTTTTTCCCATGATGCAACTCAGAATTTAAAAAATTATATCTTGTTGGACTCGTTGAGCTCTGTCAAACAAGATATAATTTGTTACATTTTTCATGCCGCATGGGCTATATGGAGTCAATATGACGAAAACTTTGAAATACTACCAGAGGCTAGGAGTTAAATCAGCAATACCTAATTCTAAAAATCTTTAGGAAACAACTGCAAAGCAAAAGAATGTAGACTGACAAAGTGTAGCAAAAATGCATAAATTTCTCCAGGCCTTTATTAAGGGTTAATTTAATTTATCATCAATGGAACACAAATTCTGTCTGTATCATGTTAAAGCTGAAGATCAGCCACCAGATTACTTGTGCATAATGCATGTTTCTAGGCATGTTTTGGCTACCTATGTAGGCAGTTAAGACATACCTTGAAACAGCCGAGGAGGTTTTTAGAAAGTAACTTGCAAGTGTATCTAAAACTGCTTATGTTGGCACCTGTGTTGTTGCAGTAAAAAGTGATCACAGTCGGAACTTGGCCATTAACCCTTTACCCAACGAATCGCCTGCATCCGCCCACGTAATATGCAAATTCAGCAGTTGAAAAAATATTATTTTTCAAAACGTTTCAACAAAACCATATCATGTGACCCCTCGTTCATGATATGGTTTCACATGATATGGATCACATGATATGGTTTTGTTGAAATGTTTTGAAACTTATTTAAAAATGATATTTAAAATAATAAATTTTGATATCGTCTGTGGTGGGTAAAGGGTTAAGGGTTAATGTAGAACTGTGTTTTTGGCAGTGATGTTATTTCAGTTGAAACTCTCATTTGAGTTATATTTTTGGCATATTTTTTATGAATGAATAATTAAAAAAAAATTTTAAAACCATAGTTTATGTGCTATTGGACTTTGTTTCAATTTGCCATGGCTGGAGGGAAAAATTTGAATACTGACTTGAGTATTTATATATTCATTGGTGTTTAAGGCCACATATTTCTGCACAATGGCTAATAATGATCTCGACAGTTTTACAGGTGGAGGAAGCTGGAGTACCTGGAGAGAACCACTGAGCAATGGCGAGCCACTGTCAGCTCCCCAACATACTAACTCCACACAAGCAGGGTTAGCATTGGTTGAAGACAGGTGCACCATCGACGTGCAGTACGCCTTAGTACACAATGTCACCTTGCCCCCACATGGGCAATGAGGGTGATGTGTCTTACCCAAGGACACAACGCGGTTGCTACAGGTGGGATTCAAACGGAGGACCTCTCGGCTTGCAGCCTGCACCTCTACCTACTGAGTCACCACGCCCCTCAATACTGACTTGATTTAAAAAAAAAAATAAATGTGGGCATACATATATTATGGAGTGTTTTGTCAAGAAATTCATTCCTTTTCATTCAGGCTAGGTATTTATTTTTACCTGCGTCGCCAGCGGCAGAGCAGGTCTAGTAACCGCTCGACTCCGTTTGTCAGTCCATCCGAAACACTTCTTCCGTCAAAGTTTTCTTGGCTTCTATGAAAGTGAATGATTTTATATTTGGTCTGCTGCTTCATAATGATGAGTTGTATCGTGTGTGTAATTTTCAGATCTGCCGTGCAGCCACTTCCTGTTTGCCGATACTTTGAAATTTGACTGTACTCACTGAACATTGAAATTTTTCATCACACTTTTCTCGGCCTCTATGCGACGGATTCATTCAATATTTCACCTGGAGCTTGATAATGTTGAGTTGTATTGTGTATGCAATTTTCAGATCTGCCGTGCAGCCACTTCCTCTTTGCCAATACTTTAATCAATTGCATGCAGCGACGCAGGTCCAGACCGGGTATTGGTCTTGTTCAGATTTGTGCTTAAAAATTGAGACAAAGTTTCTGCTGCAGCCTCATTAACTCCGCTCTGAATTGGCTTCTTTTTGGCAAAAATTATCCCACAATCCGCCCACAGTATATCAATGTCAAAATTTCAAACTGCAAATGTTTCCATGATGCAGCCCGGAATTCAATCATTTCGGTCTTGCTTGACAGAGCATGTTGAACTCTTGGAGAAACTAAGAGACATCGCATGGCACATGCAAAGGAACACATGGCCTACATTACCCACAAATGGGATACTCCTGTGGCCAATATATTTCAATAATCACTTGATCCGTAATCACTTTTCAGATATCACATTATACAGGTATTCTACATGGACAGTGATGAACCTAATGCTACCAAACAGAAAAGACATCATGAAATAGAATGGATTTTTAAAGCTCCAACCCCTTGGCCTGAACAGAAAGGACTTTTAAGTTGTTTAGTGTCTTTTGTTCAGAAATAGTTTTTCCACCCTTTATCCAATGCATAGGATATCAAAATTTGTTATTTTAATATTTTTTTCAAAATGTTTTCAAAATTTCAACTAAAGCATATTATGTGTCATCTCACTGGAACGAACTCAACGAGGTCATTCGAATTAAAAGGTCACGTCTTGACATATGATATGGTTTTGATGAAATTATTTCAAAAATAATGTTTTTTCAACTGCTCAATTTGTCAATTTTCAGATGTGGCGAATTTGTTAGGTAAAGGGTTGAGTGTGAGAAAGTTTTAAACATGATTTTATTGTTAATCCTGAAAGAGATATAAGATAAAAATTGAACATGTTTCTATTAAGATTTAATTGAATGTATACATATATTTATTTTACTATCACTTATAAAGACCAAATGTTGTTGGAAGTATAGTTTCCACATTTGCACCAGTGCATCAAAGTACTGGTATGTTTCCAACTAAAATAAAAGACTGCAGTTGTATTTAATTTGACCCTTAAAGTCCCATTTACAACTTTTATGACCTCAGAACAGGTGCCCTTAACATGCCATCATGAGGAGGTCCTGCTGTCAATTGAAATTGGCAGTATTCCGATAATTGGGTGCAATATCGGTATTGAGTAAATATGAAATACCATTCCGAATCAATTGAAAGTTACCGAATTTTTGGGTATGTTCGATTTCCTGCCTCAAATTCAAAATAGGAAGGGTTTCTTTGTGGCACTGATTAACAATGGCAGACAGGCCACCAAAACGTAGCACATTCAGCACATACTGGGAAGGGGGATGGGCTGTCCTCAAAATAATCAGTGACGTTCGGCAATGCTGTCAAAAGTGCTGTCTCGAAGATTGGTGGCATCATTTTTATGTGTACCCATACCATGCATGGTACACATAATGTCGGCATCCGCGGTGGCCCTCTGTCATTCGTCCATCTGTCTGTCTGTCCATCTTGTGTCCGTATCCATTTCCTTGGCATTCGATAACTTGAAAAATATTGCCTGGATTGTCATACTTTATATTTGTGTTCAGGTTACTGATGTGCCGTGCTGTATAGTTTTTGGTGTTAATCTGATAATTTGATCCTGAGATATTAACCCTTTATCCTTCAAATTGAGAATTCTTCCAATCCCTTTGGCATGAGATAACTCAAAAAATATCAATCCAATTGTCATGTTGCTTTATATATATCTTCAGGTTACTGATGTGCTGCGCTGTATAGTTTTTGGTGTAAATCTGATAATTTGATCCTGAGATATTAACCCTTTATCCTTCAAATTGAAAATTACTCCAATCTCTCAATTAAATTGTAACGAGGCAAATCCCCAGAGATTAAATACTTTTACTTCAAAGATAATATGAAGAGCATCGAAAGAATATGAAGTCTTTGAGATGCAGTACCTGCAGTTTGTTTTTTGAGGAAATGTTTCATTTTTAAAATGAATTTATTTGTATAAATATGCACATTCTATATTTCTGTGTGTAAAAAGACAGCCGAAATCCTCTCCATGTTTGTCCACTTTTCCCAAAGGAAAATTAAAAATAAAACTCCCTCCCTCACTGATTTGAAAAAAAATACCTGAGAATCAATTAAATTATTTTGTGTGGCCTTACTATTATCAGTTTGAAAATCAATTCATATAAAAATGTTCCAATTGCATGAATTTTCAACTTGATGAATTCTGTAAAACCCAGTGATTGTGAGTGCAGGTTTGTCATTTTGACGTCAAGAAGCTCAAAAAGAGAACAAATCCAATACGTCTACTGACTAGAAGAGAGGGGAATTCCATGCAGATTTTCTGTAATAAGCAATAAAGCAGTTCTGTTTGCCAGGAACAAACTTAACACTGAGCATGAAAGAGTCATTGTTTTCTTGAATGTACTGGATTGAAAACAATCAATCCGTTTCGACGTTCAGTGTATTCACCCATATAAACTCATTATAAAGCAAGCTGTTCGTTTCTGCACAAGTTGAAGGAACATTCTAGTCATGCTGTATTCTGAAAATAACACCAGCAACTTCACTAACAATTCTATCTTTTATTTGCAGAAGGTTGTTAATGATGTGTTTCATAATATGTGGTTTGTTCCCCTGAGTACAAGAGATAAAGACTCAGCGAAACTCATTCACAGAGTGATGAATATTACAGATGTGGTAAGTTGTGATTGTTTCAGTGTTCACATGTATATAAATGTGTTGTTTTGAATTTTGTAGACATTTCTTAGAAACTACTGAAAAGTATTCACCAGATTGGCCCTCAGCTGGGATCTCAAAATTTTTGGACATGGTGGGGGGAAGAATTGTTCAACATTGTTCCCAGAACATTGACTCTCAGTACGAACTTGAAACGTACTACATCACATGAGAGTGGATTGTTGCTAAATCAGTTGTGTGGTGGTGTCTCCACTCGGACAAAAATTCCTTGTCTGGGAAAAAGCATTAGAACAACGAGCAAAGTTTCAGCCAAGGGACCTCCGAGTTCCTTTTCATGCTTTACCACAGGAATCGACTGTTACTGTCTGGGTGGAAACTTCACTCCATGAGTGTTTTAGTGGTAATTCACTCTCCATGTACTGTACTCAGTGTACTTCTTTAATATAATGAACAAAATAGGTCAGAAACGTTTGTTTATTATTGTTGTTTTGAAGAATTACCTTTGTATAAAGAAAGTAATTCATTGAAATAATACACAAAATGTTTTTGTGTATTTGACCACTTGATTATCACATATATATAATGAGTGCTTTCACACAAAGAATATTTAAAAAACGCTTATATTTACCTGATGAAAATTGCAGTTTCGCCTAATAGTCCACTTATTTTTATGCTCCTAAAAAAATTTCAGGGGAGCATATAGTCACCACTTTGTCCATCTGTCCATCCATCTGAAACAAATGGTTTCCGGATGATAATTCTAGTTTGCTTTGATGTATGACCTTATAATTTTGAAACATTACTACCTATCGTGAAATGCAGGTCAAGTTCGATTTTCATCGTTATGGCATTTACCGTTCCAGAGTTATGCACCTTGAAGTTGCAAAATTGTAAAATCAATGGTTTCCGGATGATAACTCTAGGTCACTTTGATGTACAACCTTATAATTTTACAACATTATTTTTTACCATGAAATGTAGGTCATTTTTGATTGTCATTGTTATGGCACTTACCATTCCAGGGTTACACCCCTTGAAAAGTCGCAAAATGGTAAAATCAGTGATTTCCAGATGGTAACTTCAGGTCTCTTTGATGTACGGCCTGATAATTAAGCAACATTACTACCTACCATGAAATGTAGGTAAAGTTCTATTTTCACCATTATGGCATTTACCGTTCCACACTTATGCCCCTTGAAATGTGGCAAAATGGTAAAGTGATAAAACATTTCTTATGGTATCTTATTAAATGCCCAGGGCATGTATAATCAAACCTGCCTATAAATTCCCCCTAATTAAGGGTGACATGTCTTCAAAGGCCAGTTTAATCCCCTTCCCAGGGAGCTTTTAATACAGGTTTACTGTGTACTGTTAGCCTTGTCTTTTCACAGGTTTTTTGTTTTATTATTTTTATATGGCTTAAACCATTTCACAGTTCAGCATTTCACAAAATGAGTATGTTGTTTCCATCAGTTTGCATTTCGGGGAGTATATGTTGGCTGTACCAACTTTTTACTTGAATGGTTATGGACCGTATCCCCAAAATATTTCAGCATAGTTTTTTAAAAGTGGCATGAACAAGATTTGATTTTCAACTGATTCATCTGATTATACCCCACATTTTTCAAAAGAATGGTCTTTATAGGAATCACTTGAATGTATGTCAGTTCATCCAATCAGTCTTTCCCATTTTGTTCTTGTGTTCATTGCTCCGAGAATTGATTTCCGTATTAAATTCCTGTGTCTGCATCCCTCCTAGGTTTAAGAATCAATTTTGATGAGACTTATTATACATGGGCACTAGCAAGTAGACATATACATACCTCTCAATTTTCAGGTTGTAACAGGTTTTGATCAAATTATCTCATCTCAAACTCAACTGTGTTATTGATACAGACATTCACATTCCGTTTTCATTTTCCCTGTTGCAACAATTATGAAGCGACTTGTCTCCTTAAACTTAGATGCATTACTGATTTCTGTTTGACGGAAAAATGTGGATTTGTTGGATACATACCCTTACTGACAAATTACAGTCCTAACGGCTCCTTCTGGACTAACATATGTTGAGTAGAAGTCAGCTTTAATCAATTCACAAAAATTCTCTGCAGTTTCAGTCAAGAAGTTCCAAGCTGAGAGTGATAATTTATACCATGCTCGCCAATGTTATTACCTGTGAAAAGCCTGTATGTTAATTTTTAGCATTTAACCCCACTACCGGTGTAAAGCTTCTACTGTGGTTAAAAAAAATTGAGCACCTATAATCAGAAGTTCATCCAACTTGACCTTTGGCATGACGCTATGTGCCAACTTCAGTCCATTCACACTTTGCAATGTTTCATTCAAACATATGCCATTTTGCAGTACTATCTACAGCGTGCAATGACTATTAAGTTTAAAATACAATTAAATATTTAAAGTAAAATTTAAGAATTGTTAATAACTTGACTGAAAAAGCAAGGTAAATTCAATCAACTTTGACAATGTGTCTAGCTGTCAATCAAGCATTCACCCACAGCCGGTAGTAGTGCCTACAGGCACAGATGTAAACAAAACAAATCTGTGTGTTTGCGATAGAAAGTGTCATTTTTCTCCATTTTAAGTGACAAAGTCGATTATTTATTAAGAGCATGGTATAAATAAAACAAATAGGCAAGCCGAGTGGTTAAAACCCCTATCCTACTCGTGGTTTAAATCAGATTACCAGCCCTAGTACCTATTTATTCTATATTTATTGCAAACCAGGTATTGCTTACTAAATTTTCCAGGTCCAGATGCATAAAGTCACTCCTATATTATTGCTTTTGCTTGATCAAGAAGCCATGTCCATAACTGATTTTTTTTTTCAATGGGAAGTGTGGAGTTTTTTTTTCAGTGGGAAGTGTGGGGCTGGCAAATATTTGCATGTCACTTTAGTATTCAAATATTGTCTTCAATGAAAAGATATTCTAATATTCATTTCATCACTATTGTTTAATATGCATCATCATTATTTTGTTCAGGTGGCTGCTTGTAAAGATACAGGATATGAATTTTTTGAACAGCTATTAGAAAATGTAAGTATAGTGTCATATTTGCCACATAAATCCCTTTCTGTAAACTCATTCTTCCACTTCAGTGAAATCTTTCATCTTTAGTAAAAGATGCTCCCTCTCATGGTTTTGCCTAATTTTCAGACTTTTTATTAGAGTTGCCCTGGATTTTGGAAATCATGTGTAAGCAGAATGTAATTGTACTCCTGATAGGGAGGTATATTGGTTTTGGTCCTGTTACTTCATGTCATGTCATGACACATCATGTTAACACCAGGTCGTATCATGTCACAGCATATTTAATAAAGTTCATTATCTTTGGGGGATGAAAAGAGAAACTCATACAGACAATTGCCCAAACCGTTTTCTGCATTTATTTTAAAGCCGCAGTACTTTTTTGTTGACTTTTGCCAACCATTCAACCATTCAATTGATAAAGGTTGGTGTGTGGCCATCTGTTCATCCATCTGTGACCATCTGTTCATCCATCCATCTGTCTGTCCATGTTACAATGTCAGAACAATAACTTTAACCAATGTTATCTGATTTTCACCAACTTTGTGCTATGAGTTCTCGAGAATACCTTCGATGAGTTTGAAAACCAGTCCTGCACAAATTTATTTTCAGGAGTTGTGCCCCTTAGACTGTTTTCTTGTTTGAATTTTTGACTTGTGGGCTGTGTCAGCGCGATAACTTAAACATTATCCAGTTGATATGAAATTTAGTCGTTGATATGAAATTTGGTCTGTGAGTTCTACTGAAGAATATCTTGGATGAGTTCAAAAATCAGTCCTGCTTGAATTCTTTTCAGGAGTTACGCTAAAGAGAGATGAACAAATTATCAGTTGCCCTTCTTTCCAGAAATCGCATGGAACAGAGAGCTGTTATTTGGTATGAAGTATCCTAAGGACCAATACAGTGGAATGTGTACAAAATTTCAATCGCTGTAACAAAGTTACCATGTGTGAAATCAAAAAGATGCAGCGTGAGCGTATTTTCAAAAATTAAAAAAACATTTCTCCAGAACTGCCAGATAGAATCTTTTGATGTTTGATGTACAGCATCCTTTGCAGGCTCAGATTTAATTTTGTTTAAATCAAGTCATTGGGTTCATATTTCAGCTCAATACAGGAGCCAGTATATTTAAATTAGTGCAATATGACGAAAATCTTTTTAACAAACTTTCTTTAGATTCACCAGACTAAATTCTTCGATAATTCTTATACAGCATCCTTAGGGGATCAGATTCAAGTTGATTTAAATCAAGTTCGTGGGTTCATATTTGGGCTTCTCATTGGAGCCTAAATTTTTACTTTGTGCAATAAGAGAATTCCTTAAAAATCTTCCCCAGATCCACCAGTCTTGATATTTCGTTTTCAACATCCTTAGGGAGGAATAGATTCAAATTTGTTCAAATCATGCCCCTGGGTTCATACCTTTGCTCCCTATAGAAGCCCTAATTTTGTGGGGGTGATGGGTTTGTTGCGTGAATTTGTTTTTAACTTCAAAATGGGTTTGCAGGATTCGAGCGGTTTTATGCAGAAAATAAAAATAAATTTTTCCCCCATTTCACCCTCATAGTGTGTGTGGTGTGGGGTTGAGTGCATTTGTTGGAATTTTCACCCAATTGCCAGCCCCCAACTCCCCTCCCTTCCAGGTAATTTGGGTGAACAAAATTACAGGCACAACATAAATTTCAAACTCATTTTAAAGCAAAATAATAAATCACCCAGTGGACTGCAGAGTTTGTTGCCTTTTTCAGCATTACTGGAAATCTGGGCATGTAAATTCTCTGACATGGATAGCAGAATTACAAATAAATGAATAAACTAGATGGTGTCACTTGTGTGCAAAGCACACTATAGTGTATCCCCGCATTTGCATCCTTGACTTTGTATGAATGCTTGATACAAAGATGAAATGTATTATATGACACACTAAAATCATATTGAGTGGCACAGATGACACAGCTTCGTGAGCACCTACAGACTCCACTGCAACATTTGAGCATGGTTTTAGCATTACGAATTACATACATGTACACTGGGAGCCTTTCGCCAGAAACGGTCTAAGAAAACAAGAAAGTGGCAACGGTGGCACAGCCACGTGGCACCCCAAAAATCTGAAACCTTTGTGCACATCTACAGACCCTACTGCAACATTTGAGCATAGTTTTAGCATTTCAAATTACATTCTCTGGGAGCTTTTCGCCGGAAATGATCTAAGAAAACATGAAAGAAAAACGGCACCGCCACGTGGCATCTGAAAAATCTGAAACCTTTGTACACATCTACAGACCTTACTGCAACATTTGAGCATGCGTTTAGCATTTCCAATTACATACCCTAGGAGCCTTTCGCCGGAAACGGTCTAAGAAAACACAAAAGTGGCAACGGTGACACAGCCACGTAGCACCCAAACAACCCAAAACCTTCCTGTGCATTTACAGACTCTACTGCAACATCTCAGCATGGTTTTAGCGTTTCGAATTACATACTCTAGGAGCCTTTCGTCGGAAACGGTCTAAGAAAACACGAAAGTGGATATGGTGGCACAGCCACGTGGCACCTGAAAAATCCGAAATCTTTGTGCACATCTACAGACCCTACTGCAACATTTGAGCATGGTTTTACCATTTCGAAATACATACTGTAGGATCCTTTCGCCGGAAATGGTCTAAGAGAACATGGAAGAGGCAACGGTGGCACAGCCACGTGGCACCCCAAAAATCCCAAACCTTCGTGTGCATCTACAGACCCTACTGCAACATTTGAGCATGGTTTTAGGATTTCGAATTACATACCCTAGGAGCCTTTCGCCGGAAACGGTCTAAGAAAACGTGAAAGTGGCAACAGCACAGCCACTAGGCATCTGAAAAATCTTAAACCTTCGTGCGCATCTACAGACCCCACTGAAACATTTGAGCATGGTTTTAGCGTTTCGAATTACATACCCTAGGAGCCTTTCACCGGAAAGGGTCTCAGAAAACACGAAAGTGGCAACGGTGGCACAGCTGAAAAATCTTAAACCTTCGTGCGCATCTACAGACCCCACTGCCACATTTGAGCATGGTTTTAGCATTTCGAATTACATACACCAGGAGCCTTTCGCTGGAAACGGTCTAAGAAAACACGAAAGTGGCAACAGTGGTACAGCCACATGGCACCCAAAAAATCCGAACCTTCCTGCAATCCACAGACCCTACTGCAACATCTGAGCATGCTTTTAGCATTTCGAATTACATACTCTAGGAGCCTTTCGTCAGAAACGGTCTAAGAAAACATGAAAGTGGCAACAGTGGCACAGCCATGTGGCACCTGAAAAATCCGAAACCTTCATGCGCATCTACAGACCCTACTGCAACATTTGAGCATGGATTTAGCATTTCAAATTACATACCCTAGGAGCCTTTCCCTGGAAACGGTCTAAGAAAACACGAAAGTGGCAACGGTGGCACAGCCACGTGGCAGCTGAAAAATCCAAAACCTTCGTGCGCATCTACAGACCCCACTGCAACATTTGAGCATGGTTTTAGCGTTTAGAATTACATACCCTAGGAGCCTTTCAGTGGAAACGGTCTCAGAAAACACAAAAGTGGCAACGGTGGCACAGCCACGTGGCGCCTGAAAAATCCGAAACCTTCGTGTGCTTCTACAGACCCCACTGCAACATTTGAGCATGGTTTTAGCGTTTCGAATTACATACCCTAGGAGCCTTTCGCCGGAAACGATCTAAGAAAACATAAAAGTGGCAACGGTGGCACAGCCACGTGGCACCTGAAAAATCCGAAACATTCGTGCACATCTACAGACCCTACTGCAACATTTGAGCATGGTTTTAGCATTTCAAATTACATACCCTAGGAGCCTTTCGCCACAAACGGTCTAAGAAAACACAAAAGTGGCAACGGTGGCACAGCCACGTGGCACCTGAAAAATCTGAAACCTTCGTGCACATCTACAGACCCTACTGCAACATTTGAGCATGGTTTTAGTGTTTCGAATTACATACCCTAGGAGCCTTTCACTGGAAACGGTCTAAGAAAACACGAAAGTGGCAACGGTGGCACAGCCACGTGGCAGCTGAAAAATCCAAAACCTTTGTGCGCATCTACAGACCCCACTGCAACATTTGAGCATGGTTTTAGCGTTTCGAATTACATACCCTAGGAGCCTTTCAGCGGAAACGGTCTCAGAAAACACAAAAGTGGCAACGGTGGCACAGCCACGTGGCACCTGAAAAATCCGAAACCTTCGTGTGCTTCTACAGACCCCACTGCAACATTTGAGCATGGTTTTAGCATTTCGAATTACATACCCTTGGAGCCTTTCGCCAGAAACGATCTAAGAAAACATAAAAGTGGCAACGGTGGTACAGCCACGTGGCACCTGAAAAATCCGAAACATTCGTGCGCATCTACAGACCCTACTGCAACATTTGAGCATGGTTTTAGCATTTCGAATTACATACCCTAGGAGCCTTTCGCCACAAACAGTCTAAGAAAACACAAAAGTGGCAACGGTGGCACAGCCATGTGGCACCTGAAAAATCTGAAACCTTCGTGCACATCTACAGACCCTACTGCAACATTTGAGCATGGTTTTAGTGTTTCGAATTACATACCCTAGGAGCCTTTTGCCGGAAACGGTTCAAGAAAACACAAAAGTGGCTACGGTGGCACAGCCACGTGGCACCCAAAAAATCCGAAACCTTCCTGCGCATCTATAGCCCCTACTGCAACTTCTGAGCATGGATTTAGCGTTTCGAATTACATATCCTACGAGCCTTTTGCCGGAAACGGTCTAAGAAAACACAAAAGTGGCTACAGTGGCACAGCCACGTGGCACCCGAAAAATCCGAAACCTTCGTGTGCATCTATAGACCCTACTGCAACATCTGAGCATGGATTTAGCATTTCGAATTACATATCCTACGAGCCTTTTGCCGGAAACGGTCTAAGAAAACACAAAAGTGGCTACGGTGGCACAGCCACGTGGCACCCGAAAAATCCAAAACCTTCCTACATATCTACAGATCATTTAGCAACACCCTAGTGTAATTTTAGAACTCCGAATTACATAGGTTGGGACTATTCAGCAAAAAAGTGAAAAAATAACGCATTTTTTAAGTGGCTCCACAGAAGCCACCTGGTGGCACAAAAATTTAAAAGTTGTATTTTTGGGTTGCACAGACCCTATCGAACAACTGTAGAAAGTTACAGCGTTTCGAATTACAAAACCGGACCTACGGAAGTACGGACGGAGGTCATGACAATATCTGGGGGGATAATAATACATGACTTCATTCTTAGTGTTAACTAGTCCTTGATGCTGAATGGAGCCTTACATCCTTCTCGAAACAACTTTCTTACCTGAATGCCTCATGCCCTCTCTTATTTAAAATAAGCACTTCTGATTTTTCATTCATTCATTAACAACTAGCAGACAAAATCAGAATACTTGAGACACTCAGAAATTCTTATGTTGTTTATTTTTAGCTCTTGAAAAAAGATGAAGATGGAAATTTTAATAAATGTGCTTTAACATCCTGTCGGCAGATTGTTGACTGTCTTGTTGAAAATGTATTGAGATTAGAAGAAAGTAGTGCAGGTATGTATGTACTGTTGTGTTCAAAGTTCATGTTGCATTTGAGGTTTTCCAAGTATTAGAAATATGGTCTTGGAAAGGTCTATCCAGTTGGGTTATCTCAACCAAAAATTATTTTTTGGGGGTACCACTAAAATCTGATGGTGCCTGTCATTCTATGATTAACTGTCTGCACGTTGATTTCAAAATTCTGAAATTTCTAGCACTAAATTTTTCCATAATGCAACAAAGAATTTAACAATTTAATCTTGTTTGACAGAGCTCAGTGCTCTCCATCAAACAATATTGAATTGGGTAAATTCCAAGTTGCATTATGGGAAAAATTTGCAGATTGAATGCTTGTCATTCAATGATTAAAGCTCTGCTCACTGATGTCCTGTTGACGTATCATCATATCTGATACTCTTCATATCGTTAACCCTTTACCCAATGCAGATGATATCAAAATTTATTATTTTAAATATCAATTTTAGAAATTTTTCAAAAAATTTCAACAAAACCATATCGTGTGACCCCTTGTTGGAATGTTCCAACGAGGGGTCACATGATATGGTTTTGTTGAAATGTATTGAAAAATAATATTTTTTCAACTGCTGAATTTGCATATTACACAGGCGGATTGCGGCCAGTTCGTTGGGTAAAGGGTTAAGTTAATCTCAGGAGCACTTCTATTTTGACAGTCTGCTTTAATTTACATTCAAACAAGGGCAGTTGACACTTGAAATATCAAGCTCCTTTACAATAGATGTGATCTGTCAAGTTGATGCTTGCGTGAGTTTCATGTCAGTATGGTCTTAATGTCATAAGTACGGGTCCATGTTTTTTTTGTAAGTTACATAAAGATCTCATCTTATGTTCCAGGAATTGGTAAGCCTATATCAGTAGACTTTGAGAAAGTTATGAAAAGTTCAGAAGAATTTAGTAGTTCACATGATATATCAGTGGCAGATTTTATAATATGTGAATTTGATTTCACTTATTGCTGTTGATATTCAATGAATACAGAGTTGATACATAGGTTTGCTCTGATCAGTAAAAATTCTAATGACAGAATCTCCAAAGAAGACTCCACAAGCAGCATAATTCTCTTAGTACCCCCAAAATCTTATTCTCATGAACTATCTGTCAGAATCTTTTGATATTTGTTGTACACCATCCTTGTGGGGAGGGGGGGGGGGGTTTTCAGGGCAATATGAAGTTTGTTAAAATCAGCCCCCAGCTCTCTCTCTCTGAGGGCCCAAATTTGAACTTGATGCAATGTAAGAAAAATTGTTCAAAAATCTTCTTCAGATACACGAATCAAAATCTTTTGATATTTGGTATACATTATCCTTAAAGGCGTGAGATTCAAGTTTGTTTGTGTTGGATTTTTTGGATGTAATGATTTGAAATCTTATAGTCACTTGGGATTACAAAAGGAAGGATAGGTTTAATTTTCCTTTTTTTCAGTGGTTAACAGTGTAAAATGGAGTGTTTGTTTAGAGGGATTTAATAACATTTTCAGCAACCAGGGTCACATCATGTCTGACAGTTTATGGCGTGAAGAAAGAGGTAGTACATGGAGAGAACCGCCAAGCAGTGGCAAGCAACTGTCAGACTTTCCAACTTACTAACCCTGTGCCATCTACACGCAGTAAGCCTTAGTATACAGTACCAGTATGCTCCCAAATTAACAATCAGGATTAAGTGTCTTGCCCAAGAACACAGTGGGTGAGTCATGATCGAACTACTGATGACCTTTTGATGACAATATGCTAACCAATACACCACCACACTCACTAATGGAGTGTTAAATGTAACGGCTTTTGTGGCTTCTAAAAAAATACAGTGAATAATAATTTACAAAAATGGATTTGAAATACAAATTTGTTTTAATCAAAAGTCAGGATTCTCATTGCTCTAATATTGATTCTGTGTTTCTTTTACCTTTTTCCACATTATTTTAGTTAAGTTTTTTTCAAACATGTCACACTGCAAGGTTTTTTTTTTTATTTAGTTCAAGTTTTGTATTATCTCTTAACTGAATAATCCTGTTAATTGAATATAATTTCCCAACACAAAACCATTTACCATACCTCCAGTACAAATTTGACCTGTTAATTGAATATAGGTTATAGAGTAAACTCCTGTCAATTGAACAAAAAACTTGCAGCCTGTCGAGAAATTACCCTGACTCTCCCCATTTTTCCTTTGTTATGCCCCCGACTTAACTTGGGTGGCATATAGTGATTGAAGTGTGTGTGTGTGTCCGAGCCAATAACTCAAAAACTGTTAGGGCCACAGTCATCAAACTTCACACAGTTATAAAGGACCATGGGAGGATGTGTCACACACCATAGCCGGGTTCGTACCTTCAAGGTCTAGCTCACATTTCAAGGTCACACTAAAAATCGGTCAATATTCATGTCTCAGCCATAACTCAGAAACAAATCATAGTACAATTGTTAAACTTTTTACAAATGTTAAGGACAGTCAGAAGGTGTGTCGCGTATAATAGTTTCTGCCGCATCTGCAGGATGAAGGTCACAATTGACCTTCATATGTTCAGGGTCACAAATCGTGTCTCAAGCATAACTCCAAAACTATTAAGGCTACAATCATTTAACTTCGCTCAATTATAAAGGACAACGGGTGGATGTGTCACACACCACAGTCAGGTCCGTAAGGTCAAGCTCACACTTCAAGGTCACGCTGAAAATCATTAATATTCGTGTCTCCCCCATAACTCAGAAACGAACCAAAGTACAAATATTAAACTTTTTACAAATTTTAAGGACAATCAGAAGGTGTGTCGTGTGCATTAGTTTTCGCCGCATCTTCAAGTTGAAGGTCATAATTGACCTTCATATGTTCAGCATCACAAATCGTGTATCAAGCATAACTCAAAAACTGTTAGGGCTACAATCATCTTACTTCGCTCAATTATTTCCAAAGTTATGACCTTTTTCACTCTTTCGACTTGAAACTTTTTGGCAGGTCGGGGGCATTGGCACACGCTTTGCATTGCCCCTTCTGTTTATAGATCTGTTTGGTCTAAGTACTTCAAATACAGGTACATCTTGTAAGTTTCCTCTGTTAAATTCTGTTTAAGAATGGTCTCTAATGTAAAGCGCAACACATTTTAACACTTCTGACAAATCTGATGGCATTGTGATCATTAGTTTTGTGAGGATAGGTGGGCAGTATGTCATGCTCTAGGATGGCATTTTTTTGCATGCCAGAGAATAAAATCTCGAATTTTGAGATAACCTATTTACTTTTCATCTGGATATAATAAAGAGGACTGATTACAGTACAGTCATCGTGAATGGGTCAAAATCTATGGGTGGGCATTTTTCCATGCATATAATGACACCTAGCAAAATTTCCACCAATGAAGCACTGGAGGAATCCTGGTGCTTCAGTGGTGGAAATTCTGTTAGGTGTCGTAGCAGATCATCTCTGGATTATATATGAGGAAAAAATGACAACCTGTGGATTTTGAGCAATCCACGATGGCCCTACTGTGTGACAGTTCACAGATTTCAAAAGCATCTGTAGCAAGCTCGTGGCATTAGCTGTCTTAGTGAGTTTGAACATTGAAGAGAGGCATCTTCCCACAGCAACATTTTCAAACAGTGCTATCAAATAAGGTGATAAGACATAACTTTTTGACGAACTGCTTGTAGTTCCAGACGAACAACTTTTCGGTTCTCTGTTTTTTATTTAGATAACCACCAGAGGAATGATAAAATCATTCCTCTCAAATTTTATGGCCTGCATGCCTTGCATTTTTTTATTTTGTAAGGTGAACCTGAGATCAATTGCCTGAAAATGCCAACCCTGTATCACACAGATTGTTGTTGTATTTTCAGCTCAACTTTGGCAAAGCCAAATTTGAGCTTATGCCATGGCCCGTCGTCCGTCTGTCCGTCAACAATTGGATACGGCTCGGGCTAGAGGCCGTATTTATGAACTGATCTTTACGAAACTTCTTGGGTACCTTTGTTATGACCGTGGGACGAGAACGAGTGTTTTTGGGTGCGGTCCGAAATTCAAGATGGCTGCCAGCCACCATTTTGTAGCGACGATGCAAAAATCTGTTTTTTGTACAGAACTTCCATATGAAAGCTCTGATTTGAATAATTTTTTGTATGAATGTTTAGTACCATGGGATACATCACATATAATACGGGTTTTTTTCTCGTGCGTAAATTTTGTAAATTAGACTAACTTTGATGTTTTTGGTGTTACTTTCAGCACTGTAAGTGCAAATGCCAATACGGCTCGGGCTAGAGGCCGTATTTATGAACCGATCTTTACGAAACTCCTTGGGTACCTTTGTTATCACCGTAGGACGAGAACGAGTGTTTTGGGGTCCGGTCCGAAATTCAAGATGGCCGATGGCAGCCATTTTGTACAAAATTTGGTGCAATCAGATTTTTGCACAGAACTTCCATATGAAAGCGCTGATTTGAATAATTTTTTGTGTGAATGTTTAGTACCATGGGATACATCACATATAATACGTTTTTTTTTTCTCGTGCAGAAATTATGCAAATTAGATGAACTTTGATTTTTTCAGTGCTACTTACACACAGTACGTACACATGTCAATACGCCTCGGGCTAGAGTCTGTATTTATGAACCGATCTTCACGAAACGTCTTGGGTACCTTTGTTATCACATTGGGACGAGAACGAGTGTTTCTGGGTGCGGCCCAAAATTCAAGATGGCTGCCAGTGGCCATTTTGTACCGAAATTAGGTCTAATCAGTTTTTTGTACACAACTTCTATACGGCTCAGGCTAGAGGCCGTATTTATGAACCGATCTTTACGAAACTTCTTGGGTACCTTTGTTATCACCATGGGATGAGAACAAGTGTTTTTGGGTGTGGTCCGAAATTCAAGATGGCCACCAACAGCCATTTTGTACCAAAATTAGTGCAATCAGTCTTTTGTACAGAACTTCTGTATGAAAGTTCTGATTTGAATAAATTTTTGTATGAATGTTTAGTAACATGGAATACATCATATATAGTACGGGTTTTTTTCTCGTGCAGAAATTATGCAAATTAGATGAACTTTGATTTATTCAGTGCAACTTATACACTGAAAGTGCACATGTCAATACGGCTCAGGCTAGAGGCTGTATTTATGAACCGATCTTCACAAAACTTCTTTGGTACCTTTGTTATCACCTTGGGTCGAGAACGAGTGTTTCTGGGTGCGGTCCAAAATTCAAGATGGCTGCCAGTGGCCATTTTGTACCAAAATTAGGTCCAATCAGTTTTTTGTCACAACTTCTACACAGCTCATATTTGTGAACTGATTTTCACGAAACTTCTTGGGTACCTTTGTTTTCACCTTGGGACAGGAATGAGTGTGTTTTGGGGCGCCTTTGTTATCACTGTGCTATGAGAACAAATATTTTGGGGTTCAGTCAGACCCACTCTGGGACTCAAAGATTTTTTCTAGTTCAGCATCTGACTGTCACCCACCTTTACAATACTTTACCTATACATTTGTTATAGGCAACGGTCATTATTTATGTACAGACCGTTACAATACTTTATATGTACCTTTGTTATCAGGTCATCACCTAGATGTTTGTCATTGCTGTGTCACATACTATACATGTACATGTCTTTGTCTTGACAAGTTGAGCTACAGTGTCATTGACACTTTCATTGTCACTTGTGAGAAGATGATTTTTTTCTTATTTGTTCACAAATGCTGAATGTGGCTTGAAAGATTATCGTTGGTTTGAAATCTCAAATATTTGATTTTAGTTTACTGATTTCTTAGTGTGTTTTATATATTCTATTTACAGAGGGAAAAGGATGTAGCCAGAGATTAGTTGCATGCCTTTCAACATTATATCTTTTTAGTAAAATAAAAGCTGATTTAATGGTGGAGCATGCAACAACACTGCAACCTTATCTTGACATTAAGTGTGTGGTGAGTCATTCTTTTTTTCAGTTTTTACTGCATTACTTAATGCTATTCCGAGGCTGTTCAAGGTTCTTAGTTGAGTTTTCACAAAAAAAACTTGACTATTGGTATGGCCAGCATCGGTTGCTGAACAGCCAGACTTTTTGCTTATAACTTAGTTGTTTCTGGACAGATTTTGATGATAATATTTAGTATATGATTTGATATGCATGTTCAATACGCTTTTTCACAAGAGTTCTTTCCCTTTGTTAAGATCGACTAATTTTGAGCTTGATAGTGCGATAACTTCAACAAATGTCAACCGATTTGACTGAAATTTGGCACATGGGTTTCAAGGAACAATGTCTTGATTGAGTTCGAAAACCGGCTTGGTTCAATGTGTGGCAGCAGGATTATTGGGCTGATTTGGTCATTTTTTGCAAATTTTGTGCTTGATAGCGTGATAACTTGAACAAATGTTAGCCAATTCGAATCATTTTTGTTATATGGTTTTCTAAGAAGATTTTATCTCAATCAAGTTCGAAGACGGACTCAGTCCGATATACGACAGCAATATTAGTGAGCTGACACTTTTTGTGAATTTAGTGCTCAATAGCGTGATAACTTGAACAAATGTTAACTGATCCAATTCATTTTCATTATGTGGGTTTCCAGGAAGATTTTCTTGATTTCTTGATCAAGTGTGAAAATGGGCTCAGTCCTCCTCAGTTCATTTTTGTTAGTTCATAGCCACCATTGCGTTAGCCACGAAAACCCGACCCCCACATCGGCAATGCAAACCCTTGTTAACAATATGTCAATGGTAGAAAAAATTGACTGAAATAGAATCATCTACTTCGGTTAATAATGAAATAATTTATGAATTAGTGCAGAAGAGTTGTAAAATTCAACAAATGCCAAACACTGAAGGTAAAAAAAAATTTCTCATGGCTCTCCTTTGTTTTGTTTTTGAGGCAAAAAATTGAAAACTGGAAAAGGATAAATTTTGAATGGTGATTTTTGTAAATAGCCCTAGCTGGTTTGAGCCATAAATTGGCATGATAATTTTCAGTTTTTAAACACATTTTGTGGCATTTTGCATGTAGTTTGAAAGTTTAAATAGATTTTAAGTTGGTTAGATTCTGATCTCGGATAAAGTTATGACCGTGTCTGGTAACTTTAGTCATTTATATACATACCTTTCTTATCACCATGTACAAAAATGCTATGGAGATGGGGTGGTGGCTTCACTTCATAAAGCTTTAATTTTTTTTCCCCGGAGGGTGAATTTGATGATGTTACCCTCCACAGCATGGTAGCATTACTAAATTTACCCTCTCTGAACCTCAGTCTCAATCAAGGTTTTGGGCCAAAATAGAAAGAGGTAAATTGGGGGGATTTTAGCCCACTGTACAGGTTAGCATCAGTAAATTTGCTCATTCCCAGGTTTGATTGTATCATAAAATATGTTAAGTTTCTCTTTACACAAGATGAAGCCCTCCACAGTGTGAATTTGATAAGTGTTATTTTGAGTTTTGCCATTAATAATTGGAACATTAATTGCTGCGCCGATAAAACTAGCATCAAGATTGTCAGAGCAGTTTCATTATGCTATGTATGTTTAAATATTTTCAATTCTTTTCAGACTCAGGGTGATTACTTGGTATTGCATTATGTTGCCCGAATTTTAGAATTGGTTGTCCCACTGATGGAACATCCAAGTGAATCATTTCTAGCTCAGTTAGAGGAAGATATGATGAAGTTAATTTTAAAGCATGGTCAGATGGTAAGTTTTTTTTTATCTGTTCATGTTTTGTCTTTTAATCTCTATATTTTAAAATGTTTATGATCAGTTTCTTGGTGATTTCTTATCAACCTACTCACAATTGTTTACTACAGGCTTGCACTACAGTGGAAGTCCCTAACTCGGATAAAATACTCTCTATTTTTGTCTTTCTCAAGCAATTTGGGAAAGAAAAGTGGTGCAAAAGCACCAAGAAAAAATAAGCCAAAACTGGGTCGAGTGCAACCGGCGCAGACCCAGTACGGGACGCTCTCTCCCAAGTACAACTCCACGACTTCCGTTGCCAGTGTGCATATACCGTCGCTAAAGACTCATTCTTTTTGTCATCCGCCTTGAAGAATTGAACTACCATTAATGAACAAACTCAGAATTCCAAAATTAATTTAGCACTCTCTCAGTTAACCCTTTACCCAACGTAACGGCCAAAACCGACCAGCGCTATTCTAAAAAATCGCCTATTAATTTTAATTATGTTTTCATTTTTTGTCTCAAAAACATAGGTTATGACCCCTCATTGGAACGAGCTCGTTGAGCTCGTTCCAATGAGGGGTCATAACCTATGTTTTTGAGACAAAAAATGAGAAAAAAATAGTTATTCAAGAATTTGCTTTTCATGTTCGGTAAAGGGTTAATGGTATGTATGCTTTTAAAATGTGTGTTTGAGTTGAATATGAGTTTAGATTGCAAGTTAGAAACCTGTTTCCTTATTTTCTTCACTATGAGACGAAAACTCCTGCACCAAGATAGACAGAGAATCCTTTATCAAGATCTTGGAACTCTGTTTAGTCCAAAAATTTTATCCAAAGACAATAAATTTTTAACTGAAAGGGTTTGTCTTTGCCAAAATTGTTTACCCTTTAATCAATATTAGGCCTGAAAATAGACACAATGTCATTTGCAGAATGAGGTCCCCAGAGGGTGAATTCAGTCATGCTACCCTGCACAGCAGAGTAGCATTACTAAATTTACTCTCTGTGAACCTCAATCTGAATCAAGGTCTCAGGCCTAAAGAGAAAGAGGATAAATTGTGGGATTCTAGCCCACTATGGGATAGCATCAGCAAATTCACCTGCAAATTACAGATTGCATTTTTCCAGGCTTGTTCAATATAATGTAAGTATAAGGCCATCTGCATTCCATGTTAGGTAAACAGTAAGTGGAGTGTTAGTGCAGTGAAGCAGTACATATTTACTTGTGTAACAAAGGTTTGAAACTATATTTCAGGTGTTGCAAAGTTGTATAAGCTGTTTAGGTGCTGTTGTAAATATGGTTAGTCATAATTATGCGTTAGTCAAAGATTGCTTCCAGAAATACTTTGGTATGTATTATTAGTGGACGATTTTAATATTTTCTGTGTCATCAAACTTGAAGTAATATTTAAAGTAATATGTAGTGCCACACTATTTTGATGGAGCATTCATTAAATAAAGAGTACAAAGAACAAAACCCATATGATAAAGTGTGATGACGAGAGAGAGAGTTGGGATTTTTTTTTGTGTGGGGTTTTTTGGGGGGTGGGGAGGAGGGTGGTTAATCCATAAAACAGTTCTGAAAATAGGTGGAATTATTCATTTAACTCCTTTCTCCGGAGAAACCAATGTTGTCAGCAATGAGAACTCCCAAACTGTAGTTGCAAATTTATCCCTTAAGGGCCTGAAGAATTTTATACATTTTCGCTGTACTTTGAAAACCTACCTCCGGTGGCTTTGCAGTTGTTTCTAGTCAAGTCTTGGCTGCCTACAGAGGCAGCTAAGACTTGCATAGAAACAACTGACAAGGTCCTTAGAAAACATGTTTTGAGTTTAGCGCAAACAATGCATGTTGGGGCACCTGTTTCTTTGCATTAAAAAGTTATCAGGGGGCCTGGTGGCTCAGTAGGTAGAGGTGCAGGCTGCAAGCCGTCAGGTCCTTGGTTCAAATCCCACCTGCGGCAACTGTGTTGTGTCCTTGGGCAAGACACTCCCATTGCCCATGTGGCGGCACAGTGGCATTGTGTACTAAGGCGTACTGCACATCGATGGTGCACTTGTCTTCAACCAGTGCTATCCCTGCTTGTGTGGAGTTAGTATGTTGGGGAGCTGACAGTTGCTCGCCATTGCTCGGTGGTTCTCTCTGGGTACTTTGGCTTCCTCCACCCATAAAACTGCCTTGATCATGATTAGCCATTGTGCAGAAATATGTGACCTTAAACACCAATAAATAAATAAGTAAAAAGTTATCAGAGTCAGAATTAGGCCCTTAAATGTGTTAGTCCTTGAAATGCAAAATAGTATCACTGAAGGGATTTCCAGTTAAAAAAAAAGCTGTGGTGAGACAAATTTCAGTGATAAGAGAGGTGTCTTGTGAAACAAGAATTTTTTTCAATAGCCTTATTGAACAATTTTTATGCCTCAGGATTAAATGCGAAGGGCATGAAGTGTTAGCCTTTTACATCCATCTGTTTGTCCGAGTTTTTGTTTCTGGGTGACAACTTGAGAATTCATTGAGATGGGTTTTTTTTTTTAACCTTTCACGTATAGAATGACAAAATACTGGTCAAGTTCAAATTTAACTGTACATATTAACATTCTTCCTTCTCGTGTTATTCCCCCTATTTTTGTGAAAAATACACTTTTCATGGTTTCAGAATGATAACTTGGGTGTGCATTCATATATTTATTTTAAACTTTCACATGGTGTCTAGAATGACAAAATACTGGTCAAGGTCGCATTTGGCCGTATTCACAATCACCTCTGTTCTCGAGTTACTACACTTTACTTGGTGAAAAAATAACACATTTTATGGTTTCTAGATAACTTGAGTATGGATTCTTATATTTTTTTGGAAACTTTCTTATATTGTCTAGAATTACAAAATACAGGTCAAGTTTATCATGATTAGCCATTGTGCAGAAATATGTGTATTCGCTTTCTCCATTCTAGAGTTATTTCTCTTGACTTATTGAAAAATAACACTTTTCATTGGTTCCAGAAGATAACATGAGTGTGCATACAGATATTTTTTTGAATCTTCAATATTTTATCTAGAATGAAAAAACACATGTTAAGTTTACATTTGAGCCTATTTGCATTCTCTGTTCTAGAGTTGTTCCTCTTGACTAAGTGAAAAATATTACAGTTTATGGCTTCTGGATAACTTGAGTATGAATTTAGATTAGTACTGAAATGGTTAACCGGATAATCGGTTTGAAACCAGTTAGCTACCTAACTGATTAGAAAAACCATCAACCAGTTATCCGAAATATCGATAGTGATCGTCATTCCACGTTTAAAACATCGTAAATCTGCTGCTTCTCCTTTGTGATAGATTAGACATCGAAGCTGCATTGTATATTTTGAGAAAAAATCGGCTTTGGCATTCAAGACTTGGTTAATGATCAGCAGTTTCCGTGAGTAATGAGAAATCACAGAAACTATTCCATAGTGTGTATACAAACGAACGTTGTCGAGTACTCGACATCGTTCGATTGTATACACACTACGGAATAGTCTGAGAATACTGCTTTCCAATTCCTATAGTTTTGATCCCATATTCGGTGAAATAATGGCCACGGATAACCGGATATTATTCAGTTATAGCTCTTGGTTAGTTGGTTACGAAAATGAGCCAACTGTTTCAGCCCTAATTTAGATATTTTTTTTAAAAACATTCGCATATTGTCAAGAATGTCAAAAGTATAAATCAAGAGTTTGCATTTGACATTTTCACATTTTCCCTTCTGGAGTTACTTCCCATGACTTAGTGAAAAATAACAATTTTTATGTTTTCCAGATGCTAACTTGCGTATGCACTGAGAAATGTTTTGAAACTTCTTGTGGCGTTGAAATGAGTTTGAGTTTTTTAGGGTTTCAAGTGATTTTATGAGAAAAAAACCCCACCTTTCACCCAATTTCCCTTGGGTGAGGGTAGGAGAGGGAGGTCCATCAGATGAATCTTTTTTTCTTTGCATTAAAATTTGTTTTGGAGATTTTAGAGTGATTTTATGCAAAAATAAAAGTTTAACTCAATTGGTCCATTGGGTGAATTTTTTTTTCTGATTTAAAATAGTTTTGAAGGATTTCAAGTGATTTTATGTCAAAAAAAAAAAACCCACAAGCAGAAAAATAACAATTCAGGCATATGACTCTCAGGTTGAATTTTTATGAATTTGTTCATTGGGAGATTTTTTAAATTTTGGTTTGTCTTCATGAAGTTTATAGTAAAGCATGTCCTATGGACACAAATTGTGGGCTGCTGTACTGGTGGTTGAATTGAGAGATGGGCATCGATGATGATGGGGTTATAAGGCATAGCCATATTTGGCATTATATTAGTTTGTAATGTTTTTGAATTACAGAGTTGAAAGAATGCATTTTAAGATAGACGATATTGGCATGTTAACCATCTCAAAATTTCTAGGTGACTCCTGGAATTAGAAGTTATTCTCAGCCTCCCAGAATATATCATTTGAGCAGAAAATTCTTGAAAGTATCTGAAAACTGTCGAAATGAAAAACAGGAAAATTCTTATGCTTGCATACAACTGTGATAATAATCCCATGTCTATTTTTCTTGAAGAATTTTATGAAATGTTTTCTGATGAGACCACTGATCCAGCTGTGTCATACAGGCAAAGAAAATGTAATAAGTTTAACCCTTTACCTAACATGGAATGCAGACGACACTTGCAAAAAAAATTCTTGAATAACTTATTTTTTTCATTTTTTGTCTCAAAAACATAGGTTATGACCCCTCGTTGGAACAAGCTTGTTCCAACAATGGGTCATAAACTTTGTTTTTGAGACAAAAATGAAAAAATTAATTGGTGATTTTTGAAGAGGAGCTGTAAATGCCTCGATGCAGGAAAAATGTTGGTATCTTATTGTTTGTTCCATATTTTTGGATTTGCTACATATTCAGTTGGATGCCAATAATATTTTGTTTTATTTGCATTTGTTATGTCCATGACCCCTGTAGGAGGTTTCAGTGGGCATATTGCCGAAGGCTCCATTCATACAAAAGTTTTGGCATCACAACCTAAGCATTGGTTGTTGGAATTTGATGTCCTTTGGTATGGTGATAGACTAGTACAGGTGAAAGGATATCCATATATTGCAGTTTTGTCCATGCAAATTTTGTAGAGTTAGGGCTCTTATTATATGTAGATAAATGTCTGTTTGGAAGTTTTGTATTAAAATTCAAGCATCAGTTATCAGACTTTGATGTCCTATGGTTTTGTGAGAGACCAGTATGGGGAAAGGATATCTACCTGTTGCGGGTTCGTCCATGCTCACTTAACCAGAGTTATGCAGTGTTCTTGAAAGTCATTGGAAATCATGGAACTCTGGTTATGCAGGGTTCCCGCTGTCCTTGAAAGTCATGGAATTTCAAAAATATTTTTGCAGGCCTGCAAAGTCATGGAATTCCTTGTCAGGTCATGGAAAATCATGGATTTCCTATAAAGTTGACAAACATAAAAAGGGTCTTTATTTTTGCCGAAAGTAACATTGTCAATATGCACCTTTCTCTCACTTTGCAAGTCAAAACAATATGAGAACAGACTATAACTCAGAAAAGGTCTGAATGCACTGCTCTTTTCTCAGACGTGTTCATACATCAGTTAGAAAGCGAATCTCCGAAGTTGTGCATGACTTATTCAGTTGTGGCTCAATGGAGTGCACACTTTCAGAATGAAGCAATCCGAATAAAGTACTGCCGTAATGCAGTGTTTTCATTTGACGCTGAAAAGAATGCGTGAGAATTATTAATTTAAATAAAACTATCTGCATTTTTAAATATGATTGAAAGCTACAGATTTAAATTATTTATTAAGGTATACTTTATTATTCAACAAGTCCTGATCTGAAGAGTTTATTATACGCTGGGTTGATGATTTTATTATTTGTGCATGTCATTCTCGCATGTGTCGAAGTAAACATGACTGAGCGATTTTCAATTGACATTTTGTTAAAACACAGAAAACATGTCAAGAAAGTGTAAATTTAGTGATCCGTGGTTGACTGATTTTAAGTGGCCAGAATGTGTGAAAGGTAACACAAATCAAGGATGATGCAGACTTTTCATGAAAACGTTCCGAATTGCAAATATGGGTGTTGCAGCAGTCAGATCACACAAGAAGGGTGAAAAACATGTCAAAGTGAGTCAGTTGTTAAAATCTCGACATTTGTAAGAAAATCAGTATCGGAAATTTGTCAAGGCTCGGTGTGAATAAACTACCATTTTATTGGGTGTCTTTGAAAATCAGGGAATTTCATTAATTTTTGTCATGAAAAGTCATGGAAAATGACTGAAATTTGTCATGGAAAATCATGGAATTACAGGACTACAAAAGTTCAGGAACCCTGTTATGTCCATGGGAATAATTGTTATTGAGTGGCAGCAGAAAATTGAATAATGTTTATACCGTCCATGGTAATAAGTATGAAGTGGGGGTTGAACCGAGTTAGTCTGCATGTGTGTTCATTTATTTGTTCAAAATGGTAGACATTTATGCTATCTTGGATTTTTCAAATGCTCCTTGTCTCACGCTTTTTTCAGTGAAGACACATTTTTTTCACGAATTAGTTAGAAATGTCACCACTCCTGTGAGATCTTCGCTGTTGTGACTTCAGAAGCGAGGCTCAGTGGACAGAGTTAAGAATGCTGAAGTTGGTCATGCCTATATCTCAAGCATTGTATCATATATCGACTTGAGACCAATGCCAATTAAGTAAAAAATAATTGAGGATTCAAAATATGGGTCGAGGTCATTTTTGTCACTCGTCTATTTTTCAAATTTTTTTTTTAAATTGCCCATCGAGACCCCTTAATACTTCCCCAAATGTGGTTTTTGAATTTCCCGAATAATATAGAGGGTGGAGCCCAAAATTCTAAAAGTTACGGATGCCCATATTTCAGGCATGATATGACATTACCATGGGACCAACACTAATTAGGTCAAAACTTGTTGCATGTTCAAAATATGGATCTGTGTCACTGTGATCCCTTGTGGGTCATTGAACACATTTTTGTTAAATCATGGAAATCATGGGCAGTGTGTGCTTGTGTTTTGTTGATTGAACCTCAAGAATAACTAAAATTTGCAATGACAGTCAGTCAAGGTTTTTGGGGTTTTTTTATTCCACCTTTTTTCCACCTTTTGTTAAGAAAACCGCTCTGTTTTCTACAGTATGTTTACTTCAATTCGAAATTCACTTTGGGCTAAAAGATGTAATGTTGAGGAAGGCAAACTGCACGAAAAATCAAACAAAATAATAGTTCTCAGTAATTGAGAAAAACAATTCACCAGCTGATATTTTTTATTGTGCATTTTATGGTACATTAAGGTACACAAGAGGAAGGTTCATTTCAGAGATCAGTTTACTGGGATATCCATATTTTAACCCTTTACCTAACATGAAAAGCAGACGACACTTGCAAAAAAAATTCTTGAATAATTAATTTTTTTCATTTTTTGTCTCAAAAACATAGGTTATGACCCCTCGTTGGAACGAGCTCGTTCCAACGAGGGGTCATAACCTATGTTTTTGAGACAAAAAATGAAAATATTTTGAAAATTAATTGGCGATTTTTGAGAATAGCGCTGGTCGGTTTTGGCCGTTACGTTGGGTAAAGGGTTAATATGGTTATCAATGAAGTCCCCTTGAATTCTGTTTTGGTAGATTGGAGCTGACAAAGGAAAGGTTCCATTGGATAATTATATGCATACTTTTCAAATATGGCCTCCATGGTGGACCTTCAAAAAGTCTTATCTTGAAATTCCCCTGAATACAAAACTAGTCTACAATGGTTGTACAGATCACAATCCCACAATACTGATACTACTTCGTAATCGGAGAGAACATTCATTTTTTTTTCACAATAAATAATGCATGTACAGTATGTGGAGAGTGCATTGTCACTAAATCACCCATGGAGTGGAGATTTCACCCTAGCAATAATTGCAAATTTGTTGCAAAGCATAACAAGCATAACAAGCAAAGTTACAGGCATTGGACCTCCAGGTTAAACCCAAAGGTCCTTTGGCTGAAACATTGCTTGTGGGGTTTTTTGTCTATATGTACAAAATTTGAAAGAGATACTTTGGCTCCACTCCACAGGTGATTTAGTTACAATCCACTCTCCACATACTGTAGAACCATGATACCTTTCACAATTGATTCTAATGTATGATAATAACTTGAGAAAATCTTTTTGTTTTTCCTTTGAATTGCCAGTGAGATACTTGGATCACACAATGACTAGAAGCACCTGCTCAGTGTTTAATTCTCCCCCAGCCCAAAGATAGCAAACCGTCACAGCCAGATTATCTGCCATATTACATCACAGGCAAGAAAACTCGACTCCCAGTTTCTAAGAGTTAATAATGGAGGATAAGTTTATTAGATGAAATAAATAATGATGATTATGTTTGATTAGAATGGCTGCTTATGGTATCCTCCATCCTTCTTGATCCTTGCGATTGATTGATACAACACGTGTACAGAGGTATTGCCGATGATTCTATACTTGAAGTGGAGTGAACTACTTCCGTAATCACCTGAAGATGATGGGTCTAATTTTGTTTGTTTTCTTTTCAGGGGTTTTATCACGTTTTGTTCGTGAAGATCCTGATAAAACAATGTTGAAGACAAAACGACCAACTTTGTTACGAGCTTTATTTACAGTTGGCTTACTGGCTAGGCACTTTGATTTTGATGCAAAAGAGATGGGTGAAACAAAAGTAAGTATTTCCAAGTAATCAGTATTAACACATTTTATTGGAAGTTTGCTTACTGGGCTGATATTATCTTCGTGAATGGGCATGCTAAATAAATCAGCCACATTCAGCAGTTGATAGAGAAATTATTTTCCAGAAAATTACTTCAAAACCATAATATGTGATTTTGCATTGACACTCATCACACCAACTTCTTTTACATAGGCCGAGTTTATATTACTAACTCCTTTTACAATGACCGAGGTTTTTTTTAGCTAACTATTTTTACAAAGACTGAGGTTTATTTTACTAACTCGTTTTATAAGGACTGATGTTATTTTAAAATGAGTTCTTTTTTGTACTCCGTGAATTTTCAGTTTTTAAAAGGACCGATGTTTATTTTAAAGTGAGTTCTCTTTTTCTGTACTCGCTGAATTTTCAGTGTATAAATATGCAGCATTATTTAGCATCCCCACTTCAACAAGTGAATGTTAATAAGATGTGTCCTTTAGTGACCTCGGGCGGTTCACGTGGAACCATTTTGACACAATTGGGCTGTGTACGACAAACCACATCAAGTTGTGGCACAGGAAGTTGAGTCTATTTATCGCCGGTTCACACCCCAACTTATTCAAAATGATAGACTTCCTTAAGAAAGAACAGTCATTCCAGGAATCAACGATACTGCAGCTGAGCGCAGGAGGAAAATTGGCACCCAGAAAAAGAAAATACAAAAAAATTGACAATTCACTTGGACATTTCAAAAGAGTATTTCAAGCTGGTGAAATCGGATTACTCCAGTACTTATACTCTGTTTCGCACAGTACTGCATTTTAATCTGTTTGTGTAATGCATATAAATATTCAATATATGTGTTCGTAAATTTTAGTACATGTGTATCAAGAGGTACTCGGCACAAGCTGAAATCTTGAAAAAAAGATGACCTTTCATAACTTTTTTTTGACCGATCCTCGTATTTAAAATCGTTATCAAGTGTCACTTTTCCGAGATTCCATCCTTTGTCAAGAATCTGTTGGTTAATTATAACTAATGATAACTGTTTTAAGATTGACCCTCTTCGCCCACTCAAAAAATATATTCATTTATATTTTTTGAGGGGGCGAAAAGGGTCGATCATAAAATGGTTATTAAAAGTCATCTTTTGAGTTTTTAGCACCTGTGGGTTAATTTGGTTAGCCTCATCTCCCCGGTTGGCTGTCAGTAATAAAGTCAACCTGCGTTAAATGAACAAACTTAACTGGAAACCGACTATAATCCTTATCCCTTTGATCTACCTAATCTTCACACATTTTCCCGAAACAGCGACCGGCAAAGTGAGACTACCCAAGCTGAGCCTTGTATCTAAAAGAAAACTCTGAATTTCTGTAATAGTTTGAAACTCCTATTGTAATCAAGTTTTACATATAAACTCATATGCACAATGTTTCAAAATTTGATTTAGGAGGCCTCATATTTTGAGGGAATTCTAATTGGATTCCCTCAAATTTGTTTACGGGAATCCACAGAATCTAACAGTTTTAGGGGACCCAAACACACCCAGGCTGACAATGGTTCATCCCAAAGTGCCAAAAGTTTGAACATTAACCCCTGTTCATGGATGTGATAGGAGATAAGGAATATAATACACCAACCACCCTACAGCCCTGACTTTCAGTACTGATGCTTGAGGGTCAGTTTTATTTCTTTAAACTCAACATGCTTAATGATCATATTACAAAAGTAGGTGTTATGTAACTTATAACGCAGAAAATCTTGTTGGATAGACATTCTCATACCTCACACCTCTTTTGGATCAAGTTATTGTTGGTATATAATGGATAATCTGTTTTCACTCCAGCAATTCTATTGGCAATTTTCTCCCCGTGGGAACCCCGGGAAGTAAGCAGCACTTGTTTACTGTGGTAAACCAGTTCCGCTTTACTAGTAAAATAGGACCCAGTCACCAATGCTTGGGGTGAAAGTCCTCTAAAATGGGCAACATGTAGATCAACGATTGACTAAACTTTACTTCATCTCCATGTTGTGTCACGATTAGCCATGGTGCATAAATATGTGACGTTAACCACCAACAAACAAACAAACAAACATTGGCAATTTTCAGTATTTTAAATATGAACCATATACAGATACCATATACAGGTCACATACTATTTGACATGTGACTGCACTGTGCTGTTTCTTTAATCCAACTCCCAATACTACCACTAATCACAACACTCTGGTACGAATAATATATGTAATTTATCAATGCATTATTAACCAGGTGAAATTCCAAAACATGCAATTACTGAAAATTATTTATTTAAATAAAGTGGAACCCTGTTAATTGAATAGCCACTTTGCCAGTGAGAATTATTCAATTAACAGGAGTTTTCAATTAACAGGGATTGTGTCACTTTTCCTGTATTCTAGAGAAAAACTTAGCATTTACTCTATTATATCTTGTTTGACAGAGCTCCATGAGCTCTGTCAAACAAGATATAATAGATTAAATGCCTGTATTGGATGTACTAAGGCCAAATAGGTCTATAATCAAAGGAAAACTGCGGAGAGTCAGGGTAATTTCTCGACAGGTTACAAGATTTTTTATTTAATTAACAGGAGTTTACTCTATAACCTATATTCAATTTACAGGTCAAATTTGTACTGGAGGTATAGTAAATGGTTTTGTGTTGGGAAATTATATTCAATTAACAGGGATATACAATTAAGAGATACCCATTTAAATGGGCTTCACTGTACCAACTTTAGATATATATTTCCTCAAAATTTCCTTTCACAACCGTACATGAGGAAGTTTGAAGCACTTTTGGACTACAAATGACAGATAAGGCCACACAAAGTAGATGTTCTGTTTCTCAGGCCATTATTTGTGAAATTGCATGCGGGCGAGCGGTTTTTTATTTTATTTTTTATTTCAGTAATTACTACTTAACCATCAAAAGTTCATGTTCTTGGTTCAAGTTTTAGGCCTCATAATCTACAGAATAGCATGTGTGGTGGTGTATTTCATCCTTTGAGTGCAAGAAGGCTTTGAAATGCTAAAGCATTGCAAAGCCTTCTTGCACTCAAGGGACAAATTCATCAATTTTTTCAACTTGGGTAAAATATCAGACATAAATCATTTAATTTTAATATTTTTTAAGTTTAAATTGGTTATAAAAAGAGAGCATGCGGCAGCCAAAAGGACCATGCGGAAGGGCCTGAGAAACAGATTTTTTATTTTTTTAGGCCTAATCTTTATAAATCTCCTTCTTCAAATCCACCATTTAGACTTTATATTTGGTATACATCCCATGGGTAGAGGGGGAGAGGTCAGATTCAAATTTGTTCAAGTTAAGGCCCCAGGTTGATGAATCCATAGTTTTGCATTGCTGGAAATCTGGGCATTATTTCTCTGGTAGCATCCCAAAACTAGAAAAAATCATCTGACAACAGAATATAAATAATTAAATGTCTTCATTCCCCTGTAGTGTTAGATGCTAATTAAATCCTTATTTAAACAACTTTGGCAGTTGAGCTTCTCAGTCCCCCTAGGGCCTTGTGTTTAACATTATAATTTGAAATTTTAAAGTCACACTGATGCGTGCAAATGGGAGGCAAAGTTTGTTTTTCAGGATTTTCATGCTAGGAAAGCAATAGTTACAGCCCTTGCTTGTGCACAAACATAGTTACTCTTTGGTTTCGGCACAAGAGTGTGTGGGGGCCTAAGTGTCTAGACACATTCATTCTAGTTCATTCCAATGACTATATTTTTCAAATTCACATATTCATTTCAGCACCAATATATATTTAGTATACTGATTGTCTCAAGAACTCCTTAACTATGAGTTTAACTGAATCCATAGTCTTATTACTTTCAGTCTTTGTAACTGTTATTTTTCTTTTAATTTGTGTTTGTTTCAATGGTGCCAGCATTAAGTCACTTTTTATCCCCCCCTCAAAAAAATTGGGGGTGGGGGATATAGCCGTGGCGCTGTCTGTAGACGGAGTTAGTTTCCACTCTTTGACTAAAATTCCGTTTGGCCGACTGAAACCAAACTTTACATGAGGATAGGTATGATGAGAGGAGGTACCCTATTCACTTTGGGATCATGGTGCGAAAGGTCAAGGTCACAGTGACCTTGAACTTCAAATTTTTTTTTATCCGAGTTGGTTTCTGCTCTGTAATTAAAGTTCTGCTTGCCTGACAGAAACCAAACTTGGCATGAGTGTTAGGCATGATGAGAGGAGGAACCCTGTTCATTTTGGGATCATTGTGCCAAAGGTCAAGGTCACAGTAACCGACTTTGAACTTGAATTTTTTATCAGTGTTGGTTTCCGCTCTAATTAAAGTTCCGCTTGGCCCACTGGAACCAACCTTTAGATCATTGTGCCAAAGGTCAGAGTCACAGTGACCTTGAACTTAAACATTTACCAGAGTTTGCTTCACTAATTGAAATTTTGCTTGCCTGATCGAAACTAAACTTGGCTTATGGGTTGAGCATGATGAAAGGAAGAATCCTATTTATTTTGGGGTTATTTTGTTGAAGGTAAAGGTCAAAGTGACCTTGAGTTTAAAGTTTTTTTGGTCGGGTTTTTTTCTGCTCTCTAATTAAAATGTTGTTTGCCTGATCTAAACCAAACTTGGCGTGTGGATCAGGCATAATGAGAGGAAAAACCCTATGTTTTTTTAGGGCATTGTGCCAAAGGTCAAGATCACAGTGACCTTGAAATTACAATTTTATCCATCAGAGCTGGTTTTGGCTCTCTTAATTATAAAAATTATGCATTCCCGTTCGAAACCTAACTTGGCATGTGGGTTGAGCATGATGAGAGGAAGAATCCTACTTAATTTTTAAGTCATTGTGAACTTAAAATTTTATCAGTCTCGATCGAAACCAAACTTGACATGTCATCAAGTACAGGTAATCTTATCTGTATTATTTGAGTAAATACTACCAACAGTAGCTGTGTTAATTTAATGTAATATATTACCAAGGTTACTATATCAGGGGGATTTGGGGGGAATGGCCACCCCTGGTGGCTTCCTCTAGTTTACTTTGATGTCTGTGATATTTTACAGGGATAATGTCTCATTCATGTGTACATCCATATGTCACTATATGTCCACAATTATGATACTCTTTGTTAAGTTTAATAAAGAGAAATCAGTTTACTTGCAACATGTATACAAAATTAAAGTAAATTTGTTGATACTGATTTTATTTTCAGGTTTCAATCAGGGATAAAGTATTTGATGTATTTATATATTTTATTAATCATGAAGAGGAAGAAGTCAGAATAATTTCTCTTACTGGATTGGGTACGTTTCTACTAATGATTTTAATTTGTCTGTGAAAAATGGCAGAATTTGGGGAGAGGAGGAGGGAGAATTCTTGTAAAATTGAGCCTCTTTATCATTTGTGATAAGCCCTCAACTTGACCTTTTGACAGTATTTTTCCACTAAAACTAGAAAAAAAATTATATATTCCGTTTTTATAATATGGCTTCAAGTCGCAATGTTAAAATGAACTGTGCAGAAGACTTACATTCTATTAGTCATCCAAGCCTGAAGCTTATTTAACTGGTTGAGGGCTAGATTATATTTTGGTGGTCTAAAATTGTTATTATGCCGCCAGCCTCTGAAGGAGGATTCAGGGATTATCTAGTGAAGACCTCCATCCGTCTTTCTGACTGTCCATATAAACGTTTCGGATTGTAATTTCAAAGCCATTGGTCGGATTTGGATCTCCTTTGGTATTTAATAGATCTGCATATGGGAACAGATATGCACAAGGAATGGGTTCCGTCCAAAAATATTTCCCGGAATTATGGCACTTTTTCGCTCCTTCAACTTGGAAAATTTTCTGTCCCACAATACCTTTCAGGGATGGAAAAATTGAAAATTTGCATAACCCAAAAAAGGGAATGCTGAAATTTTTTTTGTATAACCCTTTTATGTTTGCATAACCTTTTTTGTATTACGTATTTTATAGTATCTTATACATTTAATTCTGTCCCACAATACCTTAAGGCTACTTCGAACAAGCCTATGGGTCTGGGGCAGTGGCCCATGCTTTGCATAGCCCTTGTTGTTCAAAAATTGTTTTATTACAAATTATTGGAGAGTGCCCACAGGCATTCTCCAAGAAGTCGTAATAAAACAAATTTACAGGAACAAAATAATAGTTGCGTTTGACTGAATATGAAACATGAACAAGGAAAACATCGGTTTTTACTCTGGTAACCTCATTTTTTTTAAAGCACTATTAGTGGCTTCTAGCAGTCAACCAGTTAACCCTTTACCTAACGAATCGGCCGCATCCGCCCGCGTAATATGCAAATTAAGCAGTTGAAAAAATATTTTTCCAAAAAATTTCAAGAAAACCATATCATTTGATCCCTCGTTGGAACGTACTCGACGAGCTCGTTCCAATGAGGGGTCACATGATATGGTTTTCTTGAAATTTTTTGAAAAATTTGAAAAAATGCTATTTAAAATAATAAATTTTGATATCGTCTGCGTTGGGTAAAGGGTTAAGTGAGGGGTATAATAGTATTGTGTTGAGTTCAATTTATGCAGAGAAGAAAGTTAACAATCACAAGGAATTTGAAATGGGAGTTAAAAACAGTTTCAAGTGGTGACTGGTATTAGAAATGGCGAGATGGGTAAATTTTAATCAGATTTTATAATAAAATAAAACTGCCTTCTGCAGCTGAGGAAATCAAAACATGGCTTAATAGCCCTGACTTTGAATCACTAAAGTGCAAAGTGCTGAAAAATAGTACTGTTATAAAATTAAAACTACAGTATCACTTGAGAGAATCGTTCCTTTCATACAGTTTTCTTTTGCATGTATGTGGAAGGAGGGTACCTGTACTTGCTCACAGAATGGCATTCTTGCATGAGCCACAATTCAAATTTTTTAGAGTAGTACTCCCAAAGTCTCAGCTAAAATAAACCACTTGAGTTGAACCTAGAGATTGGTTAGCTGAAACTTTGCTTTTTCTTGTGTTCTTTAAGAGAATATAAAACTTTTTTCATGGTCAAAACTCCCAAAGTTTACCCGATAATTATTTATCATTTTTTGGAGAAGGCTAAGATCTATCAACCTTTCAGATTCTGCTCAGCTTGGTTCAAACGAGTAGTCCAATGGCTAATAATAGACTAGTGCTTCTTGTGCTTGTCCTGCAAATTCACCTTGTTTGTGAAATAGCAGTTTTAAAGAGAAAAATTAAGGTAATTGCTTAAATTGCAGGAAATTGCTAGACGATCTTCAGCTTAATGACACCCGCTGAACAGTGTTAAAGTTTAGGTAATTTTGCAGTTTGTCACCTACATGCCTGGTAGGTGTGTCTATGTGTATATGTCTTGATGGATTTTATTTTTCTCAAGAAGTCACCATATCCTGATTTCCTCAGAGCACACAGTTAGATGTTTTCAGTTCAAAACTTCAATATACATGGACAATCAAATACTGGTAGTTGATGCCTATTTCAATTATTTAATATTTTTGCTTCTTGAGTTATAAATAACGCATTTCTTTGTAAATAATATAGCACAGTCTACAGGTCATATTTATGAAGGGATTTCATTGTAACTTGGTAGGGTTACTCCAAATAATGTCTAGATGAGTATGTCCCCCAGACATGTTAACCTCCCAAAAATTTTTTCAGGGAGATTGAAGAAAATTTTCAGGGAGATGACATGATTTTCAGGGAGATTTTTTTTTTGCGCGTAGAAACCATGTGTGGATCAATTTTAAATACAAATATCCCCCCCTCTCCCCCCCACCCCCCAACACACACACAGGCATAAGTATTTTATGCACGTAGAAACCATGTGCGGATCAATTTTAAATACAAATTAATACCAAATATCCCCCTCCCCCTCCTTCCCCCCCCCCCCCCCCCCCACACACACACACAGGCATAAGTATTTCAGAACAATGAATCACTGGAGTCTTTGGTTAGAGTAATTATAACTTACATTTACAAGTGAGTGGGGTGGACTGGGTAGTTAGGTTGTATTGGATTGCAATGGCTACAGGTAGAGATGGGCGGTTTTCAAATTTACCTTTTGGTTTTCGGTTTCGTTTTTTTATGTAAAAAAAACCTTGGTTCGGTTTTTCGGTTTTCTTTCCATACCATGGAATAAGCAATCTCTCATTTGCAGAATGAGTCCTGAAAAGTCTAAATTCAAATTGTTCATTTCCCCAAGATATCCCAGAGTGCCCGGGTCCCCCAATAATTCATCCTCTGAGTATCACCTAATGTTCCATGTTCAGCCATGGGGTTCTAATTGGGATTCAGGCTCACAGTCACAGCCTCACAAGTTCAACTTTACAGAGGATGAATAGCCTTGTGTGAAGGGGTAACATCACAAAATTCACCCCATGTGTGACCCTATTGAATAGGGTCACACATAGGGTGAATTTTGTGATGTTACCCCTTCATGAAAAATGACAGTATGCATTTTTGGAATTTTCCTGACCAGACTGACCTATACCTGTATTTCCATCTCTGGACATTGATATAAACTTGTGTAGACATAACTGAAATATGGGTGTGATCAGACTTGATCAACTAAAAACTTCAAAAGTAGAACATAAAAATAAAGTTTAGAACATAAAATGATCAAATCACAGCTTGGCAAATTGGCAACCTGGGTTCTTTGTTATATGTTATGCAATCTGCATAAAAGAGAATTGATCTACTTCGTCAATATGATTTGGTATAAATTTTACTTGCTCCCAGGGAACCGTTTTCAGTCTGAACCCCAAACAGACCATTGATTACTATCTGGAACAAGGCTAATGAGAGAAGAAGAAGAAAGGAATGGTTTTCTGCGCCGAAGGCGCGCAGGCACTATATGGGGAACAAGCCCCTTTCGACCCTCGGTGACTGTAGATGATTTTGATTGTCTGGGCGTGGCAAAGGAGGAATGTAGAAGGAAGCAGCTTATCCTCTTCTATGTTTTTTGCAGGACTTCTTCTTTGGAGGTGGTTGTGATGGAGAAGAGTTTGTAGAATCTTGTGGTGCTTGAGGTGGAGATGAGTTTGTCGGGTCTTGCTGGTTTCTTTTGTAAATGAGATCTTTGGCCATTCTGGAGATTTCATCCGAGTGCTTATCACCATCTTTGCACTTTTCCTGGAGCTGATTACACTGCGCCCTCAGTTCCCTTGCTTCTGCTATCAGTGCGGCCAGTGTTGGTTGGTTGGCAGAGTCTCCCTTGTCCGGGCCGTCCGGAAGCGAAGGAAGAGGGGAGTGAGGCGGTGAAAAAACAACTTCCAGTTCCTCCTCAGTCTCCACTGGATGTTCCTCATCCAACTGTACCGGCTCGGGAGCCGGCAATTGATTGGGTGTACCAGTAGGACTAGGAGGGGAACTGGCGGCTGCCTCCAGAGCCTCCACTCCCTCACTCAACTCTTTCTTCCTATTCCGGAAGGCCTCCAAGTGCCGGGCGTCCCTGCGCTTGGTTGATGGGCTCTTCTTCTTTTTCTTGTGTCTCTTTTCAGGGCCTCCGTGCCCCTTCGGGTGAGGACCAGTGGGAGAGGGGATCCTCTCTCCATAGGTACTACCTCTCCCCGAAGAGGTTGGTGTTGTTGTTGGCTTCTCAATTTCAAACTCCACTTTCAGGTGGACGGTCAAGCCTATTTCCTGGATAGTCCAAGAGACAGGGCATGAGACGCCCAGAGCTGAAATGGCTTTCACTAGTCTATCTGGTAGTTCCATGGCTATCTAGGTGTTGTTCACGCTCTGAAGTCAGATGTGTGAATGAGAGATGAAGAAAGTTCAGTTCACATCTGAAAAAAATAGTGCATCCTCAAATGTGTTCTGTTTCGTAAGGGGAAAGGATTTTATTCAGAATATAAGTTTTCAGGGTTTACCGGGAAATGATGTTTATTTTATTGAGAGAATGAGTTATGTATTCAATGTTGGTTTGCTTTATTACAGTAAAGAACCCCGACGATCATTAGATTTGAGTGTGTTTTCTTTCAGCAGGAAGAAAAATTAGAAATACATAAATATCTCTCCTGTTAAAAGAGTAGTCTCCCTTACGCAAGTCTGTTCAAATCTGAGAGTTCTGAAGCTTTTCACATGCCATGAACATCGTGAATGCTGTGTCATGCAATCAGGCGTGTAGCCGGGAATTCATTCAATTCATACTTCATAGTCATGAGGTGGGTGGGCACCGGGCAATACCCGTGGGTGGGGATGGGGAATACACAGCACACTCACTCGATTTGTGTTTTGTGCAGTTCATCGGAAATCGTCGACATTTCACGGAAGGCCTGTCAAGTGGACTGTTTGTTTTGGTGGTGTTTTTCTCTTCGATTTGAGATTTGGATAACAAATACAGTGAATAAATAATCTCGGTCAAAAGATATATTTCATTTTATTCCCAGAACATATATGTTTCATGCAATTAAACGCTGCTTATATCAGCATGCAGTTGAATTACAGTGCGCGTAAGTTGCCCATTTTCGTTTCAAATTACCACCAATTTTTCTCAAATCTGACATGATTTTGTCTGGTATGTCGACTTTCCGGGAGATTTTGGCCCAAATTGACTCGAGGGCGGGAGGGTATAGCTAATTCCGGGAGACTCCCAGGCATTCCGGGAGAGTTAACATGTCTGATGTCCCCTTTTGGTCACGATCATTCAGCCGTGATGGCTGCCCAAGCCCCAAACCCAGAAAACCTTTAGCATAGTCTATAGGTTGTATTTATGGAGAGATTTCATTGTAACTTGGTAGGTTGACTCCATATAATATCAAGATGATAACGTCCCCTTTTGGTCATGATTGGTCAACTGTGAGAGCTACAGGGGCCCAAAGCTCGAAAACCTATAGCACAGTCTACAGGTCATATCTTTGAAGGGATTTCATTGTATCTTGGTGGGATCACTCCAGATAATGCCCAGATGAGAATGTCCCCTTTTGGTTATGATCATTCAACCATGATGGCTGCCCGAGCCCAAAACCCGAAAAACTTTAGCACAGACTACAGGTTGTATTTATGAAGGGATTTCATTGTAACTTGGTAGGATGACTGAGTATAATGTTGCGATTGTTATGGTTGCGATTGGTCAACCATGATGGCTACACAGGCCTGAAGCCCGAAAACTTTTAGCACAGTCTACAGGCCGTGTTTATGAAGGGATTTCATTGTAACTTGATAGGATGACTCGTTTTGGAATAATTTCACTGTGACTTGGTAACTTTCATTGACATACATTAACTGTGAGGGCCACATTAACCCACCCCTCAATTCTTTAGTACAGACTAGACCTCATATTATTTTTAGCTCACCAACTTTAGTTGTGTGAGCTTATGGCATGGCTCGATCGGTCGGCGTCGGCGTCAGCGTACGTGTCCAATAATGTTAAAGCTTCTGTTTAGGTCACTTACTCACCCTATTTCCATATCATGGCCTTTATAATGCTGCTATATGATGATTATTATCATTACACCATGATTTAACCCCTCATACCCTGCATTTTAAACATTTTTCTTGACATTTTTAGTTGCGTTTAGTTTTCTGTTTAGCTCGGAATTTCATGTTTAACTAAGTGTTTATGTCAGCTGCTGTGCTCCTTTTCTTCCCACGGCACTTATATTCATCATACATGTTCCTCGGTATCATTGTTCCGTGATTAACCCCTCATACCCTGCATTTTAAACATTTTTCTTGACATTTTTAGTTGCGTTTAGTTTTCTGTTTAGCTCGGAATTTCATTTTTAACTTAGTGTTTAGGTCAGCTGCTGTGCTCCTCTTCCCATGGCAATTATTTTCATCATACATGTTCCTCAGTATCATTGTTCCATGATTAACCCCCCATACATTGCATTTTAAACATTTTTTTTGAAATGTTTAGTTGCGTTTAGTTTTCTGTTTAGCTCAGAATTTCATGTTTAACTAAGTGTTTATGTCAGCTGCTGTGCTCCTGTTCTTCCCACGGCACTTATATTCATCATACATGTTCCTCAGTATCATTGTTCCATGATTAACCCCTCATACCCTACATTTTAAACATTTTTCTTAACATTTTTAGTTGCGTTTAGTTTTCTGTTTAGCTCGGAATTTCATGTTTAACTTAGCGTTTAGGTCAGCTGCTGTGCTTCTTCTCTTCCCATGGCACTTATATTCATCATACATGTTCCTCAGTATCATTGTTCCATGATTAACCCCTCATACCCTGCATTTTAAACATTTTTTTTTACATTTTTAGTTGCATTTAGTTTTCTGTTTAGCTCGGAATTTCATGTTTAACTTAGTGTTTAGGTCAGCTGCTGTGCTCCTTCTCTTCCCATGACACTTATATTCATCATACATGTTCCTCAGTATCATTGTTCCATGATTAACCCCTCATACCCTGCATTTTAAACATTTTTCTTGAAATTTTTAGTTGCGTTTAGTTTTCTGTTTAGCTCGGAATTTCATGTTTAACTTGATGTTTAGGTCAGCTGCTATGCTCCTTCTCTTCCCATGTCACTTATATTCATCATACATGTTCCTCAGTATCATTGTTCCATGATTAACCCCTCATACCCTGCATTTTAAACATTTTTCTTGACATTTTTAGTTGCGTTTAGTTTTCTGTTTAGCTCAGAATTTCATCTTTAACTAAGTGTTTAGGTCAGCTGCTGTGCTCCTTTTCTTCCCATGGCACTTATATTCCTCATACATGTTCCTCAGTATCATTGTTCCATGATTAACCCCCCATACATTGCATTTTAAACATTTTTTTTTAAATGTTTAGTTGCGTTTAGTTTTCTGTTTAGCTCAGAATTTCATGTTTAACTAAGTGTTTATGTCAGCTGCTGTGCTCCTTTTCTTCCCACGGCACTTATATTCATCATACATGTTCCTCGGTATCATTGTTCCGTGATTAACCCCTCATACCCTGCATTTTAAACATTTTTCTTGACATTTTTAGTTGCGTTTAGTTTTCTGTTTAGCTCGGAATTTCATGTTTAACTTAGTGTTTAGGTCAGCTGCTGTGCTCCTCTTCCCATGGCAATTATTTTCATCATACATGTTCCTCAGTATCATTGTTCCATGATTAACCCCCCATACATTGCATTTTAAACATTTTTTTTGAAATGTTTAGTTGCGTTTAGTTTTCTGTTTAGCTCAGAATTTCATGTTTAACTAAGTGTTTATGTCAGCTGCTGTGCTCCTGTTCTTCCCACGGCACTTATATTCATCATACATGTTCCTCAGTATCATTGTTCCATGATTAACCCCTCATACCCTACATTTTAAACATTTTTCTTGACATTTTTAGTTGCGTTTAGTTTTCTGTTTAGCTCGGAATTTCATGTTTAACTTAGTGTTTAGGTCAGCTGCTGTGCTTCTTCTCTTCCCATGGCACTTATATTCATCATACATGTTCCTCAGTATCATTGTTCCATGATTAACCCCTCATACCCTGCATTTTAAACATTTTTTTTTACATTTTTAGTTGCATTTAGTTTTCTGTTTAGCTCGGAATTTCATGTTTAACTTAGTGTTTAGGTCAGCTGCTGTGCTCCTTCTCTTCCCATGACACTTATATTCATCATACATGTTCCTCAGTATCATTGTTCCATGATTAACCCCTTATACCCTGCATTTTAAACATTTTTCTTGACATTTTTAGTTGCGTTTAGTTTTCTGTTTAGCTCAGAATTTCATCTTTAACTAAGTGTTTAGGTCAGCTGCTGTGCTCCTTTTCTTCCCATGGCACTTATATTCCTCATACATGTTCCTCAGTATCATTGTTCCATGATTAACCTCTCATACCCTGCATTTTAAACATTTTTTTGACATTTTTAGTTGCGTTTAGTTTTCTGTTTAGCTCGGAATTTCATGTTTAACTTAGTGTTTAGGTCAGCTGCTGTGCTCCTTCTCTTCCCATGACACTTATATTCATCACACATGTTCGTCAGTATCATTGTTCCATGATTAACCCCTCTTACCCTGCATTTTAAACATTTTTCTTGTCATTTTTAATTGCGTTTAGTTTTCTGTTTAGCTCAGAATTTCATGCTTAACTTAGTGTTTGTCAGTTTCTGTGTTTTACTTTTAAGAGGTTGTGTTTAGGTAAGCTTTGTCACATGTTATGAGCCTGTTTGATACAGTTCTTGTGTTTGCCAAAGTTACTATCAAAGAGGAATGTTGGTGAGCTATAGGGCGTTGGCGTCCTTCTTGTTATTGAAAACATAGCATACAGGGAACAGAAATTAACAGATTCCCAATTATCACAATTCTTGTCTTATTGAACATTATCCTTTTCATCAAACACAACACACAGACAAGTTAAGCTACAGTGTCATTGACACTTTCATTTAGAACTCATATGCATATGTATGAGTGTTTTCACATCCCTTTCCCTGTTGTTAATGTAGTTTAGGCCTCAGACATTTTCGCAGTTGAAACAAAGTTAGTAATTCTGGAAAGCAGTTGTATATGTCAATTTTCTCAACCAGACAAACTACCCTGGCTAGTCTTTGCATATCTTTTGGTATGGAAAAGTATTCCACTAACAAATTAACATGTGGACATTTTCAGTATCCATTGCAATAAAAATGTTTGATAAAATTTCAGATCGATGCTGTAAAGGTATATTTTTTTTCTGTAGGTTTCATGGTTGTTAATCATTATGAGTACATGCTTGGAAGGACTATGAAGGATATGTACAAAGAATTTCTTACCAAGGAGAGTTCCCCAATAAAATTGAAATGTCAAGTATGTATACAAATAAAGTTTTTATCTTGATTCTTTTTGCTTACTTGTGTTGGGGGATGAAAGTAGCCATTGTCACCAATGTGAAATTTTTATGAGAACTTCATTAGGTGGCGTGAAAAAAAAAAAATTTCAATCTCAGACACTTGCTTGCTTGGAAAATGTGCAGTTTCAATGTTTTTTCTTTTCACTTCAGAAATCTAGAAGAATTGTTTCCTGCCCCACTTGCAAATTTCCGATTTAAAATATTGTTTACTCACACTATTTTTTCTCCATTAAACATCACCAACATAAATAAATTCTGACATGAAGACTGAGAGAGAAGAGTATCACTTATTTTGAAAGTCTTATTCAAATCAAATCCTCGGGTGGGCCCCTAGAGCACAACATGAGCTAAAAATTTGAAAATTTAAAAAAAACACTTTTCCATGAACTACACATTGTCAAGAAATTATTTAGTACATCCATTGTGGTGTATTATCCATGTTTTTAACCCTTTACCTAACATGAAAAGCAGACGAAACTTACAAAAAAAATTCTTGAATAACTAATTTTTTGTCTCAAAAACATACGACGAGCTCGTTCCAATGAGGGGTCATAACATATGTTTTTGAGACAAAAAATGAAAAAATAATGAAAATTAATTTGCGATTTTTAGCTCAACTTTGACGAAGTCAAATTTGAGCTATTGTCATGGCCCGTCGTCCGTCTGTCCGTCCGTCCATCTGTCTGTACGTCAACAATTGGCTATGGCTCGGGCTAGAGGTCGTATTTATGAACCGATCTTTACGAAACTTCTTGTGTACCTTTGTTATGACCCTGGACTGGAACGAGTGTTTTTAGGTGTGGTCCGAAATTCAAGATGGCTGCCAGCGGCCATTTTGTACCGATGATGCAAAAATCAGTTTTTTGTACAGAACTTCTATACGGCTCAGGCTAGATGCCGTATTTATGAACCGATCTTTACGAAAATTCTTGGGTACCTTTGTTATTACCGTGGGACGAGAACGAGTGTTTTGGGGTGTGGTCTGAAATTCAAGATGGCCACCAGCAGCCATTTTGTACCAAAATTAGTGCAATCAGTCTTTTGTACAGAACTTCTGTATGAAAGTTCTGATTCGAATAAATTTTTGTATGAATGTTTAGTAACATGGAATACATCACATATAGTACGGGTTTTTCTCTCGTGCAGAAATTATGCAAATTAGATGAACTTTGATTTATTCAGTGCTACTTATACTCTGTAAGTGCACATGTCAATACGGCTCGGGCTAGAGGCTGTATTTATGAACCGATCTTCACAAAACTTTTTGGGTACCTTTGTTATCACCTTGGGACAAGAACGAGTGTTTCTGGGCGCAGTCCAAAATTCAAGATGGCTGCCAGTGGCCATTTTGTACCGAAATTAGGTCCAATCAGTTTTTTGTCACAACTTCTACACAGCTCATATTTGTGAAGTGATCTTCACGAAACTTCTTGGGTACCTTTGTTTTCACCTTGGGACAGGAATGAGTGTGTTTTGGGGTGCCTTTGTTATCACTGTGCTATGAGAACAAATATTTTGGGGTTCAGTCAGACCCACTCTGGGACTCAAAAGATTTCTTTTCTAGTTTAGCATCTGACTGTCACCCACCTTTACAATACTTTACCTATACATTTGTTACAGGCAATGCTCAGTATTTATGTACAGACCGTTACAATACTTTATATGTACCTTTGTTATCAGGTCATTACCTAGATGTTTGTCATTGCTGTGTCACATACTATACATGTACATGTCTTTGTCTTGACAAGTTGAGCTACAGTGTCATTGACACTTTCATTAAGAATAGCGCTGGCCGGTTTTGGCCGTTACGTTGGGCAAAGGGTTAAAAAAGGGATTTTTCTGTTATTCTCTCCATATGGTGCATTTATTTTTCGTGAAACAATAGAGATGTGCATTCTTGCTTGCAAGAATATTTTTAATAAAACAGTCCTTTTCAAGTGCTTCCTTTTGTAGGGCTGCTGCTTTTAGTCTTATCAATTGACTGACCATCAATGAATGCTTTTAGTGAAGGTTTTTACTTTGATCTTCACCTATGAGCCCACCATGAAATAGAAACAGTGTTATCACAAATTAAAAGCTTGGTGCCATGTGTATTATGTCAATGCAAACATGTTCAAAGCATGCTGTTTGTCAAATGTTTTCAACTGTTTCTTTTCTCATGTGTCATGTCAAGTGCAATTTGCGATTGTGGAATATTTCATAAATTACATCAAAAATAAATAGCATTTTTCTACTGATAAGTTAAGAACTTTTCATTCAAATTAAATGTTGGATGTTGAATTGTCAATGTTATTTCCCCATCACCATGGTTTAACTTTTGGTTAAAATTCATAATTTTTGGGGTGCATTTTCCCTTGCTGTGAACATGTTTCCAGTACCATTCAATCGGGCTCTGTCACCATTCAACCTGAAGTATTTTTATGTTTAATCTTAATGTTATATTGGATATATAATATGGTCGATTATTTAACTAATCATGGAATTTGACAACCGGTTAGTCGATTCTGCCTATAGTCATTGGGTCTAGTATTTTGCACTTGCAAAACCAGCTGCAAGTGGGAATTGGACTTGTAAATACAGATTGTCATGATAATGTGCATGTCCTGTGATTTGTTTCAGATTTGAGGTGGTGTCCAGAATGGGATCTGAACGAGCTGGCTTTGCCGGCGAGTTGTGATCTCATTTTTGGATGCCACCGAGAATCTGATTCAAATCACAGGACATGCACATCATCATGATAATTCATTTATCTAACATTTCTGTCACATAAAAAGATTAAATCTTAAATGATTAATACAGTTTTTGGACATAATGTTGGGTGAGAAAAAGTTTTAAAAAACTTATTTTATGGGACTATATTGTTGTGCACTCTAACAAACAATGAGTAACGCAGTCACCACAGTTTTTAAAGTTATGTTGTCAAATTATTCACTCTCAGTGTCACTTCATTTTTAAATAGTTTGCCCATTTAATCAAAGTTTATTATGGGGGCAGGGGTGATCATTGGCTATTAATAGTTTTATTGCTAACTGTAAGGAATTTTGTTTTGTTTTGTAAGTGATCAGCTGATTCAATCATTGAAATGCACAGAGAACATATTCATGCGTCTGTTATGATAGCCCACAGCATTACTGGAAACCACTCGTCTATATGATACGGAATCAGAATGAGTCGCTATATGATACGGAATCGGAACACATGATGTGATACGTATCGTTTCTCGTGGTTTTCAAGCCAAAATTGGTATAATTGTTAGATAAAATAAAATACCCAGTACGATGATTAGAGATGGTTTCAAAGTATCCAATCAAGTCCTCAAAGACACAAGAGATAAGATATGACAACTGAACAGCTGTTGTAGAATTGCTGATTGATTACAAACTCAGATGACCATGTTGTTTGCTTTACACTGATGATTGTCAAATTACCTGGTATTTTTGAGCCTACTGCTGAGTTTGACTTTTGTTGGGAACAATCGCAAATGCCCTCTTCACCAGAATCGTCAAAAGAAAACTTTTTTAATTTTTGCAGGTTTTGAAAAATTTACAAGCCTACCTCACTGAAGAAGAACTGAGAATGCAAAAAGCAGATGCAGAGTGTGAGTTTAGTGTAGACTCTATGGAACATGTTCTGTTCTTCATGTTTGTGCGTGACCTTAAACACCAATAAATAAATAATAAATAAATCATGTTTGTGCTTGAGAAATCTGTCTTGTTTCCTGGTTACAATGGTTGCTTAACAGCTTGCTAATAGAGACTCCTACACGACTGGAATTATAGGTTTGATTTTCAGTTTGTAAGAAATCATCAAACTCGTACCAGTTAGCAGTTATAAGTTATGTTTGCGATGCAACAAGTGCAAGTTGTATTTATTCAATAAATATTTCCTAAGTGTTGATCTCTAACAATGCAAATCCTTACAGATTAAATAATTTCACTTCAAGATGATATGAGGCACATCCACAGAATATGAAGCCTTTGACTCTTTCAACACGAGAGGCCGCTTTTCTGATCCAGGAACATGATACGTCATAATTTCATTAAGTAGGATGGCTACTAAGTGAACGTGTGTGGTAGAACAATTAATATTTTCAACGAGCAGCCTTCAGGCTGCATGTTGAAAATATTAATTGCTCTACCCCCGAATAATGGATATGGACTCTTCTGCCATTTAACTGGCATGGAAGGTACCACCAGTGTTGAAAGGGTAAAGTTATGGAAACTGAATTTCAGAATTGAATCAAAATATGTGTTTCCAACACTCAACCTTTTGAGCTGTGAAGCTTTCGAACTTATTGTTGAACATTTGTTCTCTCTTTAATAATATTAATTGGTGTATTATTCATATTAGTATTGCCTGATAAAGTCTGATTTTGGCACAGTGTCAGCAGTGGCAAAATAATGGCTTCATGCTGATTAACTTTCACTTTATTGCTTGTCCAAATAACTTGATAATATCCATTATTTATTAATTATGATTTTCTTAACCAGAATTGCCCATTATCAGACTTGGCCATCATGACTTCAAACTCAGTTGATGTGGTGCTGATCTTGGCCGATTTGAACCAAGCTAGAGTTGTCCACCTTGATGCATTACTAGGCACAGCCATTTATCCGTAATTCGATGAAGCCAGTGAGGAATTAATGATAGCAATAAGTAAGGATTAGGTGGATAAAGAAAAGAAAGGAGAGATTTGTATTGAAAATTCATTGCAAACTAAAATTCCGAGGTGTGTACGTGCAGATTTGTCGAAGTGGGAGAAGAGGTAGTTTAGCTATCTGAATGTCATGACTTCTTCAGTGGGTACGCCGAGATGTTTGGATAGCTTAACCAGGAGTAATAGAAGAAGAAACTTGAGATTTGCGAAACAAGATCACTGTCAGGAAACTAACAAATCTTTGTAATTATTTGTTTTGGTTTAATATATAAAGAGGTTATTACTTAGTTTCATATCATCCGAGGTATCATCCCGGTAACTTCACACCAGTCTTCGACCTTCAGTCTCACGTTGATATGAAGTAATCTTGGGCTGACATCTCAGCTGATATGAAACTAAGCAAGTAATAAGGCCCCACAAAGTAGATCTTCTGTTTCTCAGGCCATTTTTTTGTAAAATTGCATGTGGGCAGATAGATTTGTATTTTTGTAATTATTACTTTGTTTTGTTTTATATATTAATCCATATAATCCACAGAATAGCATGAGTGGTGGTGTATTTTGTCCCTTGAGTGCTTGAAGACTTTGCAATGCTGAAGCATTGCAAAGCCTTGTTGCACTCTAGGAACAAATTTATCAATTTTATTAACTTGGATAAATATCAGACATAAACTATATATTATTTATTTTTTAAATTTTGCATCGGTTATAAAAAGATAGCATGCAGCAGGCAAAAGGACCATGTAGGAGGTCATGGTAAACAGATTTTTAACTTTTTTTAGGCCTAGCATTAAAATTTCACAGGCAAATTGATTTTGGAGTCAACAAAGCTGTCCTGACACATTGATTTTAAATTATGTCATTCAGATCATCACTAATGATAAAAGTTTTCAGTCAAGTGCATGTATGAGTAATATTCTCTGAGGTCTCTAGGACTCCATGTATTAATGTGATGTGGAAAGGATAGCATTTGCTTATATGCTTTAAATCTTCACTTACTTTTTTATCTGTGTGAATGCACTGAAAATTTGTTGGAAAGTTGTTATATGGCTCAAATATATCCACCCCCCCCCCCCCAAATTTCTTGTTTTAAATAACTTATAATTTCTCCTAACATACGTACACTTGTACTGAAATATGTTCTGCTAGGACGTTTGTAGGTAATTTAATACAAATCATTGCAGTCTCAGCTGGTCAAGCAGTTGTGTTCTAAATACCTATAGTCTTACATATTAACGTATAGTTAAAAACAGGTGTTCCAATATGAAGCAGAATAAAAAGCAATACACTTTAAATTAGCATAATTTGATTTTAGGTGAATGAAGTATGTGAGCTTGTGGATTTTTTTAAATGGAAGGAAAAGGCCCTCAAAACTTCACTCCAGAAAATACGGAGAGCTGTTTCCATTTTAGAACAGAAACATTCTGATTCTTTTATCTGCTCAAAATGTCATTGAGATAGATGACTATTTAGTTTTTATGCTTCCTCTTTCAATCAATACCGGTAAGCCTTTTTCTTTCAAGAATAATAGTTCAGTCATGTCTCTTGAAATTATACATTATATCATATTCCCTTGGGAACCCTGGGAAATGGAGCAGTGTCTGTTCACTGTAGTTGACAAATTCTGCTTTACTATTAAAATAGGACCTGGTCACCAATACCTGTAGTGGATGTCCTCAAAAGTGGGCAGCACAGGTATAAACAATTTACTAAGGATGGACTCCTTCCCCCCCCCCCCCCCCCCCCAAACCCAACAAATGTGTTGATTCTCAGCCAGTTCTCTGCTTAAATTGCCCCCACCCCCGGATCATTTGATGTTTTTATTGCCTTGCAGCATCTTCCAATATTACTACCAAATTGGGAGACTCAAAACGTTTTACATTTTTTGATTGATGTACATGTTTGTAACTGACATATGAAGAGTGCAACAAAAGACAGTCTACATCCTGTTGCTTTGCAGTTGTTTCCTGGTAAATCTTGACTAGAAACAACTGTTAAGGCCCTTAGAATGTAACTTGCAAGTTTCCCAGAGATAGCATGTTGGGGTACCCCTTATGTTGCAATAAAAAATGATCGAAGTTGGAATTAGGCCCTTGAAGGTTAAAATTAAATAAGTTAATTTGTTTAATTTTGCACTTTCTGTATAGTCTTTGTGTGAAAAGACAGTAAAAAGCCCCGCAATCCATGCTCAGTATATGCACACACAAAAATAAAACCCTCTCTCCCTCACTGACTTTTTAAAAAAAATTGCCCGAGAATCAATTAATTTATTTTGTGTGGCCTAATTTTGACAATCATTCCATACTGACTTGTGTCCAAGCCCACACTCGTGTGGAAGCCCACCCCCATGTTTTCAGCTTTCAAAATCAAGGAGCTCTACCCGTGTCAAAGCCCATTCCCCAAATTTCATGTTGACCGAGACGTCAATTTCAAGAGAGTAAAACGAAAGTAAGTGACTTGTTGAAACATTCTACTTACCAAATCAGAATTGGATATTGGAGTTTTTATTTTTTGAGTGACCTTTTTTTAGCTTTTATTTGATAAACTTTGTAAATAAAAATTATATACTCCTGTTCACTTCGCTTATTTATTCCCCTGTTTACTGAAAGAGGCTGTAAATCCATTTTATTTAGCACAGAAATAGAGTGTCCCAGTTTTGAAAATCAACTGTTGATAAAAGGGAAATAACTACATAGATTCCTCACAGATTGTAAATATAGATATTTATAGACTAGGATAACCCCTATTGAACAGTGCTTCAGTTTCCAAGTACATGTGTTGTCTTGTGCAGAATCTATTTTCTTTAATGTGAAAAAATATTAGCAGCAGTGATTGGTGAGTTCATATGTAGAATACACTGATAGGGATTATTACTGAAGATTTAGAAGAGTTCACCAGGTATTTTTTTTCAAGATTTCAATATATACAGTGTAATTTTTATTTTTTTTTAACCCATTGTGCACCTCATGATCTCCACTTTACCTACAGTTTACATCACATCACAGCGACAGTTGGGGAAACTCGGCAAGTAAACAATGGAATATAACCAAAATTTTATTTATTTTTTGCATGGTCTGCAGTTGTCAAAACATCGAGGTGATGTTTAATTTGTTCAACATTTTAAACTGATCACCTATTAAAACAGTTGACAAATATGTGTCAGATAATTTGGTGGATATTTTTTATTTATTAGTGTACTCTCTGTTTCTTCGATGGTTTTCTACAAAAACGTAATCATACCCAAAGGATAATTACTCGTCTCCCATCCCGATGCACACCGACTTGACTTTCAGGCTTGATTACTCATCCTGAAGACCACCACCTCCCCCCCCCCCCCCCCCCAACACTTTTCAATTTTTCCACTGCACGCACCCCCTGGGCTTCGAGACGGGTCAGTACGGTATTTCTCTTGTGGTCACGATATAGCAATACGTGGTGAAAATCACCTTAACCCTTTATTAGTACCCAACAAATCTACTGCATCCACCCACTTAATTTACAAAGTAGGTAGTTGAAAACACAATATTTAAAAAAAAATTCAACAAAACCATTATGTTACCACTCATTGGAACAGGCTTTTTCCAGTGAGGGGTTACATGATATGATGACTTTTGAATTTGTGTTTGTCTATTAGAATAGTTTTGACTATGAGTGTTTTCACCTGATTTCTTCCTTCCAAAAGCTTTTCAAAGTCAACACTAACTATTTAATCACACAAATATGCCAGAAGAATGGGTATACTGAACAATTCTCTTACTGTTTTATACCCATGTTGCAGTCATGATTAGCCATTGTGCTTCTCTTTGTACACCAGTAAATAAATAACCCTTCATATCTATCAGTCAAAAATTTATAATATTTGTTATACAGTATGGAGGGGGGGGGGCTCAGATTCAAATTTAATTTGTTCAAATCAAGTCCCTGGTTTTAGATTTGGACTCCCTATGGGAGCCCAAATTTTAACGTGATGCAGTATAGGAGGAATATTGAAAATCTTCTTCCAATCCACCAGTTAGAATATTTTGGTATGCAGCATCCGTAGGGACGTAAGATTTAAATTTGTTCAAATCAAGTACCTGAACTCATATTGTGGTTCCCTATTGGCGCCTGAGTTTATATGTACGAGATGTGGAATATTATTTGAACATCATCTTTTTCCAATCCACCAGTTAGAGTTTTTTGATTTTTTAGAATACTGCATCCTTATAGGGGTCTGTTTCAGATTTGTTGAAATCAAGTCCCAGAATTCATTGAGCTTGCTGTGGGAGCCCAAAGTTTAACTTTGTGCAGTATGAGGAAAAATTTTTAAACATCTTTTTCTTCATTTTATATTTGGTATTATCAGGGGTGGATTCAAATGAAGTCTGAGTTCATATTTGGGCTTCCTATGGAAGCCTGAATTTTATCTTAGTGCAATATGAGTATAATTCTTTTAAAATCTTCTTATTCAGATCCACCAGTCAGAATCTTGATATTTGTTTTTGAAATCCTTAGTGAGGTCAGATTCGAGTTTGTTGAAATCAAGTTCTTACTTATCAGGCTTCAGTCATTTTAACCCTTTCCACTGTATAAAACTGTGTTATATATAAATGTTACATTTATCTGTTTCTATGAAGTATTTGTAACAATTTTATCAATATTAGTAAAGTAGAACAACAGAATAGCCTATTTGCCAATGAAAATTATTCTGTTAACAAGGAGTATTCAATTAACAGAGATTTGGACACTTGCCTGTGTTCTAGAGATAAATTAAGCATTTAATCTATTACATCTTATTGGACAGAGCTCAGGAATCTTTGTAAAACAATATATAATAGAATAAATGCTTGTTTGGGATGGGATGGGCTGATGCCAAATAGGTCTATTAACAAGAGGAATTTGGTGACTGTCAGGTAATTTCTTCATATTATAAGAGGAGCTTATTCTATAATCTATATGCAATTAACATGTCAAATTTTTACTTAACCCTTTACCTAACCTGAAAAGCAGACGACACTTGCAAAAATAATTCTTGAATAACTAATTTTTTTCATTTTTTGTCTCAAAAACATAGGTTATGACCCCTCGTTGGAACGAGCTCGACGAGCTCGTTCCAACAAGGGGTCATAACCTATGTTTTTGAGACAAAAAATGAAAAAAATAATGAAAATTAATTGACGATTTTTTAGAATAGCGCTGGCCGGTTTTGGCCGTTTCGTTGGGTAAAGGGTTAAAGAATGGTAAATGGTTTTGTGTTTGGAAGTTATATTCAGTTAACAGGGTTATTCAATTAAGAGGTATCCAATAATTCAGTAAGATCCACTGTATCGGCTAATATTGAAGTGGCAAATTTGCCAAAAAAAAAAAAACCTATATCAGTTGGAAAGAAGTTTGTGTTCTTATTGAAGAAAGTTTTGAGTTGCATGGCCATAATTAGTGTATTTTATACATTGTGTTCACTATTCTTGCTTGTTTAGTAAGATTTCAGTTCACCATCCATATAAGCCAGAAAAATGTATTGAACCCTTTACCTAATATGAAAAGCAGACGACACTTGCAAAAAAAATTCTTGAATAACAATGTTTTTCATTTTTTGTTTCAAAAACATAGGTTGTGACCCCTCATTGGAACCAGATTGTTCCAGTGAGGGGTCATGACCTATGTTTTTGAGACAGAAAATAAAAAAATAATGAAAGTTTATTGGCGATTTTTATTATCTGCGTCGCCAGCGGCAGAGCAGGTCTAGTAACCGCTCGACTCTGTCTGTCAGTCCATCAGTCCATCCGAAACACTTCTTCCGTCAAAGTTTTCTTGGCTTCCATGAAAGGGAATGATTTTATATTTGGTTTGCTGCTTCATAATGATGAGTTGTATCGTGTATCTAATTTTCAGATCTGCCTTGCAGCCATTGCATGCAGCGACGCAGGTCCAGACTCGGTATTGGTATTGGCTTGTTTAGAATAGCAGAGACCGTTTTTGGCCGTTATGTTGGGTAAAGGGTTAATGCTGAGTAGTTGTGCTCCACACTGAAAAATTGTTGAATATGGATTGATTTTTTATTTAATTTTTACAGGGCGAAAAACATCCAAAAAAGAAGATTTGAAAGAAATGAATGACATTCAATCAGGGTAAGTTTTATTCATCGATTCAGATGTAATATAAAGTGACTGATGTACTTTTATATTGCCATTAAAAGATTTTTTTTCAGTTTTCATTTGTCATTCATATGTACTGTGTACTTGTCTCTATCTTTTTAGCTCACCTGACTGAAAGTAAGGATGAGCTATAGTGATCACTCACTATCCATCATCCAAAACCACTGAACTGATTTCATTTAAATTTGAGGTGATTGTCACTTCTGACATCACATTTTGTATTTGTTCTAATCCACCTGCTCAACCCCATAGGGAAGGGGTGGGGGAAAATGCCCCAATTTTTTAAAAATCTTCTAATGAACCAGTGGGTACAACAATGCCTTGATATTTGGTATGGGGCTTCCTTTTGAGGTATAGAATCAAGTTTGTTGAAATGAAGTTCCTGGAGCAATATTTGCCTTTATAATTGGGAGGGGGCAAGATTTTTGGCCCTGCCTGAAATTTCTGTTTTCTGAACTGATGGTCCAATTTGAACCAAATTTGGTATGTGTTATTGAGTCATGAGTACTTGATTCATGCAAAAAAAAATTTACTGCATCCCTGTAGGAATCCCAGTAGCTTAAAATAGAAATATTTTCAAACGTCCATATTTTCCAAACCACATGAAACAGAGAACTGTTATTGGATATGAAGCATCCTTAGGACCAGTAGAATAGAATGGTAAAAAAATTGCCATCACTGCGTCAAGGTGTTTTTGTTTTGTTTTTTTTGTGGGGGGGGGGGGGGGGGGGGGATTTGATATTTGGAATGCAGCATCATATCTAAGTTTCTTCAAATCAAGTCTCTGGGTTAATGTTTGGACTCTATTGGAACCCGAATTTTAACTTAGTCCAATATTATTTGGTTCTTGAGATACAACCAGAATCTGTTGATATTTGGTATACAGCATCTCTAGAGGGTTAAGGTTCACTTTGTACAAATAAAACCCTTGTGTTGATATTTGTGTTCCCTTCAGGTTTGTTCAAGTTAAGTTCCTAGGTTGATATTGACTCCCTAAAAACCGGGATAAAGTGCCTTGCCCAAGGACACAACGCAGGTCGTCCCGGATGGGGATCGAACTCGGCACCTCAAGAATAGAAGTCCAACAGTCCACCACTGAGCCACCGCACTCCCTAGTGTGTCAGTTCATTAACATTGGTTGTGTGCCCTTCCAGAGTTAAAGCTACCTTATAGTATTTGGTTTTATTGCATATATCTTGTTGCTTTATTTGTGTGTCAGTTCATTAACATTGGTTGTGTGCCCTTCCAGAGTTAAAGCTATCTTATAATATTTGGTTTTTGAACATTACAAGGTTGCAAACCTTGGTGGAATAATTATCTTGATGTGTTTATGAAATTGATTCGCTTAGACTGGTGTTAAATGCATTAAAAAAGGCACTTTTGTACAGTGAGCAGGAAATCAAAGTTCAAACACGGCAAAGCCATATGTTTCATTAATAATGTTGAAATAAACATAAAGAATAATGGTTGTTTAGAAGTAAACTTGATTCTGAGATACAAAGTTTTTTTCTATTTTCAGAATGGCCAGTACAATTGTTCAAGTTTACTTAAATGAGGTGATGGAATCCTTCTTCAATGGTCAGGTCCAAGTTAGAATAACCGCTCTAAATGTAGTGCAGCTTATTTTGAGACAAGGTCTTGTTCATCCTGTGCAGGTAAGTTTGTGTGAAATGAAACTTTTCCCACATTGAAGCAGCGTACTTCCAGACACTTCAAACTGGAACAGTTGCTTTTCCAAACAGGAGGTCAGCTAGTCTGTCTTTCATATAAAAGGTTTCTGGCTTTTTCTGTTGGACTTTTGCTAGCCAATATCCTTGCCTGGTGATGACAAAGATGCCTCTTCTTTCAGTAATACTTTGCATCATGTAGGTACTTTAATTACTTGTTACCCAGATTGCGTTTGATTATTCGGTTACTGTAATTGTTATTACAATGTTCTTTTAGTAATTTACTTTTTTTTTAAATCTTTTACTTTTACTTCGTTCAAACAAAGTTGGTCAGGAGATATAGAAATAGATCCACATGTGTCTGTCCATCCACACATATTGTGAATGCGATAAATTGAACAAATATAATAAGATTTTGATAAAATGTATAGGCTTACATTGTCGGAAGATCTTTCTCCAATTGGATATTCACCCAGTAGCATTGCTTATGTATGAGTTATGCCCAAACTTTTACAAATGTAATCAGATTTTGTTAAAAAACAAAATTTGGAAGGGTATAGAAATGAGTCCCACAAGCCTGTTTTCTTTCGGAAACTCCTGTTGGAGCATTTTCCAAAACTGGAAGTGAATACTAGCTATTTATTGTGCCCCGACCTCCACGGGTGGTTTGACGGGTATACAGGCAAGGTCTCCATCCATCCGTCCATCAGGACGAACATTTTGTTTTATAACTCTGGCATCAGTTCTCGGATTTTGATGTCCTTTGATATGATGATAGACCAGTATGGAGGAAATGATGTCCACAATTTGTATCGTTTGTTTGCACATTCATACCAGAGTTATGGCCAATGCAGGTCTTAGAAAAAATAGTAAAATGAATGTTTCGCATTATAACTCTGGCATCAGTTGTCAGATTTTGATGTCCTTTGTTATAATGATAGACCAGCATGAGGGACATGATATCCTCATACTGCAGTTTTCGTCTGTACATTCCTAAAGTTATGCCACTTTTTACACTTAGAAAACTTTCTGTACGAACATTTTGCAATTATAACTCAGTCTTTTGTGTGCGGAATTTGATGTCCTTTGGTGTCTTGAGAGACTAGAATGGGGAGAAGATATCGACATATTGTGGGTTTCGTCCATGCATACCGACCTGAGTTAAGACCCTTGTTACACTTCTAAAACTTTCTATACAAACATTTTTGCATTATAATTCTGGCATCGGTTGTTGAATTTTGATGTCCTTTGGTGTGGTAATAGACCATTCTGGAAGGGGGGAGGGGAGGGGGGATATCTGCATATTTTATGGGTTACGCCCATACACACTTGCCACAGATATTACAGTTATGCCCCTTTTAAACTGTTAGTGTGAAGCTTTTGCCCTGTTTGTTTTGTCGTGAATAATTATTTTTTAATGGCAGTAGAAAATTAAATAACAATTTTTGAATTGCGCATGTTGACATTGCAGGAGGGGGCATGTGCAATAATGCTTCACGTTGCATTATTTTCTTGTATTAATATGGTGGGTGTAAAAAAAATTTTTTAAAAATGCCTGAAAAATAGTGTTTTTAGATGCCCGTACAGACAAGTCTTGACGAGAAACAACATCCAGTGTAATTCGACACACAACTATCTAGAAGATTGGCGGGTCAACTGTTCTCAGGCCACAAAGGTTTGTCAGAATCAGAGTTGGGCCTTCAAAGCTTCAAAGATTAAATGTGTTTGTAATTCAACCAGGTACCCTGTACTCAGTGTGTGTATTAGAGTGCAATAGTGAATGTTATTGAAGTCTATCTCTTATTTCAGTGTGTGCCATATTTGATAGCTATGGGAACTGACCCCGAAGTTTCTATACGATCGAAAGCTGATCAACAGCTAGAAGATATAGAGAAAAAATACCCTGGTTTTGTACATGTGAGTATTTAATACCTGATTGTGAATATTTTTCTCCTTGCTTTTGAACTGTGTATGTGTTTGTGTCAGATTTTGCCATAAACATTACTTAAACTACTCGAAGTATGATATTCAGATTACACCCAAATGTTAATACCAATGTTGCAAATATTAGGTTCACACGAGGCATTGCCCATTCAAAACCTGCACAGGTTGTTTCTAGCTCATCTTGACAAAGTCAAGTTGAGCTAATCTCATCGCTCTCCGTCCGTCGTCCGTCAACACCATGTTTTGGTCTTCTCCTCCAAAGCCTCTGGGCCAATTCAAGTGAAAGTTTGTGTGAGTGATGGTGCCAAACGGGCACTGCATTTTTGTTCAACTCAACATATTTTTAAAATCATCTCATGAACCGTTGTGAACAATGACTTGATATTTGCTATGGAGCTTCCTTTTGAGGTGTAGAATCAAGTTTTTTCAAAGAACTTTGTGAAGCAATATTTGGCTTTGTAATGGGAGGGTTAAGATTTTTGGCCCCACCCAAAATTTCTATTTTCTGATAAGTACTTGACCCATGCAAAAAAAAAAAATTCCTGCATCCCCATTATTTCCCAAACCACACAGAACAGAGAGCTGTTATTTGGTATGAAGTATCCTTAAGACCAGTAGAATTGAGTGGTAAAAAAAATTGCCATCGGTTTTGTTGGGGTGTTCTGTAATGGGCATCGAAAAAATGCTGAGTCAGCATATTTGCAAAAATTTTAAAAAAATCTTTTCTCCAGAACCAATCATCAGAATCTTTTGATATTTGGTATACAGCATTCATAGGGGGTCAGATACAAGTTTGTTAAAATAAAGCCCATTGGTTCATATTTGGGCTCAATACAAGAGCCCAAATTTTTAACAAAGGGTAATATGGGGAATATTCTTTTAAAATCTTCTTTTTCAGAACCACCAGTCAGAATCTTTTAATGTTTGGTATACATCATTGTTATGAGGGTCAGATTCAAGATTGTTCAAACCAAGTCCCTGGGTTAATATTTGGGATTCCTACGGAAGGCCAAATTTTAACTTTGTTCAATATGGGGGATAATTTTTAAAAATCTTCTTCAGATCCACCAGTCAGAATGCTTTCATATTTAGTGTGCAACATCTCTGGGGGGTCAGATTCAAGTTTGTTCAAATCAGATCCCTAGGTATATATTTGGGCTCGTTATGGTAGCCCAAATTTTTACTTGGTACGATATGAGGAAATTTCTGTAAAAATCTTCTTTTTCAGATTCACCAGTCGGAATGCTTTCATATTTGGTATACAACATCTCTAGGGGGAGGCAGATTCCAGTTTGTTCAATTCAAGTGCCTGGGTTAATATTAGGGCTCTATATGGGAACCTGAAATTTAACTTAGTACAATATGAGGGAATTTCTTCAAAAATCTTCTTCTTCAGATCCACTACTCAGAATGCTTTCATATTTGGTATACAATATCTCTAGGGGGGTCAGATTCAATATTTTTATACTGTACCAATGACCCAGACATAGCTGGTGCTAACTCTTAAAATATAGGGCCAAACACAAATTTTGCCCCCCAATCCCCAAAATTTGCATCTAAAACTAAAGAAAACATGTCCAGAAAGGCCCTCCACACCTCGCCCCCACTGCGCATGCGCAGTGTCAAGGACGTTCCGAAATTGGCGCCATTTATCATTCTAAGTTTGGCCCTTCATCAGTTAACATCTGACTGATCTTTGTGCTTTTAAATCTCAGTTTAAATGATGCCAGACACATAAATATTAGTGAAATGGTGATTCTAAGGAGGATAGAAAAGGAGGAGAGGAAAAGAATGTGTGACAGAATATTATCAGGGCTGTAACTTAAAATTTTTTAATGAAATTATGTTAAGTTACCTATTTTCAAGGCAGCAGCCATTTTGTTGTCATTCTGATTATTTAGTTACACTGTGTTTTCAAGTGTTTTTCCTCTCTCCCTGTCCTTTAATTCCCCCTTGCTATTCTCCCATGCTTTTGGCATAGTTTCTGTAATTATTATTACTAAAATTTCTTGGGAGTTTTAGCTTAATAACAGAATGAATTCTGTTCTTTCCCCATGTTTACGTCTTCACCTACGGGTGGTTAGGCGTTGTGTTCTGCATCTACCATCTGATGTTCTGCAGTTTCTTCCCTGGAAGTCTCTGTTTTGCATCAGATGGGGTATTTTTGGTAACTGATTTCGGGCCTGGGTGCCTGGAGTCTTATTTTAGTGTTTTTACACTCATTGTTTACATTTACAACAGCCCTCTGTGTGAGGGGGGGATTTCTAAATAATAATATCTTTATGTTATTTTAATCATAACTAGATACATTATTATTGTTCGTAAGTGTTGAATAAATTGTTTAAAATATTTTTAAAATTTTTGTCCACACTTAGGCTTGGGATCCATTGGGGCTCAACGTTACTTTTCAGAAACTTGGGCTGTTCTGAAAAAATATTTTTTCAAAATATTTTGATTTCATTTATTTTTTCTATATTAATGGATCATATTATTATTATGTATTTTGATTGCCAGGGGTTAGTGCGAGTACCAGGACTTGTTTTCTTTTCACATGGAAAGGATATTGATCAATTGTTTTAAGAGGAAGTCTTCCTCTGACCTTATTTTCATTCTATATGTGGTCAGTGTACTCGCATTAACTCCTGTTCTGTATCGTATGATTTCGATGACAATATGGGAAGCGTATGTCACGGTATGTTGTTGGGGATTTGGACACTCCGGTCCTTTCCCCGCAGGGTCACTCTACTTTATCATTTTCTATTTCAGACGATCAAGATTAGGGTGATGTATCTGTGATGTCTTCCAACAGTGTGCCTCCGTCGTCACAATTATGAAGGGCTAGCGGAAAAGTGCTCATGTAATACGCCAATTGCCTAAGAGGACCCTAGTAGGTTCGACGGCCTTTGACGTCCGCTAGCTCGCCCGGTGTAGCGTCCATTCACCGAATGGTTCGGCAGCCGGGTTCGTCCGTTGCGGTCTAGAAGGAATTTTGGGGTGATGCGAGCACTATAAAATTAACTTAATGCACACCCAGTGACGGCGGATTGGAGGGAGAACGGAGGAAGCCTTTTAGTCCGGTTCTTAGCTCGTTCCGGTCCATCCGGACGGCAAGCGAGAGAGGCCCCTCTCTCGTTCAACAACATCTGGCCCCAGATGTTGTGGTACAAATGTGTCGTTAGCGGAGCATACGTCCGTCGCTCGGGACGCTCCGTTGTATAGGCAGTCCGCTGAGACTGCTAAGGCTTCCTCTTCTCGTCAGCGCACACGACCGCACCTTGGCTGCGTGACCGCCGATATATTACCAGCTTCGCCGATCAAGGATTCTTCGGCGACCAGGTCACACCATCCGGCAGCCAGGGATTCGAGACCGATGGACTCCGGACGTTCGCATAGGAAGTATGCGGGAGCCATCTGATGCGGAGCTGCCCTCGGCGAAGCACCGATAGACTGCGCCTCCGCAGGTCTCGACGCCGGACATTCTTGTGCACATAGCACAGCTTATCGCAGCATCCCAGCAGCCGACAGAAACGGCGTCGGATCGAGAATTATCCGACAGCGCTGGGTCGGTAGCCGGGGACTCGAGGCCTGCAGACTCCGGACGTTCGCATAGGAAGTGTGCGGGAGTCAACGTACACGGAGCTTCCAGCGGCAATGCATCGTAAGTCCGCTACTGCACAGGCCTCGGGAACGGACGTGCTTTCCTTAATAGCACAGTTTATCGCAGCATCCCAGCATCAACTGAATCTGTCGCATATATTTTATCCGACGATGCTGGGTCGGGACGCTCCGCGGAAGCGGGTACGGACGTCCGAAAGTTTCATCCGGTCCGACGGGATACCGAAAGGGATTCGGTGGATTTCAAGCTTTCCCTTTCGGAACAACATATGCTGCGATGTCGGATAAGAAACTGATAGCGTCGGTGGACTTAGAAATTTTTGGTTCGGTTCAGGGACATTGTCCCTCAGTTCCGACATAGTCCAATAATGTCACACAAACTTTCGAATTATTGGACGACGCTATATATATTATTATTTTATGCTTGCTATCCAAGCATTTCTGGTTTCTTGTTCGAAGAGTTATGGAGATGTCTTCAAAAGTGTGCCTCTGTCGTCATAGTTAATGATGAGTTAGCGGCAATAAGTGCTCATGGAATATGTCTATCGCTTACGGAGTGACATTCGCTAGCTCACCCGGTGTAGCGTACATTCATCGAATGGTTCGGCTGCCGGGTTCGTCCGTTGCGGTCTAGGAAGGAGATTTGGGGTGATGCGAGCACTTTAATTACTTTAGTACTCACCCAGTGACGGCAGATTGAGGACGGATCGGAGGAAACCAACAACATAGGGGACCGCATGTTGTGGTTCAGATATTTTACATTCGGAGCATATGTTCGTTGCTCGGGACGCTCCGTTATATTGACAGTCCGAGAGACTGTCTTTAATGCTTCCTCATCCTCACAGCAGGGCACACGACCGCACATTGGCTACGTGACCTCGAGTATCCGATCAGTTTCGGCATTCAGTGATTCCACAGCGAATAGGTCACGCCATCCGGTAGCCAAAGGACACGAGGCCTATACACTCCGTTCGCTCGCATATTGGAAGTATGCACGGGGTAACGATCTCGGAGCTTCCTGCGGCAATGCATCGTAAGACCGCTGCTCCTCAGGCCTCAGTGACGGACGTGCTATCCGAGTTAGCACAGTTGTTTCGCAGCATCCCAGCAATTGACGGTTTCTCGGTCGAATCAGGAATTATCCGACGGCGCTGGGTCGGTGCGGTCCGCGGTTGCATCAATCTACGGACGACCGAACGCTTTATAGGGTCCGACAGGATGGCGAAAGGGATTCGAAAGATTTCGAGTTTTCCCTTTAGTAGTATCGGAAGATGCCTTTCATATCTTCTGGCATTTCTTCCAGTGATTATTGTTTGGACTTCATTGCTGCGATCTTGGATAAGAGACTTATAGCGTCATTGGACTCGGATTTTTCGATCGGTACAGGGACTTTGTCCCTGACTTACCGACGCAGTCCAATATTGTCATTACAACATGTGTTTTTTTTTTCGACGCTATATATTATATATATATACAAGCCTGCTACTAAGCATGATAGTTTAGTTTCTTGTCCGCGTGGCTCATTTCTGCCATTTTATCTTTTTTACATATAGTTTATTTTGGCAGAGCAGGGCATACCGAGAGTTCATATGCGTCTAGACGGTGTGTTTAAAGACTGCATATATTCTTTTTCGCCGTTTATGTCTTTTCCAACTTCAATGTTGAAAAAGACATTATGTATAGTAGACTTAACTTAGACGCTTTATTATACGTAATCCGCCTTACTGAGGCGTTATCATTACGTCTTCAAGAAAAGATTTACGGGATATTATTCTCAATGTAATTTCTTTTGAGGGCAGTAGTTTGTTCACGTATAACTCCGCCCTTCAGTGGCTGATTGGAGTTGGTTAGACGTGATGCAGCCCTAGCTACATCCACGCGTGGATAGTAGGTTAAGAACTCTCTCAGAGTCGCTTCGTTCTCGGAGGAGCTTCTCTTCGACGGCAACTTTCCGGCAATCCATGAATTGCTTGATTTATACATTCTCTTGTCTATCTAGTGTTACAAGAGATTCAGACTGGGGCAAACATTCGGTGGTTGACTCAGAGAGTGCCGCCGCAGTTGCCGGACCCTAGTGTGGCTGTTATGACGGTTGCCAGTCAAACAGATTGGGATATTCTGATCCCTACGGATTCGAAGTGCCAGGGTCTTTGGGTTCCGCAGTCTTTTAGCTATCAGTTTAACTTCCGCGGAATAATGTTTTTTAGGCTTGCTTTATGTCATTGCATGAACATTATTCAGAAACGCATGCCCAAATTCCTGTCCTTTAATTCGACAGTAGTGGCGTATCTCCGGAACCAGGGAGGCACTCTTTCGTTTCCGTTATTCAATTTAATGGAAAGAATCCGTCTGTTGGTTATAGTACACCAAGTTCAGTTTTGGTCCGTCATATTCTGGGTCGTCTGATTGTTTTATCGCACTCCCGTTCTCTTACGGGTCGCTTGTTGCTGTCAGAATGGACTCTCAACAAACAAGTATTTAATCAGATTTGCTATCTATGGGAGCGCCCAATGATGTTTTATTTATGACACAGCTTGCTAATCAATTGCAGACGTATGTGTTGGCTTGTCCAGATCTCTGAGCTAATACTGTTAACGCTCTATTGATCTATAGGACGGAATGATAGGATACGCGTATCCTCCGGCGCTGTTGTTTTAGCAGGTATTGCTAAGATAAACAACCACAATACATTTCTGTTGATAGCATCTCTATCTGCACAGAGATCATGAGTAATTTACTCTCTTGTCTACTGTGGATCTTAACGTGAAATCTTCCTCTATGTGAGGATCTTTTTTCACTGGGTAAATCGTGTCATCTTTATCACAACCAGCAAGGTCGCAACCTTCATGTATTCCGTTGTGTGGTCCGTATTGCATTGTTAGCACTGTACTGGACGAGCTTTGGACGCGATTTCTTACTATAGGAGATCCTCTTCTTCGCTATTCTATGCGACTAAAGTGGAGGCTCTTCCGTCGTGGTATAGGGATCATTATGTTCATATGGTTGATCCCTCCATACTACGCATTGCTAGTTTTTAGTATACTTGTTTCACAAGATCTACTGCAGCCTGTTGTTATTTAGGTTATAGGTTTATGTTACCTCATACCTATGCACTCTACGATAGTTTACAATTGAGTCTTTTGTCTCTTTATCTAAGTCAGTTAGTAACTTTTTGATAAATAGACTTAGAATCTTTAGATTAAATTCCTATACGGATTTTAACTTCGGTTCTTATTTAGCTATGTAATCATTTGAGCCTCTGGAAACAGTAGTTTTCAAATTCTGACCTTTTAGACAGTAATTCTGTTGGTTTCTCTTTTACTGTAGAGTCAGTGAGTTTCATGCACTATCGATGGATGATTTTCACTTTCATAGTTTCGGAGTCAATACTTCCGTTACTATTTAGGTTGGATTGTTGCATAAGAGTTAGGCTCCTATTTCCGGAACCTATTATTTAAGGTCCTTCCGTCTTCGTATGGGCATAGACCTTTACTCTTTCCGGGTACAGTTTATGTATTTATAAACAGATATCTGTTTATTACAAGGGCGTAAGCTTCTTCTGTCTTTGATGTCTAGTAGAAGGACGTTACGCTCCATTTTATTTTTAATGGATTCTATTAACTAGCGTACTGCTTATGGTATATCATTGGCTTAGCAGTTGTGCTTAAGTTTTCGGCTCATGAAGTAAGAGTTCTTCTACTTCTTGGGCTTACATTAATAGTGTTGCTATTATAGATTTTTGAAGGCTGCTCATTGCGCTCAGCCATCCATTCATGAATTTTATCTCAGAAATATCGAGTCCATTTCTGGAGGCCTCTATTGTTAGGTCTATTATCTACTGCTCAGAATATCATTCTCTTAACAGTTGCTACTATAGCTAGGTAGGCTGTCTGTTTCGGCAGTGTCTCCGTTCGGCTGCCCTCTTCGCTCTGGGCTATTTGACCCAGGGCAAGAAAAAGGGGGGGGGAGGGTGTTCCCTTGGGTCACCTGTTTTTACTATGAAAACAAGGGGATACCTCCTCCGGAGTTAGTAATTCTGAGCTGTTATTGGGATGGTTGTTTAGTGAGAAGTTTAAGTTTATAAAATTCATTCAAGTCTTAGTTTTTAAAGTATAGCTTTTGAATATTGCATATGTCAACGGACATGATTATGCAATTCTCACACACTTTTAGGAGTATAAGAGTCTCTATTCTCTAGACTTACTTTATTATTGGCTTACTTTAAAAATTATTAGTATAAGGATTATTGGATATTAATAGAGTACATGGATGTATGAAGCTCAATTTTTGGAAGGTGTTGTATCTTTCTAATTTATCATAAATAAGAAAGATACATGTAAGGCCTATTACTTCTTTTCCCTACAGGGGATGACTCTATTTTATTTTATTGAGCGTATTCCATTTTGCTCTATGTCCTTGGCCCTCCAGCCTTTTTACTATTCAGCTATGTCTGGGTCATTGGTACAGTATAAAAATGTTAAAAAATTTATAGTAATTTATATATTTTTTATACTTACCAATGACCCAGACGGGGATGGCCCTCCCAGGAGTTGGGAACTCTTGCCTCCCCGCTGAGTACATAGCGCTTACCAGGCACTGGTTATTAGAATGATAAATGGCGCCAATTTCGGAACGTCCTTGACACTGCGCATGCGCAGTGGGGGCGAGGTGTGGAGGGCCTTTCTGGACATGTTTTCTTTAGTTTTAGATGCAAATTTTGGGGATTGGGGGGCAAAATTTGTGTTTGGCCCTATATTTTAAGAGTTAGCACCAGCTATGTCTGGGTCATTGGTAAGTATAAAAAATATATAAATTACTATAAATTTTTTAACTTTGTTCAAATCAGATCCATAGGGTAATATTTGGGCTTGCTATGTTAGCCCAAATTTTAACAAAGTGCAATATGAAGAAATGTCTTAAAAATTTCTCTTCTTCCGATCCAACAGTCTGAATGCTTTCATATTTTGTACACAACATCTCTAGGGAAGTCAGATTCAACTTTGTTCAAATCGAGAGCCTGGGTTAATATTTGGGCTTCAGACGGAACTGGCCATTTTGTTGAAGAATTAAAAATTTTGTATTCAGTACCCTCTAGAGGTGTGTAACTAAGATTAATCCACATTGGTTGTATCAATGTGCTTCATAGGGGAGCTCTACATTTTACGTTATGATCAACTGAAGAAAAGGCATGATGCCCGGATTATTTTTGTCACTCCTGAGGGACTCAAGGATTGTTGACAGTGTAGCCTATGGAGATGGATTGCTTAATGTAGACTCATTCTTGGACTCTGTTTGTATTGTGTTCTGTTCATGAGCAAAAGGGTCTGCTGTAAGTGATGTAAGTTCCCCTGTGTTTATTAAACATCCTGTGTCATGCGTATGTCTTATTACAAGGCCCATAGATTTTTTCATGGGGCTGATCAGATGAGCCTCATCCTCTCAAAAAGGCAAGGCTTGCACTCTGCCTCAGGCAAGGTACATGATTCATTTCCATGAAGTCCTTGAATTAAAAAAGGTTTTTCAAGGCCTCGAAAGTACATGAAATTTGTGCATTAGCAAGGACTTTTAAGGATTATATGAAGTTTTAACTCCTGCAACAAGCCTAGGAAATAACTGCAAATTTATTGAGCATAAAAAGGCATCAAGACTTATGGCCATGACCGTAAACACTAATAAATAAATAAATAATATATTAATAGTTATATATATGCATATAATTTAGGAAAGATTGCATCACTTAATTCTACGTTCTACACTTTACCAGAAATCACCAAGAACATCTTGTTTTTTTAGCTGAGACGAGCAGCTCTATATGTGGCAATGTTGGTCTGTCTGTCGGTTGGTCTGTCACCAACGAGTTTAAAAAACATCATAATTCCGAAAATATTTGATGGAATGACACCATCCTTTGTATGCAAGTGTATCTTCATGATGTCTACACCCTCTCAATAGTGCACGTCATTCGGATAATTTCTGTCACATTTATGGACTTGTCGCCAACAAGTTTTTTTGTCACCAACGAGTTTTAAAACATCACTGGCATTACACGAATCGTTGCAGCTTCGGCACTGTGACAGTGCGCTCTAGTTTAGTTTTCTAAGTGCTGCTGAATTAAGAAAGGATACTGATTATCTTGTAAATGGCATAGCCAAGGTTCAAACCCATGCCTTGCAAATGCTGAAGGAAGCTCTCTTGAATTGGGTCAAACCCCTGATTTAAGGTCATCATTTCCACCAGCTAGAATAATTTGATATTAGATTTATAGGATTACTGTTACTCCTAGATTAAAGTTTGTTCAAAGCATTATGTTGAACCTTTTGTTTCCTCTCTTGGGGGTGGGTGGAACAATTATCACTTGGCTTTCATCATCCATTAACTTTTGAAATTTTTCTTCCACATTACAGGGCCAAAATTTCTATTTCAAGAACCGATGGGCTGATTTGAACCAATTTTGGCATGTAGTATAATTGGGTCATAAGTGCTGGATTGATGCCCGGAAAAATCTTTTTGTAAGATTTGCAGTGATGTGCAGGCCTGTTATTTATTATTTTTATTTATTGGTGTTTAAGGTCACATACTTATGCACAATGGCTAATCACGACCGTGACAGTTTTATGGGTGGAGGAAGCCGGTGTACCCTGAGAGAACCACCGAGCAACGCTGAGCAGCTGCCAGCTCCCCAACATAACTCCGCACTGCAACACAGGCAGGGTTAGATTGGTTGAAGACAAGTGCACCATCGACATACAGTACACCTTAGTACATGGCATCACCGTGCCCCCATGCAGACACTCAGGGTTAAGTCAGGACACAGCGCTGGAGTCTGTTTGCGATCGCTCAGACAGTCACCTATGTGCAGGCCTGTACAAACTTGGCAAACAATTGTTTCGTTGGCTTATCGTTCATCTAAAAAGAAATGGGGCAATCAGGATATCATTCGCCAACATTGCTAGATCTTTGACAAATATCTTGACTTGATTTGTTATTGTATTTCATTTGCTTAATCTCCCATAACCATCGTTGTTTGAAAAGACATGAACTGTTGTGATGGAACAAACTGGCAAGTCCTTTCCAACAATATTTTTGACATCACAAAAATATAAGTAACTCTGATGAATTGACGGTCATAAGCTTCAAGCTACAAACTTCAGACCATGTTACTGTCACTTCATCAAAATAACATATATGTTTCAATTAGACCTACCAATAGCCCAAAACCCACATTGTGAAATGAACAAGGCAACCTTTAACGGTAACAAGTTTAGTAAATAAACTTTTCGTGTATAACACAGCTTCACTGAACAAATAATCAATAAATCAGATAAAGCTTGAGGTCACTCCTTCTCAGTGTAAATCATAAATTGATTTGTAATTTAAACAACACTTCATTCAGAACATCATCTGCTGCATGTGGGAAAAATCTAGAAAAATGAAGTGGTTTGCAAATCATTCCATTGACTGAATAATTGCGGAATGGAAACCTCATTTCAAATATTTTGTATCGTGACATCAACCAGTAACATATGGTACTGGATCCATAAACAAAGAAAAAACTTCGCGAGCTCTTGTCCAATCAGAGGGTGATGGATTTTAATCCTATTGGAACATACCATCATATTCCTGGCTTCAGTCTTCTAGAAAGGTCATATTAGCCTTGCCCTAGCACTAACACTGGTATACATGTTGGTATCACATTGCCTTTCTCTTGCTTAGAAAATCTGAGAAGGGTTACCGGAATAAAATAGATTGCCTTAAAAAAGATAAGGTAACCTTTTTAGGGTCGCCTTAATTTCTAATTTGTGCATGCCTTACGTATGAATTTTGCTTTAATTGCATTTTCTTTGATACAAATGACTGTATTTTGTATTTTATTGCAGATGAAAGCCCTCCAAGGAATCAAAATGTCATATAAACTACAGAAAGTTTTACAAGATAAATCAGTTGATGCGATAAGGGGTTTCCGAATGAATGCTGAAAATTCTCCTCAGAGTATGAATGGTTTTTTATACTCATTGTTACGTGTAAATAGATCTCATAGAAGAGGATTGTTGATCTCATTACTGAACCTTTTTGATGACTCTGAGGTGAGTTTTAGTGTTTTGCAATGGGTAAATCTGATTGAATTTGTCTTTTAGAGTTTGTCTTTTAATCTTTCCGTCCATGTAACATATTCAATAGTGTGCTGCTTTTGGTACATTAACTCGTTGAGTGTTAGAAGCCACTATCAGGACTTTCAAAAAAATGAGGGTACCAGAGGAAAAGTCAACTTTTTTCTTTCTCATTTTTCGTATTCAGACAAAAGCAAATAGTATTTTGTTTATATAAATTTGTTTTATCATAAATTATTGAAGAGTGCCTATGGGCACTCTTCAATAATTTGTAATAAAACAAATTTTGCTGAACAAATTCAGACCACAAAAAATGTAGCCCTCAATCAGTTAATTAATGGTCTTTCCCTAAAGTCTGTTTGTTTATTTTGGTTTAATAACCCTTAACTGCTAGGGTCAGGCCTTTAGATTACAGCATTTACAGGTGTGCCCAAATTAGAGACAGTGCAAAGACATCAAGAAAAATACATAAATTCTCTGTACTTCAACATTTAAGAATAACTTCCATCATAATATGACTATAGAAACACAAGGAAAGGCTTGACAATAAAACATAACAGAATAAGACTGTTATGGGAAAACGGTGTGCCCAAAATAAATTAATTTGAAGGCCTGGCTAGGACCGACAGTTTCATGGGTAGTGGAAGCCTGAGTAGTCAATGAGAATCAGTTGAGTACCTGTCAAGCTCCCCAACTTACTCACCACAGCCAGGGTTAGCATTGGTTGAAGGTATGTCAGGGTTCTTACAAATGAAAAGTTCTTGAAAAGTGCTTGAATTCATTTATATCCTTGAAAAGTACTTCAGTTCCGGGGGGGGGGGGGGGGGGTATTTCTAAATCAATAATCAAAGACTTGTATGTCATTAAGTCGTCCTTCAAAACAATAGTAACTGGTTTCCACACGGCGGAGGGTGGGGGGAAGCTGAATAAAACTCATAATTTGTATTGGTCTTTCTTTTGCATTTTGCGTTTCACATTGGAGGGGGGGGGGCAGTACTTTCGTGGTTAAAGTGGACAGCATTGTGGGGGTGGGCACCGGGTCAATAATCTAAACTTGTATGTCATTAATTAGTATGTGGGGATGGGCACAGGGTTCGAGTTGGGTGGTAAAAATAACTAATGACTGAATAAAATTCACAAATATATTCTAATACAACTGATAAAATGAAATACAAAATTCTACAATATACACATACATACAAAAATATACAAGAATACATCCAAGAATACATAACAAGATCATACAAGAATACAATAATTTTCAATACAAGAACAAATAAGTTACATTTCATATTACCGGTACATCAGTTACGCTCATTTAAAAACCTGCCTCAGTCAGGTCATCTTCATCATCTGAATTAAAAACTTCAGACATGGCAGTCTCTACAGACATGATTTTCTTGGGGTCAATAAACAGTTGACAAGCAATGCCCAGCTCCTCCTGGTTGTCAAATAGCATCTCTCCTATGTATTCAGACTGGCTGATGAATTTATCCTCTGCCCCATTCAGGAGGTTGTTTAAACCGCAGACTTTGAAGGCTTTTCTGATCATCTCTGTTTGCTTTTCTAGATTGCTGACGGTAAATAAAATCCAATCAACAATATCTTGTTTGGAGGCAGGCTTTATACGTTCTTCTTCCTTGTTGATAATTTTTTTGGTCCCAGACTGGATAAATTCGATGCATTTTCTTCTAAGATCCCCCTTCACAGGCTTGTTGATGCTGACATCGAGTGGCTGTAATTTAGATTGCAGCCCCCTGGTATTACTGCGAGAACGGCATTGCTCTTTCTTAATTCTTTCTTAACCTTATCAGTCAGATGGCCCCTAAAGCTGTCCATTATTAATAGTGATCTCTTCTTTTTGGTGTGTTTACAATAAATTTCCTTCACCCACTCTTTCATCAAATGCTCGTCCATCCAACCTTTTTCTTGAACCTTAATTATCCAGTTTTTTGGTGCTTTTTACTTGAGTTCTCTTTTACCCTTGAAAATTACCATTGGTGGTAAGACATCGCCACTCGCAGATACAGCCAGAACCAGTGTCAGATTTCATTTTTCGGATCCTGTACTTCTGATCCTGACAGATTTCTCTCCAATCAAGTTGACGGTTTTGTTGGGGATAAGGTCAAAGTAGACTGGGGTTTCATCCATATTAATTATAAACTGGTTTTCAAACTCATCTTCTGCTCTTCTACCTTTGACAAATTCTCTAAAGCTGTCGATTTTCTGCTCTAAATCTTTTGGTAATCTTTGGGCTAAAGATGTCTTGGTGCGGAGTGAAAAGTTGTGACGAGCCATGAATTTCTCAGCACAGCCTGTACTGGCTTTGAAATTGCTTTCTTTATTCTCATTCTTGACCATTTCTCTGGCATAGGCGCATAATGATTCAACTGATACAGGTAGCTGCAAATCGCGTTGGATTAATACCCATTCAGAGATTTTGTCATCTAGGTCGTCTCCATAGGTAACAGGTCTCCCACTCTTGGATAAATGACCTGTTGATCTGGCTCTTCCTTCTTCATCAAAATTTATCTTTTTCCAGTCACTGAGTGTCGATTCGGTATTTTCAGTTTCAGGGCGGCTTGCCGTAGGCCAATCAACTTGATTACTTCAACTGCTTCCTTCTTCTCCTTCATATTATAATTTTTGTAGTGCCCCATTGCAACAGTTCATGCACAGTAAATTTATTAACCAGCGCAGTGTGTTTTTTCAAACTTTCCACCCACATTTGCTGTCCACATGTATTTTGGCCATTTTTGAAGTTTTCGGACACTGGAAAATTTAATTATTTTTTTGGCGTCCGAAAATTTAGATGAAATAAGGTAACCCTGTATGTTCATCATCCTTCTGTATGCCTTTGCACACTGCGCTGCCATTTTCCCACTTGGGCAATCAGAATCAAGTTTTTTACCCTTGAACACCACACAGTGATATTGTTCAGGATTGAACCTTTGATCTTTTGATTTGAAATCCAGTGTCCCATCATGCTTCCACTTCAACTCCATGAGTGCATTCACTGATGTATTATGTTAGCATCCCGTTTCACTAGGTTTTTTTTATGCTCTCTGAAAACGTTTCTAGCATATAGTTGCTGCTTTGTCCATCCATCCACCCATCTGTCTTGTCTGTCCATTCATCCATTCTAAATTTATCTTGTCCGTAAAAAATTATTCAGTGTGCTGATATTTTCGAAACTTAACACAATGATTGCTTACTACCTAAAAGATGTGTTGCAGACCATTCGAAGGGCAAGGTCACAGACCATTCATGTGTTCTAAATGGAGCTGTAGGTTTTTCAAAATCCACTTCGGTTTCGGTTTTTTCATTGAGGAAAACCTCGGTTTCGGTTCGGTTTCGGTGTTTTTCTCCCAGTACTCTGTTTTCCTGTACATTGTGCACATTTCGGATCCTAATGATACTGGAATTGGTGCAAAGGACAGTTTGACTTCAGATATTCAAGCGACGGCCCCTGATTGACAATGTGGGAAAATAATGGACAATTGGACATACTTTTACTGTTGTTTGGTAAATTGATTTGGGTATTTACTATTTGTATATTTCATGGTAAATACATGTACTATAATACTACTTAACTTCTACCTTCATATCTTACACTTTCAGTAGATGTCAGTCTTCAGTCTTGCGTGATTGTGTCTGTAACTAGTGTAAGCCGGACTGGTCAGTAAGTAGCTGAGTCCATCACAGACGTCACCGAGTTGTTGACATTCAACTTGGATGGTTTGGCAGGGGGATTTATTCCCATGATGTTGATTCTGACGTCACGGAATACCGACAAATAAACATGTTATTGGAGCCGACTGACTCGACCCGATTTTGTCTGTTCCATTAACATGCTTACCATTAACATGATTTAGAAAAACGAAATATCCCCCACCCCTCCCCCCAACCCCAGATGTGCAAGACAAAATGCTACATTTTATAAAAGCAAATACAAAATTAATTTTAAAAAAATGATGACTGGTATTAACTCCACAGTTCCTCCACTATTTCCTATTTTTGTTTTTGGAAGCGTGCCCTACCCAGTCCCCACATACACTGCTGATGTTTATCGAAAAATAATCTCGAAAACCAGTATGCTTTGACAGTGTTTGGGTCCATGTGTTAATTTTTGTGAAACCCTGAAGCAGCACGTGTTGACCTCATTGTCATTTGTTCCATTTTTAATGTTGGAAAATTTTGTCGGTATTCAGTGCAATGAATATGTTTATTCGAAGCAGTAATTACACTGTTCTGTTGCTGCTGCATTATATGGATTTATTTTTGGGACCCTTTCATTATTGTCGTCATGTAAGGTCAGTTCAACATAACATTTGTGGGTTTTTCTCTTTCCAAATCTCGAAGGAGTCTAATGAAAGCACATGTTTTGAAAACAAAAATTTGATTGGTCAGTTTGTCAGACATGTCAGTTTGAGAAGGAAAACAATACTTATCTGTCAATAAATAAAGAACAAGTTTGCAAATAATGTTGTTTTAATAATTATATTTCCATTGTACAATATACTGTGCATACAAGACATGTTTTTAACATAAAACAAAGAAAGGTGAAATTTTCAACTGAAAAAAAAATCATTGTCATTTTGGATTTACCGGTATGTTTCACTGGGATTTTCCCACCACACCAGTCCGAGACGACCTCTGAGAGGCTTAAAAAAAATTATTTTTTTATCAAAAAATGGTGTCTGAAAACAAAATGTGTCCGAAAATTTAGACAAAATACGGTATTTATATTTCAATTTCTCCTGTCGCTGAGTTAAGTTGAGTAAATTGGTAAGTTCAACATATGAATAGAACAAAAACAGACGTGGAAGGAAGATGTTAACGACAGAACACATTTGTTTTGTTTTCTCTGCCATGTTAGCAGTCTGCGATCAACACTGAACTGTCAAGTTTAACGCTGTCATAATAGACTATGTAACAATGACAGGGGCATTTTATACAAAAAACCGAAAAACGTACAGTGTACATTTTTTTTCAGTTCGGTTTTCGTTTTTTTGTAAAAACCAAAAACCAAACCGAAATATCGGTAAACCTACAGCACTAGTTCTAAATTGGTCTAGTCAATAAAACCTGATTCTAAGGACAGATCTTACAATGCTTGCTTGTGACTGAATGGTATGTCATAACCTTGACCTGAAGTCAAAACTCTGAGGTCAAGGTCACAGACCATTTATGTGTTTATTTGTTCTATCATTGTTTGGTCTATATTAACCCCCTGCACACTGATGTCGAAATGTCCACATTTTCCGGTGCAAAATTTTCCCACAATGCAACTAGGAATTTAGCAAATTCAATCTTGTTTGACAGAGCTCATCGAGCTTTGTCAAACAAGATTGAATTGGCTAAATTTCTAGATGCATTATGGGAAATATGACAACTTAAAATTTTGGTTTTTTGACATCCGAGTGCAGGGGGGTTAAATGATTCAATGTCCCCATGGGAACCCCGGGAAGTGAAGCAGTGCCTGTTCACTGTAGTAAACAGGCTTTGTTTTACTGGTGAAATAGGACCCAGTCACCAATGCTTGGGAGGTGCAAACCCTCTCAAAAATGGGCAGCATGGCTTATTAACACTCACCCCTGGTCTTGAGTTGATACTCATGTTGTGGTCATGATTAGTCATTGTGCAAAAATATGTGACCTTAAACACCAATAAATAAATAAATAAATAATGATTCAGTGGACAGAAATTGTTCATACTTAGCACATTGATCACTCATGACTCAAGTAGATGTCATGACTGATCCAAGGTCTTAACTGCAAGGGCACAGATTGCCTGTTCTGACATGGTCAGGCCTTTAAAAAATTTCAACGGACAGAGCTTGTTCACTCTTCACACAATGCTTTTTCATTGCTCAGGTTTGTCATAAAATACACCAAAACCTAAAAAATATTTGCAGGCTTATTTGCAGTCTATTTTTGTTGAAATTTTGACAACTTTACTTCTTACTTGATTGAGTTTCTCTCTATTGCTGTTTCTCTTCTAACTATCTCTGCCACACCTTCTCTTTTGGGCTTATATCCAGAGAGCATCCGCCAGCTCTGCTTGATATTTTTGTGTTTTTACAGTTTGTGCTATGTTATCCTGATGTCTGGAGGTGATTAACTATAATTGTATTCAGAACATTTTATGGATTGTTTTTGTTATACAATCAGCTGTGATTACAATCAGCTGCGATCTCTGAAGGCTGAATAAACTGGTAGAGTGCTGAATTATTTTTCAAAGGCTGTTTGTCACATAACTATTTTTTTGTAATTTAAAGATCCAGTTGCTACTGGAAAGGATGGTCTTGGTTTAGCCAAATTTTGTTAATAAATAATTGATTCATTACAGTTTGTTGGAGAGTGCCTTTTGGCACTCTACAATAAAATATAACAAAACAATTTTATATAAATATTTTTGTTCTAGTGCTGAGCAAACAGCAAAGTTAATGCATACAGTGTAATGTGACTAATTTGGCTTCCAGCACTTTTCAATAGAACCATGATAGTGGCTTCTAACACTCCAACCAGTTAAATTTTGTTCATACTATTGCTTGTTATTCTTTTGGGTCACATTTATTGAATCCATTTCCTTAGGTGATTATCAATAGTTTGGATGGAATGGGGAAAAAAGGAAACTTTTTAGTGATTCAGAAAAATATTTGTGTTCTGGATTGAATCCAAAATATGGCTGCACTTACATTTTACTAGGGCTGAAACGGTTGGCTCATTTTCACAACCGACTAACCAGGAGCTATAACCAGATAATATTCGGTTAACCGTAGCCATTATTTCATCGAATCTGGGATCAAAACTATAGGAATTGGAAAGCAGTATTCTCAGAAACTATTCTGTGGTGTGTGTTCAAACGAACGTTGTCGAGTACTTGACAACATTTATTTGTATACATAATATGGAATAGTTTCTGCAGTTACTGAGTACTCATGGAAATTGCCGATCATTAACAAAATCTTAACACTCCAACCAGTTAAATTTTGTTCACACTGTTGCTTGTTATTCTTTTGGGTCACATTTATTGAATCCATTTCCTTAGGTGATTATCAATAGTTTGGATGGAATGGGGAAAAAAGGAAACTTTTTAGTGATTCAGAAAAATATTTGTGTTCTGGATTCAATCCAAAATATGGCTACACTCACATTTTACTAGGGCTGAAACGGTTGGCTCATTTTCACAACCGACTAACCAGGAGCTATAACCAGATAATATTCGGTTAACCGTAGCCATTATTTCATCGAATCTGGGATCAAAACTATAGGAATTGGAAAGCAGTATTCTCAGAAACTATTCTGTGGTGTGTGTACAAACGAACGTTGTCGAGTACTTGACAACATTTATTTGTATACATAATATGGAATAGTTTCTGCAGTTACTGAGTACTCATGGAAATTGCCGATCATTAACAAAGTCTTGAATGCCAAAGTCGATTATTTCTCAATATAGACAGTGCTGCTTCGAGGTGTAATCTATCCCAAAGGAGAAGCGGCAGATTTACTATGTTTTAACAATAGAATGACGATCACTATCGATATTTCAGATAACCGGTTGACGTTTTTTTTTAATCGTTTAGGTAGATAAGGGGTTTCAAACCGGTTATCTGGTTAACCATTTCAGTATTACATTTCACCAGGAATCAACAAATTGATGCAGCATGCAAGAAATAATACATTCAACTAGTAAAGACATATTGCATTTTCTTTTATACAAATTACTTTTTTATATTCCAGAGAATATGCCTTGCTGAACAAATCTATTTGGCAGACAACTTGTGTTATTTTCCTTTTCAAACACAAGATGAAGCTCTGTTTACCATTCATCAAATTGACATTATTGTCTCAGTCTCAGGATCAAATTTACTGCAGTCCTTTCGAGAGGTAAGTAATATGTTTATGTCTACAGTAATACTTGGTGTTCCAAAATTGGATTATTGAATAAATTTTTGACCCAAAACATTTTCATTCTTTTAGGCATATTGAGGGACACATTCCCAAACCATTTACCAAATACAATGGCATATTCACCCGATCATGTTCAAAACATAATTTGACCTCTCATTTGAGCGAACTTGTACTATAGAAGGGCTGGCCATAAACTTTATTTTGGAGTCAAAAATTTTAAACTTTTAGTTATTCATGACATTTTTGGCTAGTATTTTTCCAGTCGTGTCAGGTGAAGCGTCAGCTGTTGTAACATTGTGTCCATCTTTTATTGGATCTCTTTCCAGTAGTGTGTCATATAATTGACCATCTGTTTCGTGCTGAATGATCATATACACCACATCATTTTGCAAAGGAGTCCATTAATATTCAGTTACAAAATGATTAAATTTTATTGCCCCACAAACAAATGTTGAGCTGCCCTTAGGACAATGGAAGTTATATTATTGTTTTCTGCTCACCTCACATTGTGCATCTCTTTCTTGGTTCAAATATTCTGGAACAGTTCATTGGTTGAATTTTCACTCAAGAGAGTCACATTGTGTATTTTTGTCTATTTTGGAAATGTTAGTCTGACAGTCAATCTGACTTTGTCACTGTCCTGTTGTGAACACATTATGTCTTGTTCATTAAAACAGTTTAACTCATTGAATTTTTATGACATACAATTTTGGGTAAAGGTTTGTAGTTACAAGCTCATACATTACTGTGATCGCAAAAGTGGAATTTTTCTTGATAAGATCGCAGTCAGGTAGTGACTCATGTACACATTAGGGCTTAACAGTTTACTTAATACAGTATTTTTTTTAAATAAATTGCTAATTTTTTTATATGAGCTGGTTCTGATGATATCCATATTTGTATGGTTTTATTGAAACACTTTCAAGATATTTTTGTCTCTGGTAGGCTGATTCTGGTTAATCTTCTCACTATTTCTCCCCTGCTATGTTAGGTAAAGTGTTAAGATTTCATGAATAAAATATTGCGAAATCAAGACAATAAAAAAAAAAAATTCAATTGAAATTATCATCTCAGATTTAATGTTGATCATTTTTATTCGGCAGATGAGATTCTACAGTGTGTGTGTGTGTGGGGTGGGGGGGGGGGGGTAGAATTGGGAAGATAAGTTCAATCAGATTTCAACAAAGTCGCAATCCAGTCAAAATTCTCTTTCCGTTTTTTTGATAACAGTTTAACAGTTCTGTATTTTGATTAAGGTTTGCAGTTACAGATTTGTGTTCTTTGTATTGCCCAAATATATATATATGATATTTTGAAGGTTTACTACATAAAAATCCAGTTTTGTTTTACTGGAAGCAGCTTTAAATGGAGTTCAGATTCTCACTACATTTCTTGTAGAAAATGAAATGAAGAGGCTAAAGTGGTCTGGATTCTTACAAGTCTACACTGTACAAATTGTTTACATATCCTGTTTCAGTAGTTGCTTTAAATTTTCTGCGTCAGATATTTTCAAATCTTCTTGCGAAATGTAAGAGAATGTGAACGAACATTGAAATTGGTGCTTGAATTCTACCTAGGTCTGCAGCATCAAAGAGTTGGAAGTCACTGGGAATGTGCTGAAAAAATTCAGGTTCAGGTGTGATTTCATTTTAACGACAGCAATGACATTTTCTTTTCACTGATACTTATGGTTCTGGTAACAAACGAATATTGCAAAGTTTTACTTGGAAAAGCCTTCTTACATCATGTTCTCATCACATCTTGAGTATGCACTTGGAAGATAGCAGAAGTGTTTGTCCTCATGCTTATTAGTATATGCTTCAGCTAAAAAAACCCACATGCATGGAGTTTTTACTTTTTAAAATCAGTCATTAACCCTTAAAGGCCTAATTCTAACTTGGATCGCTTTTACTGCAACAAAACAGGTGCTCCAACATGCAGTCTCTGGGTGAATCTAAGTAACATTCAAAGTGACTTGGTAGTTGCTTCAAGACAAGTCTTAGCTGTCTATATTTGCCAAGAAACAAAAAAAAAAGCCACAAGATGTAGTCTGTCAGTATTACAAAAATGAATAAATTTCCCCAGGCCTTGATGTGTTAATTCAATAGTCGACAGATAATGATCAGGAAAATAGTTTGCTTGATTTGTTTAATTTTTCAGGGTTTGAGACCTCGACAAGCCTCGAATGAGTCTGGTAGTGTAAAAATAGATGTAGATGATGATGATCCTGATGATCCTGATTCTATCATGGGTTAGTAATTGACTTCAGTTCTGCTTTACATTGATACTTGTTTTTTACTGACCTTGATTCTTTAGATATTATGGGTCTGAGAAAATGATATTTTTTTAGGCCTAAAAAAAAATCTGTTTCTCAGGCCCTCCCGCATGGTCCTTTTGGCTGCTGCATTCTCTCTTTTTATAACCAATTTAAACTTGAAAAAATTAAAATTTAATGGTTTATGTCTGATATTTTACCCAAGTTAAAAAAATTTATGAATTTGTCCCTTGAGTGCAAGAAGGCCTTGCAATGCTTTAGCATTGCAAAGCCTTTTTGCACTCAAGGGATGAAATACACCACCACCCATGCTATTCTGTAGATTATGAGGCCTAAAACTTGAACCAAGAACATGAACTTTTGATGGCTAAAAAGTAATTACTGAAATAAAAAATAAAATAAAAAAACGCTCGCCTGCATGCAATTTCACAAATAATGGCCTGAGAAACAGAAGATCTACTTTGTGTGGCCTTATCCATATGTTTTGCACTACAGCATTTGGGAATATTAGTGTGTTCAACACAGATGGTAATCTACACGCACAATGAACTCAAAAAAATTGTCTGCTATGGTTTGCATGCATCTACATGTCTGCTCATTCCGCAAAAGAATGAGAATAATCATACAGTACTTCTCAATGAAGAACTTAGAGACTAAAAACCATCATAACCTTAGTTTTCAACACAGTTTGAAAATTTCTAGGCCTTTTGACTTGGTGTTCCCAACTACCATTCAAACTTTCATTTCTGAATGGAAGACATAATCTCCTTACATAGTTTTGGGAAAGTATTTTATGAGAATTTTCAAAAACTGAAGTCGCATGATATTAAAATTGATGACACTGCAAAGGATTTTTTTTTTCTTCTCTGACATCTTTTATCATATTGCACTGAAATGTGGTATAAAACATCTGCATACATGTTAAATATATTTTTAAGTAAAGACACCTTTTTTTCATGTACATCGATACAGTGATTTATAAAGCAACATATTGATGACCTCTAATCTCCCTTTACTTCTTTCTTCCCATTGAATAAAATGTAATGTGGATGTCATTTCTGAATATGGGGTTTTATATTGAAAGCAAAATAATTCGAAAAATATTTATCTTATTTTCCAGATATTGTGATATGGTCTGTTTTTGTCAATAGCTGAATTTACAAGGTTATGTTATATACACAAGATGGGGTGAAGAAATTGTACATGTATATTATCACTTCAATCGTTTGATCTGGTCATGGTATCATGCCGAGTTGACAAGATGAGATAGCTGGATCAAACGAATGGTTTACTGCAAATTTTATCCACCCATCTCACCTTGTTGAGACGTAGTGAAATGACCAATAAAACCACTGTAATGATAAAAGATTTATTTTATGACATGTAATTAATTAAATTAATTAAAATTTCCCATTCCTAATGACATACCTACCCAGGCCCATCGGACACACCATATAAATAGTCTGTATTCAATCAACACATTCTGAAGCCTTGCTCTCATACTATAGTTGTATGACACAGGCTTACACAGTATGCTTTCCAGTGGTTGGGAAATGATCGTGATACAATGGTGGTATTTGGACGAGAAAACTTGTAGCCATATAATGAAAGATATTTTTTTCAAGAGCTGAAGAATGCTCATGGAATTCTAGAAATGAAAAACTTTTTGCTGACAAAAAATTGTTGTAGGTCTGTGTTGAACATGATTAAGAAATCTCTTGTCCTGAATTTCAAGCTGTTCCTCATGATCAAATACCAAAAGAATTTTGGGAAGGACCATAATTGCTTTTCAACCACTTGTCTTTAACAACCCTTTTCCTGTGGGAACCCAAGAAAGTGGTGAAGTGGTTTTTTTTACTCTGGTTGGCAAAATCTGCTTCACTCGTATAGTAAGACCTGATAACCAAAGTCTGCATTGTAAATCCTCTAAAAGGAAGCAACATAATTATGTCCTGACCGATCTGGTTGGAAGGGGGATCTAGTAGAGAGCTGCGTCCGTCTGCTACGTACGTTCGTAACACAAATGTGTCCTTCCAACATATTTGCTGCTCTAGCACTGTCATTATTTGGCGGATTCAAATAATTTTTGTTATGCTTGTCCCTCAGCATGGGGGAACAGATCCTCCAGCAGAAGAAATATTTTTCCGTAAACATTTACAGCGTTATTTGCCCTTGATTAACTTAGGGGATTATTATTGAAAAATG